>VYXB01005522.1:8179-44066 GCA_013397135.1 Pachyramphus minor | reverse complement strand
TGAGGGAGCTGGGGTTGTTTAGTCTGGAGAACAGGAGGCTTAGAGGTGACTTCATCACTCCCTAGAACTACCTGCAGGGAAGTTATAGCCAGGTGGGGATTGGTCTCTTCTCCCAGGCAGTTAGCAATAGGACAAGGGGGCACGGGCTTAAGCTCTGCCAGGGGAAATTTAGGCTGAAGATTAGAAAGAAATTCTTTACAGAGAGAGTGATCAGGCTTTGGAATGGCCTGCCCAGGGAGGCAGTGGATTCACCATCCCTGGAGGTTTTTAAGCTAAGATTGGGCATGGCACTGAGTGCCATGATCTAGTAAATGGACTGGAGTTGGACCAAGGGTTGGACTTGATGATCTCTGAGGTCTTTTCCAACCCAATCGATTCTATGATTCTGTGATTCTATGATACTATGTTTCGTCTGAAATCAGTAAACTGGTACCTCTCTGAAGTGCCTGTACACCAGAGGTTGCAGCACAGGGAACAACAACAGGAGTAATTAGATGTCTGTATGCAGTTGCAGGGCTACAACCTCATTTGGCTGGAGATGTGGGGAAGTACACTCAGGTGCTGCAACAGATGAATACAGGCTTATTAGGAAGCCTTATTAAGAATAGTGGACCTTCCACCATTTGGAAAGTGAGGACGCTGAGGAGGTAGAATTGTCCTTGATATGAGAACAGCAGATGGGTGATTAGCCAACTGACAGCTTATGGGTCAAAAGCATTGGGCAGACCAAAATCAGTAATGTTGAGGTGAATATCTGCTACCAATCACTTGATCAAGAGGAAATACTGGATTTTGTGGCCTTCTTCAGACAGCTGTAACAAGCCTTACCTGAGCAGGCCCTGGTCCTCATACAGACTTTGACCACTCCAATATCTGCTGAAGGGACAATACAGCAGAACACAAGTGATTTATGATGTTTCAGGAGTGCGTTAATGCTGACTTTCTGATACCTGTGGTCAAGCAGCCAACAAGGGGAGATGATCTGTTGGACCTTATACTTACTTATACTTACAAACAAGAAAAGGTTGATCAAGAATGTGAAGGCTGGGGACAGCCTTGGCTACAGTGACCATGAGATGTGGAGCTCAGGATTCATGCAGGAGGGAGAAGACAAATAAAAGGATCACAGCCATGGAACTCAGGAGAGCAGACCATGGGCTTGTTAAGGGACCTGCTTATAACAATCACATGGGCTATGACACTGAAAAGTCCAGAAGAACTGTTTGATTTTTCAAGGATCACTTACTCCACGTTCAAGAGTGGTCCATCCTGATATGCAGAAAGTCAAGCATAGGTGGCAGGGAACTCTTGAAAATCTCAACTATAAAAAAAAAGAAGAGATGACAGCAGAAACAGTTGAAACACACACCATACAAGTGCAGAGTGATAGTGTTAGGTACAACAAAACCCATCTGGAGCTGAATTTGGCAAAGAATCTACAGGGCAGTCAGCCTCATCTTAGTCTCTGTGAGGGTAATGGAGCAAATAACCTTGGAAGTAATTTCCAAAAATATGAAAGAAAAGGAGAGAGTAGTCAGTATGTCTTTATGAAGCAGAAGGCTTTTATGATGACCTTTTTTCTTGAATTTAGCAAGGATTTTGACACATTCTCCTGTAACTTCTCATATATTGATGAAATATAGCGTAAATGAGTAGTTAGTAAGGTGGATTGAAAACTGGCTGAACTGCCAGCCTCAGAGGGCTGTGATCTGCAACACAAGAATGGGAAGAGTGGTCAGTACGCTAGTTGGTTGTGTTGCCATTTCAGAGCCACCTCAACTGCCTGGAAAATTGAGCCAACAGGGAGTACATGAAGAGGGAAGGGCAGAAGTCCTGCATTGGGGAAGGAATAATCCCATCCACCAGCACTGGCTGGGGGGCCAACTAGCTTGAAAGCAGCGCTGCAGAGACTCTGCAAAGGAGGGAATGAACAAGTTGACCATGAACCAGCAACGTGCCCTTTTGGCAAATGCAACCATCAGTCTCATGGTTTGTGTTAAGAAGAGTGTTGCCAGAAAGCTGAGAGAGGTGATCCTTCTCTTTCTCTCAGCACTGATGAAGCCACTGAATGCATTCCTGGAATTCCCAGTACAAGAGAGACACGGACATAGTGGAGCAACTCCATTTATGGGCCATGAGGACAATTAAGAGACTAGTATCTCTGCTACGAGGAAAAGCTGAGAGCTGGGACTCTGGAAAAAGAAGCCAAGGAAAAAGATACCTGATCCCGTCAGTAAAGAAGATGGAAACAAACTTATACTACCAATCATAAGTTCAAATACATGAAATTTTGTTTAATTATTAAAAAAAAAAAAAAAAAATGGAAACCCCCCGCACATTTTTAGTGTGAAGGAGATTAAGCATTGGAACAGGTTTCCCAGAAAGGTTGCGGAGTCTTGGCCCTTAATCAGATTTAACACAGCAGAAACCTGTTCTAGTTGACCCTTTCTTGGAGAAATGGGAGTGGGCGATCTCCAGATGTCCCTTTCCACCTCAACGACTGGTTCCGTGATCAGTTTGGTTGCCTTTCCAAGCATGTGGCCAAAGTATTGAGACCTTCCATTGTGTCATGTGTACATTTGTGTTCACTTGATGGGACCACTCCTCTGTTTCAGCTATATTACAAGAATGCATTCATATCCATAACAGAAGAGGATCATGACCTATAAGCCCTGGAGTGCTGTAGGAACATGTGTATGCTGCACTGCACTGGAAACATCAGGAAGTGCTGATGGAGTAGATTCTTTTAGTTAAAAAGCCTAAGCAGAGATGTTATAATTAGCTATGGATTCAAAGCTATATTTGCCAGTAGTAGAACTCCCAGGAAGAATTACTCTGATTTACAGTAATTTTCCACAGAGGATTTCAAACTTCACCCAAAAAAATTCTTATGAATTCATAATATAACAGCAGAGGTAAAGAAAGTTTTGTGTGCTGGAATATTTTTGCAATATTTTTGCATCCTTTTTCTACTCTGATTACATACAAGATGTATGCTTGCTTAGCAGTGCTTGTTAACAAAAGAATTAGGAAGACTGAAAACACATTCACTAGAACCAACTATGAACAAAAATAACCTGTCTAGTTTGCAAAATATTTCTATTTTTCAGATTTTTTTTTCTCTGCTTTGAACCAGAAATCATTGGGGGGGGGGGGGGGGAAAAACCCCTTTCGGCTCTCNNNNGAAAATCCCACTTCAGTCTATCCTATTGACTCTGGCACCTGCAAAGGAGAGTAAAGATGGAGGTTCACGGTACTGTTCTGAATTAAACAAAGTAGGGACTTCAAGTTTGGTCTTTAGAATCCCAGTAAATGCCTTATGGGTTAATTCAGAGGAATGTGTTAGGCAAAGAAAAAGTCTGTGGGGCTAATATGTCTTTACTATGCCTTTACAATATCAAGCACTAGAATAAATCAGTTCTAAGATTTGCACACTTTAGCTGCTTAGCAGAAAATAACCATTATAAATTTTTAACAGAAAATTTTTAAGCAGAAAAAGTTGAAATCTAAAGTGACATATTTCTAGATGAGGGTTTGTTTTTTAAAAAGGATTTTTTAATACCACCAAGGCCATTGCACAGCATGATTACAATGTTAACAGAAGTCTTTTGAGGAGAGCAAAGTGTTCTGTGGGATGAATTAGGTTAATTTTAAGAACCAAAGCCAACAAGATAAAATAAGAGACATCTACAACAATAGAAGGGTAGAACATATAATACCTGATATAATAGCTGCTTGTGAATCTTATACCACCACATATTATAGTCCTATGATATATTTACACTTACCCACACATATGCACAGTGACATGCAGTATCACTCCTGTTTGCACAGACACACCAAAGCTAGCTTTAAGCTAATTAGGTAATTGTCAGAATAATCACACCATCTCAGTGCAGCCTGGGAGACCTACCTGAGAAATTTACTCAAGATCCTTTGGTAATCTCTACCAAGACCTACACTTCCAAAGCAATAATAATAACAACTGTGTTTGAAACAGAATGTTTAAAACTAACATCATATATTGTCACAAGGCATACTTATTCAATACCACTGAAAGCTATTCTCCAACATGTAAATCATCCATGGAGAAAGAGGAGGACCAGATCATAGAGCTGCCAAAGAGGCAGCGACCTTGTAAATTTATACAACTTTTACTATCACCTAAGAAACATTTATCTGCACTTTTGTTCAAAGGTTCACATCACAATATTTCAGAGGACGCAGTCTCACCTGGCTAAGAAGCAGTCACAGCGAGGTATGGGGACCCTATAAGAGCAAGATATTAATTTCAGTCAACCAAGGCCCATTAACCAGACATCCTCTGGGATCCCTTCTTATGCCAACTGTCTGATTAGTCTCTGTCTCTCTCACAAGTCCAGCATACCCAAAGCCCAGAATATTTTTAAGGATCCCAGGATGTGGCAGGAGCTATGAAATTCAAGCTCTTCCACCTAGCTTTCCTCCAGAAAGGAGAGAGGTAAATGGATCGACATCTAATTGTTTCAACAACCATGTTGTTTAATCACCAATTAGACCTCATTTCTCATCTGCTAAGTTCAACCTATCGATTTCCTCTCTTCTTGTTTACTGTGAAGACATGCCTCCTCCCTGCTCAGAGGAAGCAGTAACTGTGACCCCACATGTGCCCCAGGGCAGCTGGCTATGAGCCTGCTCCAGTTCAGCCCTGGCAACCCCATGAGCACACAACTCTGCCTGTGTCCATGCCCATGCCCAGAAGTCGACATGAGGAGCATGGGATTTTATTGCAGGCATAGCTGCACACTAACAGGTCTGAAAGCTTCAGGCTGAAGCTGGCTCAGAGCAAACACCTGACTATGCAGATACTAGAGTAGAAAGCAGCCCTCGGGTTGTGCCTCCAGAACTCTCTGTTCGCATTACTTTTCTGACTTTTTCAGACTTTTCTTAGAATAATTCTACATAACGGGTTGAGATGGCACTTGGGGTAGCTATAGCTACATAACAGCTTATATAGCAGTTGTATAGATGCCTCTGTACAGTATAAGTACCAAACTCAAAGCAACAGTCATCCTCAGTGACTACCTGTCAGCTGTTCTTGGGTGAATATATTTTTAGCAATACCTCAATATTCCTGATGCTAAGACACCTTCTTGACAAAGTTTTAAAATCATCGTTTCCACAAAATGTTTCAGCTTCTACAAAATAGTTTTTTCTGACAAAAAAATGGTTCATCCAGTAATGCTGAACAGTTTTACCAGTTTCTTACAATAAGCAAAAGCATCAGTATCAGAAACAATGAACTGCAGTCAAATGCGTAGTAGAGGCAGGAAAAAAGGCAAAAAGTGACAATGTAGCCCACAAATTAAACTCAAAAAAAAGGTTTGCATTTATCATCTAGCTATTTTATCTGTTAACCAGTGTAAATCTACTGTTGCAAGTCACCTCAGCTACTACTGTACATTTCCTTGTTGCTGTGATCTGAATGGGTTATTATTATCTACCTTTTCACAGTTCATATAGCTTATTGATACTACAAAATCAGATTTTTAACAAAAGGATGGTTTGTCATTTTGTAGAAAGTGATTTATTACAAAACTATGCTTCTTTATCTGCATCTATCAAATTAATCTGATTACTTCTAAGCTGTCCTAAAATATTCAGAAGGAAAAAAATCTGTTAGAATTACGAGTTATGGTTATTATGTCATTCTAATGTGCTTAACAAGACAAATCATTATGGAATTCAAACACTTTGGCAACATATATCCGTTGCAGGGGAATGGATACTAACATGGCAGCAAAAACAGTTTCTCATATTCAGGAGACACCCTAGAGGGCTGTCCTGGAAAAGAATTTCAGTTCTGGATGGGCTTAAATCATATAAAACCAATTGAAGGAAATAAACTAGAATGTTGGAGAATAGAAATTTCATCAGTTCCTATGAAGAAATTAAAAAATTGCAAACCTACCATCACAGATAGCTGTAGAGACACGAGCTGATTAACAAAAAAAATATAGCATCTGATCCTGTGTTTGGCTAGATGCTGAAAAGCAAAGTCCATTTATTTAGAAGAACAAGACGACAAAGATACAATCTGTTTAGAACAAGAATGTAATTTTCAGTTGCATGTCCACTTTCAGCAAGTGCAGTTGCTGCGGGAAAAACAGAAATCGAATCACACTTGCTGCTAAATACATATTTAATTGCTTATGTTTTTTTTATATTTTGTTTTGCACCAGACTGTTTACTCTGCTCATGATGATGTGGAATTAGTGTTGCAAAGTTTTCTGCTTCTCTTAGCCAGTCTTAAAGTGCCGCCTAGTGCACGTTTAAGGCAATATCCCAGCCTAACACAGCAATGCCAGGGCCGAGCACACAGAATATTCTGGCAGATTTTATTTCATGTAAAAATATTTCATTATCTCCCTCCAGTCAATTTCATAAAATTTTAGTGGTTGAAGTGGATTTTGCATTTCTGGGAATGTGTATTAGTAGGAGTTAATCCAATAAGGCCTTGGATTGACGTAATTTAAGAAGAGGTACTAGTCTTTTCTAACCTGCACAACTGTGACAGAGAAGGGAGAGTTTGTCAGGAAGGCTGGAGCACTCTGGGACCAGCTCTCGGCACTGGCTCCCACCCACCAGGATGCTTGCAGTAACATAGACCCAACACAACAGGCTAGACCCTGCCCAGGGCCCATCAGCCCCACAGAGAATATCCAGACCCCAGACCTTCTCTCCTCTACTCAGCAAGAAAGGATAAGACCCTATGGCTCTGTTTGGATTTAGGAAAATAAAACTTACGGAATGGATTGAACTCTTCTGAGGCTTTGGAACAGAGCGACAGGGACTGATACCATCCATAGAGTCACAGCTGCCTGCATCAAAGTAAGCAGCTACAGCAACAGATAGTGCTAAAAACTGCAGTTATTTAGCTGCATGCAGACATAGCATTTCACATCATCCTAACTGCTCGTGTTTTCCTCAGGAGTGAACAAATCATTGGTGCTCTGTGACACAGTAAAGGAAAACAAAAGAGGGATTATCCCTTTTTTTAATCAGAAAAATAAAGAGATGTGGCTTAAAATCCTGTCAAGAATTACATGAAAAAATCTGAAATTCTCTGGGCTTTCAGCTACCTGACTTTTGCTTTAACCACAGACTTCTCCCTCCCTTACAAAATAGAGTACACCCAAAATGATCTCTGCTTTTCATTCACTGATAATCTTAACACTGCAGTGGTATGAAAGCTTGTTTCTCAAATGCTTAAATATTACTCTTGATGTATAGGGATCTAACTGTCTTTTGTGATACACTGTGATAAGCTAATTTCTTCTGCAGAGCTCTCCTGAAATAAATTATACTGCAGTATGGAAGTCAAATGAAAATAAACTGTTACAACATTTTCAGCTGCATAATAATAAAAAAAAAAAAAAAAAAAAGGGTCCTTCGAACATCACTATCATATATAAACCCAAAACCAATTGAAGATCAATAAATACATCTAACTGGCAAATCTCAGTGAAAAGATGTCCTTATAATTAGGGCAGCAGCACCTGCTTTCCCCATCCCTCCCTCACAGTAATCACTTCGATCTTGCCTGTTTAGATATTTAGCATTTACACCAATGAGAAGAATATAAATTCCCAGGCAAAGGCACTGCACATATACATCAAGAATATTTTAACTCCTCTCAGTTTTCTCTTTTCTTTGGAATTAAATCAGAGTTCATACTATGACTCTGCCTTTTGTGGTTTTATTAATTTGTGCCTAATTAGTCATAGAGCTCTTTTGACTTGACATTATTCCTACTTGGGTTCTATTAAAATATCTTCAACAGCTGTTCCAGATCAGTGTAAGAATTGATTTCACATCCATTTTACCATCAGAATTAATGAAGAGAAAGAAGCACCTGACTTGCTGTGTGGTCCATGGCAAGTGGTTTTGTCTCTGCATTTGAGTTTCTATATCAGGATCACCTCACAAAGACTTATCAGAATCACCTTTTTACATTCATATAGCACTAATCACACCCAAAAAAATGCCAAGGAAATTACCAACAGGAGTTGTATACATCTCTTTTAGTGGTATATTTAAATTTGGTCTAGTGCAGAATCCAAATATCTAGAAGTGTCATCAGACCACAGATAATAGGACCCAAAAGATTGTTAGTCCATCAGGTCAAGACAATAAGACTTTGTACTACAAGGTTTGAAAACACCCTATAATGTCGCAGCAAGAAGTGCTATGCAGTAATGAATTAATTTATTTATATTTGCCACAAGCAGCTTGTTCTCTCATTCTCTTCCCTGTAACCAAATTACATATGCAAAGTAGGATCTGGTAAGATTGTTTTTCTCTGCATAAATATATACATGCTGCTGTGTGTTTATATTAGAGAAGTCAAGGTCAAAAAAGTGTACTTTCAATTTGAAGCAGCAGCTCCCACTGAGTTTCCTATAGGGGATCATTTAAAAACCTCTGCTGAAATAGACCTTAGTTGCCAGAAGAGCCAAACTGTCTGTGTCTGAATGCTTTCTTCTTAAACTTTTGCTGCAAGGACCCAGCCTTTAAACATCTTCAAGTTCTCAAGGGGTTCAAATTTGGTAAAGAAGACTGAGAACAGAATCACTGAAGTGTTGTTTGTAAGAGATCACTGAAGCTCTTCAGTCTAGCCTCACCCTCCAAGCAGAATTATCAGCAGAACTGGATCAAGTCATCAGTAGAAACCCCACAAAAGGTGGTCATCTATCTGGGTGCTGCACTGCACTCCTGGGAAGAAAGGATGGCTAACTTGACCCTCCCCATGCAGAAATTGTGGCTGTTACCCCTAATATATCATCTGCACCTTCTGAGGAATGTTTGGTTCTCTCATTTTCCTAAGTCCCCCTCTTAAAGTAGTTGTAGACATCTACTAGATCACTCCTTAGACCCTATATGACTGTATGCAAGCCCAGCTCTCTCAAAGTGCATATGCCTTGTACTCCATCTTGATGGCCCACTGATAGAATCTCACTGAATAAATTATGTATTTACTTAATTGAAACATGTGTGATCTGAGTTAAAACCTCCTAAAGTCACTGAGGTTCATGTTTAAACATACTGTAGTGCTGTAGACTCCAAAGCTGCAGCTAAGGCATCATCTGCTGGGCAGGACAGTACAGAGAATGGTAGAGGGTTTTTCAAATGCCGTTATGCAAGAAATCAGAGAAATTCGTCCTCCCCACAGACAATACTGTACTGTGGCTGATATTACCTCAAAGTAGAGTTTAGGTCTAAATTAAAATCCTTGCATGTATCTTGTTGACATGCCAACATATAGTTGTGCTTCACACCCACCCCTGGATCATTTTGATGGGAGTCGTAACACCTCACACAACTGAACAATGCCATATGCTATGCATTAATTAAATTGATCACATCTTAGCTCTTACTAGATATTCTGAGGTTGCATAATGTCACAGTCAACTATGTCATCCTAATGGATCTTCATAATAACTTCAGGTAAACTTTCAGTAGGTCTGGAAGAGGATTGACCCTCTTGAGAGGATCGAGCCATGTGAAAGATCAGTTAGCAGAAGCATACTGCTCTTGATACTACTGTTTGTCTTGGACCAAATATATACAAACTCAGTATTTCCAACTAAAATCTGAAGCGAAGGCATCAACAAAGAATAACCACAGTCGCAATTTCATTATCAAACTGAAAGGCTAGAAATTAGAATGTGGAATGTATTTTCCATATACAATCTACTGTTTAGCTCAAAGCAAGAGCGGCAGTGTCTGTCCTGGAAAGTACTCCTTGAATACCACCTAATGCTTAGGCTAACATAAGATCTCCTTCTGGTGGCTCTTGTGTCAGTCACTTCCTTTCCACTCACTGGCCTAAAAATTGCCTTTTTATCCCTGAAAATTTTGACTTCAGAAAACCACTTAAGTAGCTTTAGTTCAGAGCTGTGTCAGCTCCACTCTAGCCTGAGCTGTATCATATTTTCCTCAGTCAGACCTATTTGATCCAATGCATCTAGTTCACTGGTTGTTTTGACATCTGCATTCAGAGAGCCATGCTATTCCAATAGGGCAACAAACAACCAAAGAAACAAAATCACAGACACTGACAAATAACAAATTTTGAAAAACAGAGAAAAGCTGCAACAAGATTTATGACAGACACTACATCTCAAAATTTCATTTTAAGCACTGGACTTCTATTTGTAGATTGTATGGTCCAATTTACAGTAGCTCTTCTGTAATTTTGCACATGCATGTAAACAAGTGAGAAAACAACATTTTAATTTTCTCTCTCACAAGAAAACAGTTTAATCCTGGATCTGAAAGTTTTCTGGCTGCCTAAAAGCAGCGATAAAAACCTAACATCTACCCTACCTGCCAATATCTGTGTGCAGATAACTCATCTAGAATCACAAAAGCTTTGGCTTAGTGTTAGTCTAGCAACTGTTCCTGAGGATTTCCATCACTTTTATACAAATGTGAATGTTTTCCATGCATCATTGCACACCAGCAACATTTTCCAATGTCTTTTTCCAATAAATTTTTACAGAAGACCACAGCAGGAAATTTTACATGCCCCATTGGGCTAGCAATCATTAAATATACAACATCCTAATGAAAAGCAGTTTACAATACCAGGAAAGAACTTTTCACACATTGACAACCAATTTCTCAGCTTTCGAAAGCTGCATAAAAAGGCTTCCAGCTGCCATACAGTATTTGCAACCAAACAAAAACTAATCCTTGGCAAATGTCTTTGCAAAAACTAACTACAGAGGGTAATAAAGCAGTTAAAAATGGAGTCACACCAACAAGAAAAACAAATACTAAAACAATCCTTTTTAGCCTCCTTTCCTATTTCAAACTGATATGGCTCACTCTTCCACATCATTCTCCCACCTGTGCAAACTTTGAGGCAATATATCAATTTCCAGTCCTTCAACACAGACAAATATGGTAACAACTGTCCTGGACTCAGCCAAATTTCACACAGCTCAGCATTCAACAGTACAGAACCCCATTTTAGTTCAGCAGAATCTTAGTACAGGCTGAAGAGTAGTATTTTGGCATTCAACTGTGTTTTTCATAAAATCATGATCCATTCATGAATAAATCTCATTTCAAAAATCTGAGCAAGACAAAGGAGTACAGGTTCTCAAGGCTCTTGCCTTCCCTTCCCCCTTGGCTGCACATGGACCTGTGACAGCCTTCGCCAGGGCAGCAAGACCATGGTTATGGTCGGGACATTAACAATAGAGAGCAAAAGCCTTTCAGAATGGCTTGCATTTCACTCTTTTTGGACTGCAGGAGCCAGTCAGCAAGGTACACAACAGTGTTAACTCCCTCCAACACTGCTAGAGGAATGGGTGAGACCTATTCTCAGAGGAGGAATGCCAAGGGGTCAGCGAGGCCAGTGAAGCTGAACGGAGAGCATTTGGGGTTGTTATGGGCAGCTGCGGCCATGCTTGGCAATGCACCAAGGTACAAATCCAGCCTGGCAAGAGTAATGAAAGAGTCAGATGATTTGAATCAACATCAAAGGCTTAATCACAATCCCCTATCCAAATCGTACCCAAAAAGTATCTTGGCATTTGGGAAGGGAACTCAAGATGATACTTGTGGAAGAAGTCCTTGTGGGAGTGGAACCATCATGCTGCACTCCCAGTAAGAATCAATCCTCCCAGCAAGAATCAATCCTCCTAGCCAAAGCCTCTATTCCCAGACAACAAACTGCAACTTTCTCGGAAAAGATGGTGAGTTTGCAGCTATGTGATATGACTCAGTGCAGAGCCAAAGGCAATGGCATGCATCTGACCTATTTTAAACCACAAAATGTGGAAATAACTCTCAGCAAGAAAATATGAGCTTTACTTGCAAGTGCAGGGAGGCCAAAGTAGTTCAATTATTTACCACCCAAGTTGTTAAGGAGGAAAATAAGTCTCTCGGCTTCCAGTGTTGCTATAGAACCTCAGAAATATTCATGTCTCTAATTACTAGATGATGTTCCTAATATCCTTCACTAATGCTCTCCTCTCATTTTTTTCCCTGATCACCAGCAAGCTTAAACTACAAGTATCATGAACCAACCCCATTTAATACAGGAATGGGTTTTTTTCCTAGATTGTGTTACATTTTTTTCTTATTTACTTTAGAAGTAATATATTATTTTAACATAAATTAGTTGGGATCAGAAAAATGCAATGTTTGAAACAAATAATAAAGGGACAAATGTGCATTTAACTTTCAACTAATTTTTAATTTTGTAGTTCCACAAAAGAAAAATAGGCTTTTCCTGCTCTCTACATCAAAGCAAGCAAAAATATCACTAATGCAGAAACAGTACATAGCAAATGTATAGAAATTATTTCCCTATTTCTTTTAGCCCAAGAACTCCACATTTAAAAAAACCACCTCAAGCAGAGGCTTGGTTTAAGTATTTTTTACTTAAACATCTCTTTTTCCATACTGCATTTTAAACATAAAGAACAAAAATTTTATGTTGTGCATTTGTAACTCGTACTTCTAAAAAAAAAAAAATCAATGGCAACGTGTTTTTTCTTTTCTCTCTCTCTCCAAGGAACTTGTGTAAGAATCATCTTTCAGCATATCTGTTAAGCTTATTGGCCTGCTCCAAAAAGAAAAAGTAAAATAAAAGCACAGATGTCTAACAGTAGAATTACCTAAGGTAGCAAGAGCCAGCCAGGAGCCTGCCTCCAGTGACATCTATGAAGATGTCCTTTCAAAAAAAGGAAATGTTTGCTCCCTCTCATCACTGATTTTAATAAGATTCATTGGCTGAGACAGCTATTCATGCACAGCAGTTATGATCCCCTCAGACTTTCACTGACCTTGAGGGAATTAGAAAAGAAGGAACCAATTTCAATTCCTGGAAAGGAGGAGGGAGAAAGGCAAGCCCCCTCTCAGAGTGTAAAGGTAAATACTTCAACAGAAAGAGCTCTGATGTTATAAAAGAATTCCTAACAGCAGGGAAGAAGGCATCAAATCAACCGCTGTCATTTTAAATATTTCTTACAAGGGAGGAAATATGCTTTAGTGCAATGAGATATCCAGCAGCGGATTTTTATGTAGCATGCTCAAGAATTAATCTCCACGTACAACCCTGCACTACTACAGCTGAGTCAGCACCATTCTTTTAAATGACCTGATTCTGCAATCGCATTATTAATATAATGAAAATTACTTTCCTCTTTGCTGTTTTGTGCTATCAACGGAAAGCCACAGAATCAAAATGCATTAGCTCTCACAGGTCTCCTCTAGGATTATTTGCATCAATACAAACTGAATTAATCATGGAGACATTGGAATAATCACAAGTCTCATGCTAGTGCCAGAGCTATGTCAGAAGCTGTGGTTCACTTCTGTAAAATGTTGCATTTTATTTGTGTTATTGTCATCTGAACCATGCATATTTTATCATTCTCTACCAGGATGATATCTTGTAATCTACATTGTTATTCTTTTCTTATTTCTTAGCATATTTTATATGCACTGTCTGCTTTATGTTTCCTAATCTGTAAGCCTAAATTTTTAAGTGGCACGTGCTTAAATTTATGCATCTGAAGACGGGAATTCATTACAAGAAATATCAACATAATGGAGACACCCTTTGTTTTTGCAAGACATTGACTCAAGCTTTGATTTGTATAGCTGTATAGTGTTTATATAGCCAAAGCTTTTAAATGCAAAGACCAGAGAAACTAACAGTGTACCAGAGGATTGCTCTGATGGTCAGCAAAGTTTAACTCTTATTTATGAGCAGTGCTATAATTCAAGTGGACTGTAAATGTGAAGAGTGAAATGCTTTAGAAAAAACACTCAACTGACAAAGTTGATCAGTTCATATCCAACTCAGCTGGTAACCAACGGGTTTTAAAGGCAATTTGTGGAGCCTGTGTAGCAACCTAAATTCTAAACAGTTCAGCATTTGTAGCAACATATTAGTAATAATTTTAAATGTAAAAGAGCCTCAAATCACCAGGGTCAGAAATCAGATAAAAGTGCTGTATGGTTTGTCAATGTGTTTAATCTGCAAAAGGAATTTTAAAAGGTGCTTAACAAAACAAAAGTAACCAGACTTCTCATAAGACAAAGAACATAGTAGGAACACATTGAACATTGTGATATACTGCTTTAAAAAATTTTAAAAATCTACCTCAAAAATAATGTATAAATACCCATGAAAGAGATCCAACAGATACAACAATAGTGACAACAAACAGTCTTACATACTTATACACAAAAGCAGGAGTCAAACAAATTACTTGTACTGAAAATGATCATAGAAACATATGTTTGTGTCACTGCTAAACATGGTTCAAGCAAGTTTTCATCTTGAAAGGAAGAAAAAAAGAAAGATATCCTTATCAAAGAGAATTCAAAATGACCAAAGTGCCACATGGTTGACACATGCTTTGGAATAAGGACAGAGGGAGCAGCCATTGTCTTGCCCACCACTTTTCTGAGTCCTTCTGACTTTCAGGCCCCTGTTGCAGTGCTATGGCAACATAAGCCCAATTTCCCAGAGACACAAAATTTCATGATGCAAACACCCTCTAAGCAAACTGTGGAAACAGTAACTGAATCACTATGGCAGAAATAATAAAACTGGAATAGCAAAAAGTGGCAATGTATTAAAAACATACAATTGACTTTCAGTGGAGTAAATATATTCATCTCTGCCTGAAAGTAGGCAAGACCTATACTTATGAGGGGCAAGGCCTTTCATGAAAGTACAACAGCCAATTTACCCAAACATTTAACTGGCCTATTTTCTCATTAATTTTCTTCTGAAATGCTTTTTCTTCCTTGTATGTGGAAAACAATGCTTCACAGAAGTCCACACAGGGGGAAGAAAATCAAGTATTTAATCCTACCCTGTTACTGTACAGATCCAGTTACCATAACAACTTGCTGTAGCTCTTCTCATAATAGGCTTAGTGTAGCTTGTCCACAAAACCATTTTGTGACTGGAGGTACAGCTACTACACTATTCCGCATCCATGCAACCCCTCTGTTGCCAAAAATCAAATTTATTTCATTTTAAGTGTAAATACAGTTCATGTTATTTCAGATTTTATGGCTAGTAAAGTCAGACTACAGGAAAGTTAGCAATCACACCACCCATCTCTCAATGTAGCTCTGGATTTATCATTTAAAAAAAAAAAATTAAACAAAACACAGCTTTCACCCTACTGCTGTTCATCAAACGTCAAATTCATGCTGTTACTTTGCTTCAATATTTCACTATGCTTATAAGAGGAAGCACAGTATTTTCAATACTTGTGTGGATTTGTGACTGTATTTTCAGGCCCACCTCAAAATAGTAAAGGAGTAGCGCCCCCTCTAATTCTACAAGATAGACTCCACAAGATCTGTGTGAAAGTTTCTGCCCTGGATGGTGCCTACTTCCCCATGATAAGGAACTCTCTCAAAACACGAGTGCATGTGGGAACCAGGATGAAGGTGTGAAGTGGTCCTGATCTAGAGATGAAAAATCCCCACAATTCCACTGCTTTTACATGTAATTTTCTGTACTCTTCATTAGACATTTTAAATACCTTGTCAATTGTAACAACAAAATTAGAGTCCATTTGCTGTTTTTTGTAATGTCTTTGTTTCTTTTCTAAAGGTATTTCCTATTTTAAATCCTCCCCCACTGACGTTCAATTTTATCTAAATCATTTGTATCTGCAAAGTTCTTTGAGTTCTTCAGATTTGATGTGAGTTATTTTATGAAGCTTGAACTTTAAATCATTCCTAAGTCAAAGTAAACAACATGGCATATTTGGACTTAATTTGATGTGCAGATACCATTATTATCTAGTTGGCAATCTCCTCTCAATTTTAAGTATCTTAAAAAGATCGCTGAGAGAAAAAATCTGCAGTGTTTCAGTCAATGCATACAAGTCATTAGCTAACACAATATCTAACCTTGCTACAGATAGAATTTTGTCTCTTTAATCAACAAGTGATGAAGAACAGCCAGAATTTTTGCATGTTGGCATCCTAAGTGGTTCTAGTCTGATTGATTAGCACTTCCTAGCAGAAGTGACAGGCTAGCAAACACTACTTTGGTAATGTCAGCTCAGCTCTGACATCAGTAAAGTCCCTACTACAAACTCACTTCTGGACCCATTAAAATGCTGGAAATTACATTGTCAATAAAACCAACAAAATGGACATGAAAAGCAATAATTTCCAACTTCAAAATAAACTGTACTTGAATCTTCCTTGGAAAAACAGCAGTATCAAATTTTTGGAAAATCATTACTTTGTTCAGCTTAATACAGCAAATTCCTCAATATGCAAAACTAAACAGTCTTCTGTGGAGGAAAATTCAACGTGAAAGACAAAGAGCTAATGAAATAACAGTACAAACTGAAGGTTACCAGAACCTTACAATTATTGCAAACTCCATGGTCAACATGTTTTTACTGTACACAAACTAATGCCTTGTTTCTCTTAAAAAGACAGATGTGTTATCTATGGCAATCACTAGCCAATCAATTTAGATAAGGGAACAAACACACACTCCTTTAAGAACACATTGCAAAACCCAAAGCTGTTGTGGAAGACACCAATTTGTAAAACACAGTCTGAACACAACTTGTAGGCAAGGCGAGAATGAACTCCTCGGGAATTTAGTGCAAATGTGTTATTTGGAAAAATAAGTGGGATCATGAGGTTCTGACACAAGGAATGGTGGAAGCCCAAGAAAATTTTGGTTAGCAATAGACTTAGAAGGTCTGGAATACACAAACACAGAAACTGCTTCCTGTCCAGTAAAGCTAGCCTTCCATAAATCTTTTTTATACATCGGTCATACATGTGTCATACATGTGTACAGGATGGTGCCAGAGAAATGCTGCCTCATCTCGACCGTGCTCTGAACAAGCTCCAGTGTGGTTGACCATTTCAAAGAGCAAGAATGCTAAAGACATTGATATCCTGAGATGCTGTGACAGTTGTACATCTACAAAACACATGGAGAAACAGCTGCAAAGCCACATTCAAGTATACATGCAAAGCCTGCTCTATTATCAAAATATGAAAAATGAGTTTGGCCAAAGGAGCCTACCTTTATGCTCTTTTAAACACAGGTTTTTCACTGTATCTCTTAAGCAGCTGAATGTTGCACCAATTAATAACACCCTGAGTATCACCGTTTGCAAATTACTTCCAAGGAAATGAGTACTCAAAAATTTGCCGGAGACCTGATTAGATGGTGAAATGAATCAGTATTAAAACAGCAACAGACTTTGATCAGTTTAAAAACGGTTTGTTTGAACATCTGAAATCATTAGCGAGGTGTAAATGGGAGTGATATAATGTAGTGTTGAGAGCAATTAGATTGGAGTTCATTTTGTAGTGTCTATTGAGTGCATTATTTTTATCTGGTTTAGAAACACTATAATACTTGCATAATAGATGCAACATCCATTCTCCTTGAACATTATTAGAGATGTCTTTTCAGTAGTATTCATACATGTGAAAGCAGCAGTAAAAGTAGTATTTACTCATAGCTTGATCTTTTTCTAGGAGAAAGCTGAAGATTTCAGTGGATCAAATACTTATTCTGCTTTCCAAGCTCTTTAGACATTTATCCAAAGACCTACTAAAGTAGTCAATGCAGATGGAAATGAAACTTTAAGACCTAGATCTACAAGGTATTTTGAATTGCTTTAGAAATATTGAGCTACACATATTACATAGAAGGCAACTTCCTTACAAAGTGTCATTAATCTAGAGGCTATACCTCCAGTTTCTCCCAAAATTAACACTACTACTTTTGAAATAAAGACAAGTAAAATGAACAAGCTCCAGAGAAATTCTATTCAGAAAAATAGTGATCAAAGTCCCAGGGTTTCCCCTTATTTATCAAATTGATTTCATATTTTCTATGTGAAATTCTGATGGTTGCCTCTCTGTGCTGTTCCCAGCAGTTCTTCCTTTGTCTCCAACAAAAAAAAAAAAAAAAAAAAAAAAAACCCCACCTCTTTCTTATATCATTTTGCAGTAAAAAAACAGTTGTGAAATACAGCTGATTTAATGGTAGCCTATAGGAAAATATACGTATCGACTGTAGTGGTCTGAAATTCAAGATATACAGTTCAAAAGGGATTTACTGACAGACAACAGGGTTTTCAAAATATCATTGTTCCATATAGATTTAGATCTACTTCCATTAGAGTATATCACATTAAGGGCCTGACCCAAAGCAGTTCAAACTCAACAGGTTATTAGTAAGCTTTGCATCAGGCAGCTAAGCTTGGAAGTCTATACACATGAAATAAAAAGTGCCATTTAGAAACCAACAGTAGGACTGCCTCCATGTGATTTATGTGCAAAAGCAAAATAATGCAGAAACAGACTTGTAAATGGAGGGCTTGTTTAGTTTTTTTCTAGTGGTTGTGTTCCCTATTTCTAATGTACAACACTTACTAATAAATGGACCACTTCAGTCATTCGTTTTACTCATAGTACCTGCATGTGATGTACAGAATTAAACTTCATTTATATACAGAAATTTGAGGCCTTAAATATGCTCCCAAACAGAAATTCTGTCTCAGTAAAGGAAGCTACTAAGCCAAAACACAAAGTTCATATAACCAGCTTTTTCATCCCCGTCTCTTAAGTCTCCTGCTTAGTCAGGCACTACTGAGATATTTGTCTCTATACCATTCCTAGATAAAAAACTTCAACTTCTTTCAAGAAAACATCAGTAGTTCAGATCAGTGGCACCAGTGTCTTCCACAGTGGCTCTGGATGGGGATTCATCCTAAATCAGAGGGTAATTGCCTGTTTCTCAAAGTCCTATTCCCAGTTCCACAAGTAGAGTTTGTTTTTTCTAGGGCAGCACTGCCATGCTTTGGAATCGGCTTTGGCACATTAACCTTCATTATTTAATGTTGCAAACGCTTCTCATGTGCCAAATAATTTATGCCTTTTACTGAAGCTAAATCCTTAGAACAAACATATTAACTATATACAGAATCAGTTTCAAATAAATCACAATTTCTGCCCCAATGCCAAGTTTTCACTTGGGAGCTTAAATTTTTGTTGCCAGGCAAATAAAAAACTGCTGTTCCCCTCATTAGCACTCTACAGCCATCAAATTATTACGTCTCATTCAAATAGTTCCTAAAAACTCACCTTGCTGAAACGTGATTGTGGGGGACTAAGTCCATGATCTTTCACTAAGCTTCATTCATCCTGTTTTTTCAGCCAGGTATTTTACAGGAGCCACACAGAGTAGTCTTTGTCATATATTTTATAAAGCACAGCATACACCAATAATCAATAAAAGATGTAATAAAAGGTTAAGAAGCAGAGACTATTTAATCAGAAAAAGACTTTTTCCCAGTGTCATAGGGATTTCCAATTTATTTTTATTGGTTTTCCCTCCTGCAGGACATGATGCCATGGAAGATAGAGCAAAGTAAGGCAATCCAGATCATGAGTTCCGTCTAATTCCCATCTGAAAGCTGATAAGAACAAGATTAAGTGGAATTAATCCCAAAACATTTCAACTATTAATTATTTTTCTGAAGCAAAATGTTTTATTTTGCCTGTGCAAAACACAGAATTGTATGTAATAAAAAGAATTCTGTAGAAAACTAATCATGCTCAAAAAGTAACAGGAATTAAATTTTTATTCTGCAGATGATCATAAAATCAAAAAAATAAAAAAAATAAAAAAAAATTAAAAAATTAAAAAAAAACCAAACAAACAAAAAAAACACAACAACAAGCTTTCGATACAATTTGTCCTTCCTAGATGTTGTTATAGGGAGGGAGGGGTTTTTGATATTGTTTCATTTTAAACAATCATTCTTTCAAGAACATCAAGTCAATTAAAGGAGAACCATTAAAATCAAATAAAAAAAAAACACAGTAATCTCTGCCCTTGTTGGAAGATGGGTAATTAAAACCCAACAACAGTGAAAGCAAGATGATTACACAGAGAGTTAAATAGAGAGAAGATCCCAGAGGACCTAACAGATGTGGATGGCATATTACGCCATTGTTATCAGGCAAAACTATTCTCTTTGCTTGTAAATTAAGTTAATGTGTTAGTATTAATACTTAGGGATTTGAAAAATAAACCAGATTTCAATTACCATCATATTTCTATATGTGGTGAGGATCGAGTCCCTTATGTCAGGATGTATCCTGCAAAGTATTAGCTACTTAGAAGTTATTCTCCTGTTCATCTGCCTCAACATTTTGCAGGATAACAGGACAAGAGCAAGGGAGAGAGGGGAGGCTGACATGGGTGGCAGCAACACTAATTGTAACTAATTCTAGCTCCTCACTGAGCCTACATGTAGGCTCCCAACACCACTCACCCACCCAACAGGGCTGAAGACAAGCAAAATTAGGGCAGGCCTTAGAGCAGCCTGTTCAAAATATCCCTAGGACTGATCTGAATTGACAGTGCAGAGCTAAGGGCTGTGACATGTGCACAAGTGGGGAGAAGCAGCACACAAAGGCCCCAAGTCTGACCCAGTCAGGAGAGAGGGAATCAAAACGTTTCCTCAGCTCCCCTACTGCAGTTTCACATTTCATTTGTGTTCTCCAGTTGGACCCGCACTCTGCACCCATGGGCTTTGCCAGGGGTTTGTCTTTGAATTCAGGCAACAATCCCCACCCTTTATATCCATTTGCCCCTGAGCAGCTGCACAGAGAACCTCCTTGTGCCAGATCCAAGTGATACAAACCAGAGCAGGAGGCTCCTCAGTAGAACAAGGAGCCTTCCTCCCACCTCTGCAGTGAGAAATAGGAAACATGCATAATTAGTTAATTTAAACCTTCTAATGAGTGTTGTTTTATGTTCTGACATTAAAAGATGTAAGAATCATTTAAAACCTGGAAGGCAAATTCACTGTTGGTGCAAACAGCTGACTCCAGTGACATTCAGCTTGTTTATGCAAGCAGCAAATTTGGCCTGCATGTAGTTTTTTTGCTCAATGCTTCTGTCAGACAATGCAGAACAAACAATATTTGGCTTCATCTCACTCTGGGCAGATCAACTATTTGCACCCAGGACTTTTGTCTTTGTTTGCCAGTTTGAATTTTCCCCCAGCCCAGGCTTTGATGTACCTTTATAACAGCTGCAAAACACATTTCATGCCAAGGAGCAATTTGCAGGCACAGCACTAGACATTTCATAGCATTGCTAGTTATTCATACAGTATTTTTTTGGCAGCTTTTCGAAATATAATACCATAGAACTGTCGTCTCTCACAGTAACAAGTATTTTCATGCATTTGTCTTTTCTGTGAAAATAATTTATAATTTTTTACCACAACAGAGAACTCATCCTAGCAACATAGAAATTTTAAATCCAATAGTTTGCTTTTAATAGTGCTAATTCTAAAGCAGTCTTAACGAAAGCTATCTTGATGCGTGTGTACAAAGCATCTCTTGAAGGTAACAGAAATGAGGCAAAAAAAAGCACAACACCATAAAAACACCTTACATCCCCCACTGCATGCTTCAGCTGACCTACCCTTCCCCAGGGAAAGAATGCAATTCATGATAAATCATATGCACACTGTGAAAGCAAAGGCTCATCCCTCTGTTTCTGCTTTTTCTGTACAAGATGTACGTAGAAGTACTTTTAACTTAGATAATAATTCCACATGAGAAAGGGTTTCTGTTAAGCAGACATAGGTCTTATGCACTTCATTTACTTAAAACAAAGATAGGAAGGCCCTGAACTTTTTTGAGTAATTACACCATAAAGACATGGTAAATCATTTTTGTTACAAAAAAAAACCCCATCCCTTGCACATATTCTTTACTATCAGCAAAAAAATAAAGCTGTTCATGTTGGCTTTGCTCAGGCAAAAGAGTCTTCATCACAGGTTAGCTTCTGGAATATGAGAGGATGACTTAGTTTAGCTGCCTTTTAAGACGCAAATGAATTTCCTACAAAGTTGTCCAAGGACAGTTTCATCAGATAATTTAAATTCTGTTGATAGTTAACTACTAATAATCCATTCCTACAAGCCAGAAGCCCCAGGGCACCATTTCTAGCCTTCTATCTTTCCTCAGTTCAGCAGGCACGTCACTGTTTTCTTTGTGTTTCACATCACAGGCAGACTGAGCCATCACCCTGAGCTACATATTCAAGGTAGAAATCAGACATCCAAATCTCATGTTCTGGAAGACATCCATTTCTACTCATTGAACCCTCCCCACCTCATTCACCTTGTCAAGAACTCATCTCACCAGGCTTAAAGGCATGCTCATATTCTGGCTTTTAGAAAAGTACTCATTCATTCCCGGGATCTGGCACTTCCAGAAGCACTGCCACCTGCAGGAAGTTTCAGCTCACGAGTGCAAGACCCCTCTCTCCTGGAAGGCAGGTCAGCCCTGCGTGTGCAGGAAGGAATGTCTTTCTCCCATCTGCTCCGGGCCCAGAACCTCTCTGGGAAACAGAGAAACGGATAACTGCTGCCAACTCACCACTCTGCTCCTGCCCTTTCATGTGCCGTCCCCAGCTGCCAGGCAATTTGATATTCAGTTGGCAGCAAACATCTTGTTCTCTCAGAGAAAGTAAACTAATTGCCATCATTATTACTGTTGTTTCTCATCCCATTTCTGCTTTATGCCACTTGGCTCTTTTGATCATTCATCTTAAATATACACAGACTTCAATCCATTTGATTTATCAGTGTTGTATTCTGCAGGTTATTACTCTTTTCAGAAAGTGCATTTTCTCATAGTTTGATAGCATTTGGATAAGTAAGGAGTCAGTGTCTCCCGCTGCACCTTATTTACTTTTCCCCTCCCTCCACATATCAGCTAATAAAAAAATATAGATGCAAAGTATAGAAAATCTTATGAAATAAGAGTGGCTGCAGAAACATACAGAGAAGTTAAACAACATCACCTAGGAAATCAATAGCAAAGTTGGCAAAACTCTTGATCTAAATCCAATAGTCTCAAAAAGTGCTTTATTTTTAACATCACTTTGGTTTCATTTATGACATGTTTCTCATTTCAGTTGTTTGAAATCCTTTCAACATGAAATTAAAAATAAGTGACAAGCTGTCCTTTATTTACCTGGTTTAGTTTTAAATTAAAAAGAAGAACCTAGCATTATCCCTACATCCTATATTTCAAAATTTAGGTTTGATTAAAAAAGAAGAGATCAAATGAATAGCAGAAATTGTGGATATTTTTTGTTTAAAATGAGGACATTTTTATTTTTTAAAAAAGGAAAGAAAATACAAGTATTTCTCAACAATAACTTGCTGGAGATAGATGCAAACATTTTAGTTCAATTTGATGTACATAATATTAGTTACATAAAACAACAATCAAATCCTAAGGATTCATTTCTCAGGATCTTCTAATATTTAAATTTTACTTAGAAGCATTTTTGGCTAACTAGGTGGTAGGTGAAAGAGATATATATACCCCAAATGATTAGAGCAGGTAGTGCAGCAACTAGTTAGCTTTTGAGTTGTCATTTAAGAGACCCAGGTAACAAAAAATACAGCCAGCAAGGCAGCTGGATGCACAATTTATTTCCGGTCTCTTTTCTCCTAATAAAGACTACTTCTCTGTCATAGCAGCAACATTCATTATATTTGGAGCCGTGAAACAATGAAAATATCATCATGCTGTAATTGGCTTGAGGGATGCTGACATGTCAGTTCTTGCAGTCAGAGGAAAATTGTGGCTCATTCCTTCAGTGATTCCCAACCAGAAGCAGCTCTGCAGCTGAGAGTTCCTACACCTTTGTTATGGCTATTAGTCTGTCCCACAAGGCCTAGATATCCTAAAATGCAGTAAGCAAACTCAAAACTAATAATCAGTCATCCCTACTGGATTCCACTTTGTCTTGTAACAAATTGTGGGGTTTATGAGCAATTACAATCAAATAATTTTGTGATGAAACTGTTATTGAGAGGCACCATAGAACAAAATCAGCAGCATAATTCAACTGGTTTTCTCACTAAAGATACATTGTTGATCAGTATTCTTCAAATCAAGGCCTTCTACCCTTGTGTCATGTAAAAGACAAAGGACATTTCTCTAACCTCATTAAGTTCACAGCAAAGACCAGAAGGAATACTCTCTTCAGTTTTCAAAAGATGACATATGGTGTGTTCCACAGGATTGTCAGAACTAATCTCTGAAATCTTCACCTTAAATTGGCTGACAACTGTGCTAAGCTAAAGTTATTTTTGTATTAACCCTTAGGAATACAAGCTCTTTCCAGATTGCCAGCAAATAGTAAAGCTAGTAACCTTTGCAATTCCATTTTGCTGTCGATCTGAAAGGCTCAAGGCAGTATACATGTGCCAACCTTCAAAACATCCAGTAGGAGAGATAGTAAAGCCACTTTAAAGGAAGAAGTATAGAGTAACAAATAGAATAAATAGATGGCAAGATAAGATTGCGGTTCAAGGACAGAGCTAGTTTCCCAAGTCCTAGCTCATAGCTGCAGACAGTCTTGTCATTAAATGAAGTATTTCTTAAATATTTGCCAGATACACCACAATATCAGCACCAGCCAGTTTGAAAACTTCTGAAAACTAACATTTTCACATTCACAGAAAAACACCCACATAAGGCACTCACTCCAATTTTGTTGGCTTTATGAGAGCTGTTCTGGTTGGGACACAGAAAAATATTAATTCCAACACTTCCATTCATGTACATCAAGAATTTTAGGAAACTGGGGAGATCTCTGCCTAAACAGAAAATCAAATTGCTATTATCCTGAGCAAAGACCCTAACTGAGATGCTCAAATATACTAAGTTACTTGTTTCCACTCTTCCACAAATCTATAAATGGATATTCACAGATTCCATGAAGAAAGCTGATTAAACACTAACATACTCAGTTATTACAGCCAGTAGTCATGTAGAAAGGACAGGACTTTAGTAAAGGGGAAGTTTTTTTCATTAAGTGCAGGAGTCACCAGGTTCAAGTTCTCCCTCCATCGTTTCTTATGGACTCTTTTGCTGAAGGCTGTTTCTACCATTACTGTGTATGCTATCTAAAAAGATCAATAAGATCAGTGAACACTAGCAAAATCCGTTTTAACAACATGTCCAGACTTATATTTCTCAGAAACTAGACAATTTAGGCATTCCTCGGCTTAGCAGTAGAGAAAAGGAAAGCTCACATCTCTAGAAATCATTTCCCTTTGATCATTTCTTGATCAGACACAACAGCTTCCCTCAACTTCATCTAGAGAAGTTGCCTTAACCCTTCCTAGATTTTCATTGCACTAAGGAATATTACAACATATTACTGCTCCAAGGTGAGGTATTTTTCTCAAAAATATTTGACTAGAAGAAGAGAAAAGCCTTTTTGGAAGTGAGGAATATCTATTGTCCCCAAGATATTTTTCGCCCTTAACTGCAAGTTGGATTCCTACGCATTTTTATCTCTAAACTTTGCTCCTCATAGCTTCTTCCTAGCTTTATTTCCATAAACAGCTACAAGCCATACTTCTTTTGATCTGCATGTTCATTGTGCTAGACTGTAGTGTTAGCAATCACAGCCCATCTGGGTATGTCTTTTTTCTTTATCTGACTACTGTTTACAGTAATTTGCCTCTGCATACTCCCCAAGCTGTGAATGTGGTTATTCAATCATGACACATAAATATCATTTCAGAGATAATTTCAGATTTAACAAAAAGCAGAGGCAAAAAGATAGGCATTCCTTTCACGAACAACAACAAAAAAATCTTCAGTTGGTGTTGTTCAGACAACAACATCAACTTACATGCAGTTTTTGGGAGACATCACTCAGATTCTTGTGAATAAAGAGTCATCAGAATCTAAGACTCTCTGGCATGCACCAAAAATTAAGTTTGCAAGCTCCTCTAGGCAGAAGAAAAGAAACAAAGGTCCCTTTTATATCACATACACATAATACACAAGTGAAGGAGCAAAAATAACACCAGTATAAACGCTTCATCTAGCGGCTCATCACCTCCATGGGAACTGCTATAGCAAAGATTTCACATCAGCTTCATATTGATTGCAGACACAAATTGGTTAACCATTTTCCCCTCACAAAGATTCTTGTCCTGAAACTGCTAGCATCTTTGTCCTATAGGAGGTTCTTGTTTGACAACAGAAGAGAAGCTTTAACTTCAACAGTCCTGAAAATTAAGCCACTAACTCTAGCCTATTAGGCACTAACTAACACCCTATTTTCAAAACTCGCTGCATTCAAAGGAATCATAAATGTCTATCCACTGCTCAAAATCATACCCGTTGATTTTATGAAGGGGTTTTTTGCATCTGTATGGTCATAATACCATAGGTATGCCTAGATTTTTGCAGACTTTATTTCAACTATTGCCTTAAAATTAATAGTGGTCTTTTGCAGCAGGCTAGTCCAAGTTCAGAATTTGTAGACTTTCTTACAGAAAGTCTTTCTCTGTAGAGCTCTGAGGCATTATGTCTGAAAGAAATACAGACATTACTGCAGAAATCCACATCAACAGAACCCATAAAGTGTTACTCCTGAGAATACGATAACGTTGCTGGATCAGACAGCCACAGTTGGCCTATAATTAATAACATTGTACTGACAAGTGTATGCATGTGTATATATATTGAAAATTACTTATTTGCATTAAATTATTTTGTCTTTGCATAATATTCATTACATATAAATTAATATGTAATGTAAATAATTCTCTCCTAGAATGATAATGGTTTCCAATTAGACCTTATGCACAGTAAAAGCTTAAGCCTGCACCAAACCATGTATCAGCACTTTTAGGCTAAGTCAACATACAACACGGTATCCTTGAAGCATTGGCAGCCAGCAGGCCCTAGATTTGCAAACATCTAAAAACCCAAGCTTGTTTAACACCAGCTTTATTGGCAAAAGCATTTTGCTTTTAAACTGAAGTCTTGACCTTTCCAGGACAACAACACTTTCTACTGTACACTGCCATTTCCAAATATAGGTAGAAATAGCCTTTTCTGTAGCAAGTTCACGGAAAGGTGTTCAGTACATTTCCAAGTGAAATACAAATCTGTTTTCCCAAGCAAGGCACTGAAATATCAAGGGTAGGGGAAATGGTTACTGCTGGCCTTCAGTAAGGTGACATCTGGTATGTGAAGCTACATAGCTGGCCAGGATCTGTGTCCCAAGACATGTTTGTGACAGCCTCCAAAAATCGTAGAGTGATAAGATGCCGTTTGAACACCATCTGTAGGCCCTAGCTCACGCAACCTTTCCCACTGGTTTCAGTGGTCCAATTGCTTTTACAGTGCAACTCTTCTGGCCAAACTCTGGTAGGTTCAGACTCTCCAGGTGTGTCCAGCCCCCTCTCTTTAGATGGGGAAGCAGTTCTCTAAAACAACAGTGCACTCTTGTATGAACATGTAAGTGCTGCAAACAGGCAGCCCAGCACAAGGGGACACTCTTGTCTCTCTCTCACCACATTTCTACACTTCAATGTTCTATCAAAAGGTTTGTCTTCATGACCATAACATATTTATGTTCTGGAATTCCAGAATTCCAAAATTCTCCTGGATGGCTACAAAAGAGCAGGACCCCACACACCTCCTGCCTTCTCTTGACTTTTGATTCAGCAAAACTTTAATAAATCCTATCATTTAAATAACCACGACATTAACATGAACACTTGCCACCACTATATTACTTACTCTCCTTGTACCTTCATCAGGTCTTTTTAACATAGAGCATCTCTGAGATGAGGACTAATTATTCCTTTGTGTTTGCACTCCAACATTATTGAGTTCTACTTACAAGTATTTAAAATAATAATTGCATACTTGTATAAATTGCCACAGAGACAATTTAGGCACAACTACTTTTCTTCAGTGCATGTTATAAAAAATCTGATTTTACTGTCGTTTGAAAAACAAGACATAGCACTGAGGACAATAGGAGTTAGCAAATTAGAGACAGATATAGATAGATATACACACACATATATATATATTTAAGTCTCTGTCTAAAAACTTCAGGACCTAGGATGAAATTTTCATACCTAAACCTTTTCTTATCTGAACCAACTCTCTAGTGAAGAGAGAAAACAATTAAATAAAGCTCATGAAATAGGCATCCTTGAAATTTGACTTGAATGGAATTTCTTTTACACTACTTGGGGTTGAATTAGCTTAACATTTGCAAGATGTAACATTGTTGACTCTAAACTAGACACTACATCTGATCTGGCCTCAAGTGTCAGACACAACCAAATCCATAGGGTTTTTCTAGAGGAGCAGATTTTTGCCTGGAAAATAAGCGTTAGTAGCTCCAGGTTTACCCAATACTTCACATAAATGATGGCATACATTAATGTGACATGAGCTTTCCAATGAGTTCATAATAGAAACAGTGTTCATGAATCCGTGTGCAGATAGATATACTAGTATCAACACTCCTAGTATCAACATTCCTAGTATCAACAACTCTGCATCAGACTGAATTGTGCTGGGTTAGTATCAGGTTTTCAGAAATCTAAGAGCCGGAGAAAAAGTGGATATTTTGATCTATGTAAATATTAAACTACACAACATGATGATGAGATAGTTAGGATGATACAGATTATTACATTAACCTGGCTCAACAACCCATGAGGAAGAAAATCTGGGCCATGAAAATCATCTGTAATTGTTTAATGTGGATGAAAACCAACAATTTAGAACTGATCACATAATTCACAGTTAATGTGCAGTGTTAATGTGCAATGTACTTATACAAGACAGGTTTTACTTGTATGAGATCCAAAATCTACTTTTGGATTTAGCAATTGTTTAGAAAGATGGAGTTTAAACACAAGTTTAGCACCTTAAAAAAGCCAACTTAGAATTTGAACAGCTTAACATATTACTGTACTAAATACCCCAGTATTTTCAGGGAACAGGAGCATATTTGCTTAATTTTCTGAGATGTTACTAAGACATTAAAATTGCATGAGAGAGCATAACTGTGCCCTCTTGTGCACATTAGTAGCATCATCATATGACAGATCTTGCACATGCCACACACTTCTCTGCCAGATTAGTTTTCAGTTTATGAAACTTTTCATGGAATTTAGTTAACTCTGGGAATAAGTCCATGATGAGTAGCACAAATGTGACAGATCAGAGGCAGCAAAGGGAGATGCACCGTAGGCCAGCCCTCCAACCCTACAGCTCATGAGCGCTGTTTGCCCACGGTAGCCTCCAACACCCCTCACAGGCAGAGGAAATTATAAAGTTGAATTTTTGCTGAAGGGAAGAACAAAGTACAATATGCCTGCAGCACATGACTCATTCGATATCACTACCCCCTGGCCAGCAGTGTTGGGGAACATTGCTACAGGCAGTGTTTAATGCCATCTTTAGTATTCTCAGCATAAGTGGGTTTTTTTAATTGGCTACACGGGTGAGAATTTTTTTTTAATTAACAATAATGGACCACAGTCTCCAGAAATCCAAAGAGTCTTTCCAAATAAAAAGTAGTTCTAGTGACAATCTCTGAGCTTTTCTAACAGAGTGAAATAAGGTAACTGGTATCATTAGAAAATTCCGCTGGCTAGAGAATCCTGCTCGGTCCACAAAATGACACACCCCTCAGAAGACACCTGTTGAAGATCTTCAGGCAAATTTGCTCCCCATTCAGACTCACATGACTAAACATCACTTAGATTAAGTCAAAACCAAAAGTTATTGATTCTCTCTGTTTTTCAACAAGCTAATTTTGTGGTCTCATGTGAACAAACAGACTACACGAGAGTCTGGCTGGATACAGCACTGGAATTCTCTTTGTAGATCAATTAGATTCCCTTTCTTCTCACAAATAATTAAAAAAATAGCATTTTCAATTTAGACAGTATAATTTAATTGCATTAAAATTTTATGTCCAATAGTAAGCAAAAGAAAAGAAAAAAAAACAAAACACCACAACAACAAATTTCAGGAAGTTTTCAATGTGTACAACAGGAAACAGGTTTCTTATTCCCTTCCTGTTCCACCACAGTATTTATACTCTTGACACAGTGTGACAGAGCAGAACCTTAATAAGTAGGATATAATTGCTTTAAAATATATTTCAGTACTGAATAGGTATGACTACGGTACAAATTCACCACAAGTGGTGGTGTCCAAATTACTGCTCGAGAGGAGAAGGGAGTCTTTCAGATGGTTGCTTGATTTTTGTAGGAGCTTAAAGAACATGTTAGACCTTTTGCCAGCCATATATTTTGTTCTCCCTATTGCTGCTCTTTGGTTGTCATAGCTGATAAAAAGAACTTCAAGTTAAACAGTGTTCCCAGTTATAGAAGTAACATTTTTTGAATTGGGATTAAGGCAATGAATACAAATTTGTAGTCACCAAAATTTTCAAAAACAGTACCTAGAAATCAGGAGAATTTGTGCAAGTATATTCTCATATAGAGACATATGCACACAAGAGAGTGCAGGTATACCTGAAACACCACATGACTTTATTAAGTAATAGGATTTGACTTTTAAAAAGAGAGACAAAAATTCTGAAAAAAAATATGTGTGACAATGAAAATACAATACCAAGCTACAACCACAGTAGCTGCACCAGGTATTATATCATTGTATTCTCTTTTCTGTGTATGGGACCTGCATAGTCTCTCCAGAGACACTCATCTCCCTGTGGGCATAAGCTGTCCCAGACTATACAGACACCCCTGCTCTGTGCGACTGACCACATGTGCTGCTTCAGGAGCTTCACTAGAGACACACAGACCCATTGAAACCAGAATATGCCAAGTAAGCTGCTTTCGGGGCTTACACCAGGCTGCTTGCAATCTCCCCTGCTTTTACCATCCCCATTCAGGCAACCATCAAAAAAGAGGAAGAATGTAAAATGACAAAATCCCTGAAGCCTGCAAAAGAAAAATTAACAAAATGGCAAATCTAGATCTGCAGGAAAGCAAGCAGAGCCTCATTGCCAGAAATGAAAGAGCCTGAGACAAGTTCAGGCATCCTCAATATTAGGAAGGATAGGTTTCTTTGCTGTCTAAAATCCTTGTACTCCAAATAATATGAATAAATATTGTATTCTAAGAATCTGTGCAGATGAAGTGCATGAAAATTATTTTTGCAATTATATCTTGAAATGGTTGGGGTTTTTTTCCACATTGATTTAAGAACTAACATAGGCTTTTTCAAGTAAAACATCAAGTATTCACATGTATCACTCAGCAGCCATTAGAAAAGCTAAAAACTACCAAAATAGAAGCAAATTGGGATTAAGTTACATCAAGAGAAGCTTAAAAACCCATTTCAACGTGAGATGGAGAGAATTTTAGTATATTGCACAAACTTTAAAAATCCCATTTTTGTACTGTTTGCAGAAAAAAAATCCACAAACTACACCCTGCAGCCACAGTCTGCTCTGATAAGAGTTTTATGAGACTAAGCATGATTTAAAATGGAGTAGTCTTTTTTCCCCTCTATAATTTTCTGTTTGTCCCCATTCTATCTCTATCCCAGAAGTTCATTTCTTAGAAGTAGTTTTCCCTTGAATTGGATTTTAAATACTCGTCATTACAATTTCGTTAAGTAAGACTGCAAACACAAATGCCTCTCTCAGTCAGGAAAAATATGTTGTGAGAAATAAAATTTTAAAGTTGTTTAGCTTTCAGGTAGCATCTTTGCTTAGATTGCCTTTTTTTAACAAACAAACACACACCAACAACAAACTAAAAAAAATTTCCATAACTCCTGAAAATCCAGCCTATAAATGGATCCAGTTAGTTCAAGGATCTCCAATCCCCTGATGACACAATAATCCTTCATGATTCTTCAGCTTCCAGAGTGTGCCACCTAACCAATCTCAACTTTGCCATTTTTAATCATTAATCATGCTCTAATATTAATCATTCTTCAACAATAGATGAAAGATGCATGTGCATGGATTTTGCAGTAGAAGTTTGAGTCTTTATTAGCTGCAAGGTGATCCCCCTCTTCCAAAAACATGTCACCTTACTGGGCCTAGTTTGAGTTCAATTACTTCTTTCATCAGTCAAGCAATCACAGTTAGCACTTTTAAAGCAAATCCCTTGGCTCCTCTCCTCCTTATGGGGATAAGAATATATCAGCTATACCTTAAGACTCTGATCATTATTTATCCCTGGAAGATGATCTTCTCAGTTTTACCTTCCTTGGAAGAGTTGTAAATTGATAAACTATATCCCTGCAATATGACCAATATGACAAATCCTAGTTTCACTTGCCTTAAAACAGAACTGTCACTTAAAATGAAAGTAACATCACAAGCACCTGCTCTTTTGTTCCAGACAGAGAAAAGCAATTTAGGTCAAAAATACACAGGTAAACCAGACATACAACCCTGAGATTAGCTCAGTTGGTTAGAGCACAATAATACTAAGGTTTTGGGTTTGATCCCTGTTTGATCACTTAAAAGGTGACTCAACAGTGAGCATATTCTGTGATTCTGTAATATCTCCATTGTATGGGAGAAGAGTAGGCAATGATTACCAGTGGCTGCAGGAAGAAGACCGGGCCCTCTCATTCAAAATGTAAGGAGAGTTACTATCCCATAAACAGCATTTTTAAGGGCAAGGCTATAAGGTAAACTTTAGCTAGGGACACATTTTAGGTACTCTAACAATGATGAAATGTGTCAATTAATAACTAAGCAGTATTCCAGCATACATCAAACTCCATTGAAACATCTTTTAATTCCAAAGTGTTTATTTTTATTTTGATCAACCCTCATTAATGCATGGGGGGGGTCAGCACTTACTTCATTTTCAGCATTTACTGTGTTGTAATGCTCCTTTTTAATAACTGGATTTGAAATGCAGCATAGACTAAATACCTTTCTTCAGATAATATTTTGAAAATTACTCAACTTTATTTTTTCTGTCTGTCTGGGCTCTTTGTAGATCTAAAAGCATCAGACCTATAATTTGTTATATTGCATTGTTATGCAATCACAGATTTCTCACACCTCTTTCCTTTGGAGGTCATCCCACAAACAACCACTACCTAAAATGGCCTATGCTTCTGTTAAAATGGGTTTTCCACAGAGAAAGCCTCAAATTGAGAATAAAAAAAAAAAAAGAAAGAAACCAAAGTCTGAAAACTCACTTCTCTCTTTTGATTAAAAGGCAAAATGTTTAAGTAAATATCTATTACTAAGTTGTCTTAGTAATTACAGTCAGTGTAATTACAGCAGCCGCACCAGACACCAGCTTTAGGTTCTGGAAACACGTCCCAATGGATTTTTCCCTCATGGGTTCCACAGAAGAACAGAGGCTCACCCAGGTGGGCAGTCACTAGCACAGCACATTGGTTTCAAGAGGCTAGGCAAATCATTTCACTCACTGTGTTCAAGTACTAAAACATCAAAACAATATTGCTGAAGCAAAATGAGGGGAACATTGATACAGAGGAAGGTCAAAGCGCACTAACTAACGTCTCAGGGAGAAGCTGAGACAATTTTATTTAATGCTATGTTAATAAGGGTGGAATAGACACCAATACTGTTTGCAGCTGACATAAATAACATTGTGTGCAATAGTTGGTAAAGTGGTGGGTTTTAAGGTTTTGCTGATGCATTTTCTCTCAGAGAAAGCAAAGTCAAAAACCTTTTGTACTATAGCTTCATAAAACACAGTCAAATCCTTTTGTAAGAGATAGCTTCATTAACATTAAAAAGATGTAAAAGTATGACATTCTTCTTGTACAAAGAACAGCTACAAGGGTAGTAACCCTCACCTCCTGAACATCACTTTATGTTACGTGATAGCAAATCCCTGTGGAAAACACATTAAACAATATTAGCATAGAGCTTCCTGCTTCACAGAGAACAGAATCTTCTCATGGTGACTAGAGCAAGAGAGAAGAAAAATGATGTCACAAAAGGTGACCTCTGAATAGTTTTATAGAGAAGTGATAACATAAACCTATTCTCCCAAAATAGAACAGCACAAGAATTGCAATGAGTAGCTAAGGAGGATTAGTTCAATTCCCCTATAGCAAGGAGAAAGTATTTTGTTTAAATTTAAGAAACTGCAAATTAAGAAATATGATTAGATTAGGAAGAATTCAGTTTTGTATGACCTTTCCCATTGACAACAGGGTATGAGTAATCTATAGAAACACCAGTCTTGTCATATCAAGCAGTGCATAGCAGCATTAATGCTGAAGACCTTCAAGATTCCCTAATGATAAATGGTTGCATTGCAGTAGCTCTAGTTAGCATGTAGAATGCCAAAATCCCTTGAGAGACAAAATATTCCCACAAATATATATCACTGATTTTGGAAAGTTTGGGAAAGTAAACACAACAGATTTCCTACAAACAAATCAAGCAATTGAAGGCAGTCCTCAATTTTATTTGGTAATCGGGTTGAGTGGTTGTTTTTTTTAGAAGCAGTAAGAGTACCAATTCATACAAGTTTTAGTCAATAAAATGCTGGTTTTATAGTCTATAGAAATGCTAAACTTATAAGCTTTGAGGATTTACACATAAATAAACATGAAGCTCAGAAATAGGCACGGCATTCTTTCACTCCTATTTAAAAATATTTAAGAGTCTTTGAGCCAGGTTGAATGATGGATTTTTCATAAATTCAAGTATTTATATTTTCCTGAAAGTTTTACATTAAAATTTTTAGTTGTTTATACGGTCTTTCACTTTCACTATTAAAAAAACAAACAAGCAAACAAACAAAACCTCATCAGTATGGTTCTCCTAATTCTTTCTTTTAAAAAAGAGCTTTGTTAAGGGATGTTAAGAGCTACAGATACCTCCAGCATCTCCAGCCCAGCACCTTCTGTCCTCATTGCTGGAGCCCAGCCCAATGCCTGGTGACCCATGGCTCTGTCCAGCCTGAGGGACATGGCTGCTGCTTTCCTAGTTGCAAGTTCAACCAGTAGTGAAGCTACACATATGTCCCAGACACACATGCACACACATGGAGACACACACAGAGGACACTGACACAGCCGGTCACACAGGTTGCCACAGACAAGGTGCTGCCTTCAACAGCATCTACATACAGAGCTCAAAAAACACAAGCCAAACAGTCAAGTCCCCTCCTCCTCTCCAGCTGGTAGAGACAGAAGGTCACCAGTAAAAGCACACAAACACACCCCTTTGTGGATCCCTCAAGTACTGACATAGCTTCTCTGTCCAACTACCCTGCCCAGGTCCTGTGCCCTGCTACCCACTCCACAGGGTCCCTACTTGCCAGCTGGTCCTGCATGAGGTTTGCCAGTGAACACGCACTCACACCTGATCTGGGGGAGATACACTCACCCCACCAGCAGCAGCCGGCACCAGGCACACAGACTCTGACCCTCGCTCTCCCTTCAGCTGTGGGAACCGAGCCCCTCACTTGCACTGCTCCTGGCCCAGTGGTGGGAGACTGTGAGACCTCCCTGCCTGCTCCAGTGGGTGGCACAAAGACGCCACTGGCTCCAGTGGGTGACATCACAGGCCAGGAGTGCCCACACCTCAGGTCTGATGCCAGGTGTCCCAAATCCACTCACACAGGACCTCAGCAGCTGGCAAATGCTCCTTGCATCACTCACACACAATGAGATTACAGAGAGAGACCTTTAAAACAGGATTTAATCAGAAGACCGGACAGACTGCAGTGATCAGGTGCAGTGTTCAGTCAGGCAAATACAGAATCATAGAATCAGATGGGTTGGAAAGGACCTCTGAGATCATCAAGTCCAACCCTTGATCCACAACCACCACAGTTATTAGACTATGGCACTGAGTGCCACATCCAGTCTCTTCTTGAATACCTCAAGGGATGGAGAATCCACCGCCTTCCTGGGTAGCCCATTCCAGTGCCTGACCATCCTCTCTGTAAAGAATTTCTTCCTAATATCTAATCTAAAC
>VYXB01005508.1:442199-463622 GCA_013397135.1 Pachyramphus minor | reverse complement strand
GCTGCCCATGGCAGTGATGGAGTTCTCATCCTTGGAGGGATTAAAAAGCCGTGTGGATGTGGCACCTGGGGACATGGAATGTGGTGGCCTTTGCAGTGCTGGGGGAGCGGTTGGACTCGATGATCTTAGAGGTCTTTTCCAACCTGAATTATTCCATGATTCCATGATAATTTTAAAGCAAACCGTTGTCTGAACGCACAGTTCCAGGGGTACATCCCAGCTTTGCAATGGCTTTTATTCCCTCTTCCCCCAGCTGGGAGAAGGAGGCCCACTGCCCAGTCGGGATTGCTTGTCCCTAACCCCTTCTCCATGCACAGCAGTCATTTTTACAGCGGCACCGCGTTCCCAAAACCCCGACATCCAGCAGAACCGCTTCCCGCCTGGGCCCCGGCCCTTCCCGCCCGCGCCGCGCGTTCCGGGGGACGCTTTCCGTGTGGGACCCATGGCGGCGCGGCGGGCCGGGAGTGAGTAACATCGATTCCCTTCCCTCCACACCTCCCTCCGCACCTCCCTCCGCTCCCCCCGAACATCCCGGGAATCTCCGGGAGCGGCCCCGCGGAGCGGGAAAGGGTGCAGGGAGCGCTGGCTGCCTGCTGGGCGGCCCCCGGAGCGCCAGGGCTGCTCCCCTTAGCGCGGCTCAGCTCCCGCCGTGTCTGGCCTTCCTTCACCCCCGGCGGGATGTGCTGTGTGTGACCCACGGAATCTGAGCCAAGTCCCACGTTTTGAGAGAAGTGCTTTGGGGGAGAAGGGTAATTGTCGCTTCTCTCCGGGGTCAGTGTGAGGGCGAGCTGCCTCCTGTGTGCGAGACTCTGGGGGTTAAGAGCTGAGTGGTCCCCGTGGGCCCCTCCCAGCCCGGCGCGTTCAGTGATCGCTCGGTAACTTTGCTAAGGATTTGTGCCTTCTCCTCCCTTGCAGGCGGCTGATCACGGTTCTCGGTGAGGGCAGCGGCAGGAGCAGCTCGCCATGCCCACGGTGGTGGTGATGGACGTGTCCCTGTCCATGACCCGGCCCGTGGCCGTGGAGGGCTCCGAGGAGTATCAGCGCAAGCACCTGGCGGCCCACGGGCTCACCATGCTCTTCGAGCACATGGCCACCAACTACAAGCTGGAGTTCACGGCCCTCGTGGTGTTCTCGTCGCTCTGGGAGCTGATGGTGCCCTTTACGAGGGACTACAACACGCTGCAGGTAGGGGGGTGCAACACAACAGCAGGAAACCCTCAGCGTTTTGAAGCAAAATCAGCCCATTTCACCGGCAAAACGCGGGGGAATTGTGTGCTCTGGTGTTGTCCTGTGCACTCTTGAACGGAGTGTTTTGTCATTGTTTAAGTGTCGGGAAGTCAGCGGGTTTGAAACGTTTTGCTGTTCTGCAGGTGAGCCCAGGAGTGTGGACAGTTAACTTAAAAATGGGAAAGAGCTGCCTCAAAGCTCTGAAAGTGGTTCTCTGATATTCCTGTGGTTTTTCTCCTGATAAATGGTGCAGGATGGTGTCCTGGTGACAGGACCATTTAGAAAGGGTTTAAGCCAGGTGATTTGGCAGAGAGAAGGTGCTTTGGGGGGTTTAAAGCGGAGCAATGATGAGAATAAGTGACTTTAGACCTCACATATGTGATGGGAAGTTGGGAGGAGAAAATGAAAAGGGGGAAGTCCAAGAGGGAAGTTTTCCATGAATGCAGTAAGGCACTGGAAGTCTCTGAATCCAATAAAAATTGTACATATATATCTTGTTATCATATCCAATATCAGGAGGAAATGACACATTGCTGTCACAGGGCACCATGGTTTAGGATTTGTCCATTGTGGGACAAACAGATTTTCACAGAGATTCTCTGTTCTGTTTGCAGATTTAGAGCAGTGTTAGAGTGCCAGGGCATCCTCTCTGACTTATTTTCATGTCCCTAAGAGTCCATTTGAGGAATTCTGAAAGCCAGGAACCCAGCCAGGCTCCTTTAGCAGGATCATCTCACAGCTGCATCCTATGTTAAGTGTGAGGTTTTCACTTCAAGGAGAAGAGCTGGTTTGTGGATGCAGATGGGAGTTTTGGGGTTTGATACTCCCTCTGCCAAAGAGTTTTTGTGAGAAAAACTCCTCCTGGTCTCCTTTCTGAACCTCTGAGAGGTTGTAGTTGCTCTGACACCTGTGAGGATTTTCTCAGCTAAAAGTTTCTTGTTAGACTTTGCCTCAGATTTTGACTTCTCTGTTTCTTTGAGGCATGTAAAGGATTTTTTTTCTCTTGAAGAACTGTGTTTGTAACATTATAGTTCTTTCAGAGCCAGCTGTCATTGTCTCATGGTTTCATTCATCATTTCTTTACATCTTTCTTCCTTTCTCTTTGTGTAACAGTGCAGTTGTGTGACCATGCAGAGCAAACATCCTGCCTCACCAAGGCCAGGAATGACTGGTGTGTGTCTCCTGGGAGGAGTATTCCCTCCAGGAATGACAGAGGTGTTTGTCTTTGCAGGAAGCCCTGAGTAACATGGACGATTATGACAAAACCTGCCTGGAGTCAGCACTGCTCGGGGTTTGCAACATTGTCCAGCAGGAATGGGGGGCAGCAATTCCATGCCAGGTACACCTGATTTCACTGTTCTTAGGATCCAGTGCATCCTTAGTTTTCCCTGGCAGGGGGATTGGAAATGGGTGATCTTTAAGGTCCCTTCCAACCCAAACCATTCCACGATTCTGTGATTCTGTCCCTGTGACTTGCATTAGAAATGTAAATATAATTTGAAAGCTTTGAATACTCTCAGGCATTCCTGTGCTACAAACCCACAAAGAATTATTGTTTTGGATAGACCTGGAATATGAACAGAAGGTGATGTTTATTTAAATATTCAGCAGTGAAAACTGGGCTGTTTGCTGTCCAGTGTGTTATTGTTGTGCAGTGGGTTATAAAACGTGGCCCAGGAGCACCACTGTGCAGATTTGGCATTTGGTCTGGGTGCACTCTGCTGTCCCAGGAGTCTCACTCAGGGTGGAAAGGGTGCAGCCCACATTCCAGAACCTTTCTTCCCAAGTACCTGCTGGTTTCCAGGGCTTGTAGCAGTTCCAGGTCTCCACCACCAGTGTGGGTCTGTGCTCAGTGTGTTTTGATCTGACTTCTTTCCCAAAGGAGTCATTTGACTTGCAGCTGCTCACACACTCCAGCCAGCCCTCAGAGCTCTCAGCCTTCCCAATCTGCTGCCTCTTATGGCAAAGTTTGCTTTTAACCCTTAATTTTCTGAGACACCTGATGTAAGTTCAGTAATTTAGCAGCTCAGTGAGCTTGGAAGATGCCTCAAGCAATATTCCTTAAGGAGAAAAAGGATAGAGGTTTATGGGTTGGGTAGTGCCTCACAATCCAACACTGATGAAAGGCACCTGGGAACACCAGACATTCAGAGCAAAGAACCAGGAAGGTGTAAAAACCAAACAGAGATTAAACCTCAACAATTTGGTCTCTTCATTTGCAACAGGACTCATTTTCCTTGCACTTTAGGTGGTGGGGTGATGAAAGGCAGTGGGGAAAGTGCTGTGAGGGGTCTTGGGTGGAGGAAAACATCCCTGGTGAGCAGCAGTTCAGATGGAAGCTGAGGAGACTGGAGAGAGAGACTGAGGATAGAGAGAGAATACAAATCTGGATGTAGCAAATACGTGTCTAGTTTGGATTGGATTTTCTTTACCTGCCATCCAAAAGTCATACCTGCTGTTGCTGTGCAGTGCTGAAGGAGCAGCTCTTTCACTCCTTAGGGTCTCAGCTGAGTGTAAATAATCCCATTATTAAGTGTAACCTCCTAGTGCAGGTTGCCACAAGGATTGACTGTGATGTGCAACTTCTGCTTCAAAATGTGAGCAAAGTGCAGCTGTGTTTGCAAAGAGTGAAGATAATTAATACCACTTTTTTAAAATGGTTTCTGTGGCTTGGAGTGGGAGTCAAGTTGCCCTCCAGATTCTGCAGGAGAAATGGGCTTTACCTTCCACCTGGAAAAAGCCTGGAATCCTTGAGTCCATCAGCAGCAGGCTGCTTTCTTTTGGCAGTATAGTCACTGTGCTTCTAATGTACGCTTAGAAATTAAATTTATGGAGTTTAAATTCTAATGCAGTTCCCTAATGACAAGGAAATACATATTTGCCACGCAGTGTTTAAATCAGGGTGGTTCAATCTCCTGTTTTCTGGGAATTTTACTCGCGGTTCTTCCCTCAGCCCCGGGGAGGAAACTCCGGTGGGAGGGGGGTGGTTTTCCATGCAGAAGCACACAGTGCAGGAAGGCAGCTGCAGTGTTTTGGTGCCAGTTGCCCCCTGCAGACAGCAGATCTCCCCTGTGCTGTCCCTGCAGGTTGTCCTTGTCACCGACGGCTGCCTGGGCATCGGCCGCGGCTCCCTGCGCCACTCCCTGGCCACGCACAACCAGCGCAGCGACAGCAACCGCTTCCCGCTGCCCTTCCCCTTCCCATCCAAGCTCTACGTCATGTGCATGGCCAACCTGGAAGAGGTGATGTCCTTAACACGTCCCTCCTGCTCTGTTGGGTTGGATAATTGTTGGGTTTTGCTCTGAGTTAACGACCAGGTCGGCACAAAACGCCCTTCGATGTTCGTGTGCTTGAAGTGTACGTGACAGTCCAGTGTTAGTTACTGGCTGAAATGTGACTTCTGAGAAGTTTATTATTGCACTGTTATTGTCTACTACTACTGCATTATTATAATAATCTTTATAAATCGTGCCAGTTTCCCCCCTGGGGAGTATTATGGAATTTTAATTTATCTGTTTATATTGTTACCATTACTGCCTTAATTACACTGAATGCTTTTGTGGGATTTTCTTAACCTAAAGTTAAGTTCTTGACTAAGTGAATTCTGTCGTAAAGGTGCTCAACTCTTGAAATATAATAGCTTTATGTGGAAATGTGAGAGAACAAAACTGAAGTCTCCAAGCCACTGTTCAAAACAGCTTCCCTTAGTTTTGAAGGAAAGCTGTTGGTTTTCTTTCCCTTACTTTTCTCTTCTCTTGCAAATCTGAATACCAGCTTTAAAAATCTTCACAGGAGTTAGAATTCTGCTGCATAAACAATGTTTAAAAAGTAGCCTATTTCACTAAGGTTCCATAGAAAAGGTTTTATTAATAGCATTGCTTTTGACCTGACACCAATGTTCTTGTGTCCATCACAGAAGGATTTTTTGCTTAGGCATCAGATATCTCATCTTCAAGGTTTCTTGTCAAGGATGATCCTTTTGATTAAACTGATGGATTAAAGCATTGTTTTACACATCAGAATAACTGGGAAAATGTTTAAAATAAATCTTCTATTTCTGATAAGTAATAGGAGAACATTACCTGGGACACCAAGAATTTTGCTTTACTTGGAAAGGAGTGAGATAACAAAAAATTAGGAGAGCATCCAATCAGATGCTTTTTGCTGTGGTGTGTATATTTTCTTAAAACATACTGGTTAATAAAAAAGAGAGTAAGAAGAACACTCAGCAAAAATATTTCCCTTTGTTTTTTTACAGCTTCAAAGCACAGATTCCTTGGACTGCCTGGAAAGGCTCATTGATTTAAACAATGGGGAAGGGCAGATTTTCACCATTGATGGCCCCCTGTGCCTGAAGAATGTGCAGTCAATGTTTGGGTTAGTAGATAAGAGTTTGGCAAGGTTTCCAGTTAGTATCTCTAAAGGAAAACAAATACAATAAGAAATCTGGGGATATGAGATGCTCTAATTAAACTTTTTTTTTTCCTTTTATTTTATGATCTTGTTAACTGTATTTTCATTTTGACCTTCACTGGTTAAGGTCAGTATTTATTTTAATTATTGTGTAACCAAACCATAGCAGTTGTTTAAGCTTGGCTGACAGAACATAGTAATTTCCACAGTTGTTCATTTGCCATCAGTGTGATAATGTGCTGCTCTGTTCCATAATTTAGCAACACTAGGACTATTAAATTAACTGTAGCTAAAAAAAAGGTTTGGGGCCTAAGTTAATGTGCTTTTGACAAACAGTTTGCATTTGGTGTGTTTTATGTTTTCCTTGATAACTGTGTGTGTTCTAGAAAGCTGATAGACCTGGCTTATACCCCGTTCCATGCTGTTCTCAAGTGTGGCCACTTAACATCTGATGTGCAAGTATTTCCCAGACCTGAGCCTTTCATTATAGATGAGGAGATAGACCCCATTCCTAAAGCAATTAATACAGGTAAGGAACCTTTGCTTGCTGTTTGACTTAAATACATTTGATTTGATTACCTGTGTAATTACTGTTTCATCCATGTTTTCTATGCAATTATCAGTCACTGACTGTGTGATTTTTTTGGGATGTGGGGACAAGAACATCCCAAACATCCTTCATCCACGAGTGCCTGGTGAAAGGGCTGGAGTGGGGCAGAGGCACTTTCAGAGCTCAGGGTGCCAGTTTTTAGAGGAAGAGAGTGGAATACAGCCACAGGCTGCTTTCCATGAACACCCTCAATCAGCTTCATGGAGGAGAGGAGAGATGTGTTGAAGAAGGGGCTGCATTTTGTATTAGAGTTGCCTTTACCAGAAAGAATCTGCAGGGTCAGATGAGACAAACCAGCATCTTTCTGGAGGTTTCTTTGAGGAATCCATTAGAAGTGGAATCAGGAGGAATTGGTGAGGCAGCACGAGTTGAGATTTATGAGATTTAGGTTGTCTGTCATCCTGGCACTTCTTGCAAATAATAAATTATTTTTAAAAACAACTGTGCCAAGGAAAACCTTTCTCAGCCCTCCCACAAGTGGACACTGCTCCCGTGAGCAGCAGGTATTTGTTTCCTCTCCTTTGGCATTTCTAAACCAGCAGTGGGTTGTTACAGTGTAAAAATCAGAGTCCACAATCCTGGATTTGTCAAGCAGCACAGCTCGTGGGCAGCACTCTGTGTGTGATGGAAGTTATGTTTTTATCTTAAAAAGTCACAGTGTTGTGAATGTTTGTATCTTATTAACATTCAGAGACCCCAGCTGAGGTTTGGGTTCTCTGTGCTGCCTCATTGCTTCAGAAAACAGTGGTGTAAGAAGTGGTGTTAAATTGACAGTTCAGCTGCTTCCAAATCTGACTTAAACCTGTTGTCTCCCCACAGATCTAGAAATTGTTGGGTTTGTAGACATAGCTGATATTTCCAGCCCTCCTGTCTTGTCCAGACACTTGGTACTACCCATTGCACTTAACAGAGGTGAGCAAGTTTGGTTTTTTCAGCAAAAAACTGCCTCAAGCTTCCCTTGTAATGTCTGTGGTGCTTTAGACTAAAAGCACAGATTTTGTGCTTTATCAAAATGCCAGATGTCAAGTTTGTGTGCTTACATTAAAGTTAAAACCTTGAACACAAGGTTTCTTGTTTTGAATACTGTGTTCTTTGGGAAGTTCATGGAGGGACCAGGGTCCTTAAAGCATCATTGTTAATAGAACATGCTAAACTTAAAGCTAAAAATAATAATGAGCCATGAAATATGTGGTGCAAGATGAATATTTAATGCCTGTGAGTACAAAGCAGTGGAATATTTATATATCATTATTGTACCACTTTGCCCAAACAGTTCATTTAGTAGCTGTTTGTTCTACAAAAGTATTAATTAACTCTTGCACGCAGACAGTAAAGGGTGGTGTCATGGAAGGAGAACTAGTGTGTTTGAATTTATTCTAATGTTTTCTCTTTGTTTTTATTCTTCCCCAGAAGGGGATGAGGTGGGACCTGGGATCACAGATGACACCGAAGATGAGAATTCAGCAAATCAGATTGCTGGGAAAATCCCCAACTTCTGTGTTTTATTACATGGCAGCCTCAAAGTGGAAGGCATGGTGGCTGTCGTCCAGTTGGGGTATGGAGCTGGATGTCTGCCTGAAAAATCTCTTCCTTTGCTCATTTGTGCTTTATTTATAAATTATGTTATTTATATCTGTGTTCTGTGCAGAACTCTGCACTACCAGACAAAGCTGTGGATTTTTAATCACAGAGATGTTTCTGCCAGTACGAGTTGCAAAACATCGAGCCCCCAGACAGTGGGAGGGAGGCAAACTCTAGGCACAGGGGTGGAAGATTTTCAGCCTTTGGGGGTTTGCTCTTTTCCATAGGCCAGAGTGGTATGGAATGCTTTATTCCCAAGCTGATAGCAAGAAGAAATCAAACCTCATGATGTCACTCTTTGAGCCTGGTCCTGAGCCCCTGCCATGGCTGGGGAAGATGGCACAGCTTGGCCCCATTTCAGGTACTGCTCGCACTCCTTTGAGTAACTCTGACACAGTCAGTGGGGTGTGAATGATCTTGCCAAATCTTAGTAGCTAAGGCTGCTTATTTTCTTTTTTTTTTTTTCCCCTCCCAGATGCAAAAGAAAATCCATATGGGGAGGATGACAACAAGAGCCCTTTCCCCTTGCAGCCCAAGAACAAGCGCAGCTACGCCCAGAACGTCACAGTCTGGATTAAACCAAGTGGCCTCCAGGTAAAATGATGAGGTTTTGGTGCTTCACTTTGGGCAGCAGTGGCCATCTTAGCAGGAAAGTGGGGTCTGTGTGTGCCCTGTCTGTTTAATGTAATTGCTTTATTGCTTTTCTTTCATTTTTATGAACACTGCCTCTTCACAATGTCCTGATTAAAATGCAATCAGAAAGCACAGCTTGTTTCATGAAAGCTCTGTCTCCAGTGTAGCATCTGGCTTGGTTTATTGGATTTAGTATAATTACCATTTATGCTTCAGCCTTTGTGAGCTGGAGTCTCGTCAATGGCCAGGATAATTTATCAATAAAGAGTTGAGGGGATTTTCTGCAGCTTTCCCCAGCAGTTGCCCAAATTTTTGTACTTTTTTTTTTTTCCTCTTTTCTGCAGACAGATGTACAGAAGATCTTGAGAAATGCAAGGAAACTCCCTGAAAAAACTCAGACCTTCTACAAAGTGAGTAACACTGCAGGCTAGCCCAGGTTTGACCCGTGCATTGAACAGAGGAACCACAGTGTCTGTGACTGGGGGATGTTCTGTGCAGGTTTGTAGGGCTGTAAAAACATGGATGCTCTGTAAAGGAGACATCCTGAGTCACTTTAGAGGGTCTGGTTTCCCTGCCACCATGTTCTCTGTCAGGGTGGCACAGACATGTCATGTTTGCAGGTGTCCCTCGTGCCCCCTGCTCCTTCCATGGTGAACCTCTTTACAGATTTCATGTCTTGTCCAGGCAGAAATTAACTGGGGGATCAGACAGAAATAGGAACACAGGTGTCATTCTGAGTCTGAAAATGTCTCCTACATTTTATCTACAACTGAAGCAGAGAAAGACAAAATTCCAGGCACATTTGGCCACATCACAGTAACCCATAACTGGACTGTAGCTGGAAGTTATTGTCCCTCTTGCAAGCTTAGTGCTGCAGCAGTTTAGTATTGTAGCCCCCAGAGACTTCAGGAATGAATACCCTGCCTTAAGTGCACATAAGCACTGCCAGCTTACAGTGAAGACAAATCAATATATCCACATTTTATCTGGACACTGGTTAAAGGCAGCAGTCAGTCAGTCACTGAAGCTTCAGCTGGAGCCCTACTGGGACACAGACAAAGTAACTGGATGCACAAAGGGGAGGAATGGGGATTTTTAGGAAGGGATCAAGGGAAATCCAGCTGTTTAGTTGTGCCACGATCAACATCTTCAGCTCTGAAGCATTTCTTACCTCGTGAGCAGCTGGGCAGTTTCCAGCAGCCGAACTGAGAGGAACATCACCTTTAAAGAAAAAAGAAGGAAAGCCACGTTTCAGATGAAAGCTTGGAGTGGCTTTACGAGGGAGTCTCTGTGCTTGCAGGAGCTGAACCGCTTACGGAAGGCAGCGCTGGCCTTCGGGTTCCTGGAGCTGCTGAAGGGCGTGGCGGACATGCTGGAGAGGGAGTGCACCCTCCTGCCCGACACCGCCCACCCCGACGCCGCCTTCCAGCTCACACACGCGGCACAGCAGCTCAAGGTGGCGAGCACGGGAGCCTCGGAATACGCTGCCTATGACCACAACATCGCCCCTCTGCAGACAGACTTCTCCAGCAGCAGCACCGAGAGGATGTGAGGTCTCCATTTCGGGAGCTTCTCCAGACTGAGGCTCAGGCGGTTCTGATTTTCCTGTCCTGTTTACTTTTTAGGGCTGTTTAATTACTGTTTGGAGAATTCCCTATCCAAAGGGGATTCTGCATCAGTGCTCTCTAAACAAACGTAGCAAGTTTGTGGTGGCTTTAGTCAGACCTGGAAACTGGGGAAAATGTCCCAAAGCCAGTTATGGTGTTGGATGATGGGTTGAAGTCATTTTTGATGCCATTGTCGGCAGCTCATGGCTTTTGGCCTCCCCAAAATGCAGTTACTACGTAACTGAACTCGCTGGTAAGAGTATCCTAAAAGGCAGCTACTCCACTTCATACACAAACTTCATCAGTCCAAAGAAAACCTGTGGGAAGCAAGATCAGAGACAGAGCTGATTTCGGGGTGTTGGCCCTGATTCTATGCCCAGCTTGAGAGCCAGCCTGTGCTGCCAGAGCGAGGGTCATCGCTGGCACTGCAGTGCTTATGCTTGTGAAAGTAACTTAATCTCGGGAGACATGTTCTTTATTTTCATCATTTTAATAAAGAGCAATTCTTCAGGAAAAATTAAGTTGGATTTTTTTCCATTTTCACAGCAACCAGGCTGTGTGGCCTAAAACACTGACCTGGTGAAGGCTCAGCTCGCAGCTGTTTTATCATGTGTCAAATACCAAATTATACAACTCCTCATGTGCAGGGAAAGAACAACTGAAGTAAAGCGAAGTTTGGTTGTAAATCTTTATTAATAGAAACACATTCTTGCTGAAGGACTAAAGTTCAGTAGTGTAAGATCCATGACAGCCTGCACTAGGTACCACAGTTTCACTGATGGATACATACGGATTTCATAACAGAAGTTTAAATGCCCAGAGGAGAAAATGAAAGTATGCAAGTGATCCTTGCTGTTCTGCTGCTCAGCTAATCCAATCCTTTGACGTACTTCAAACATAGGTACAGTTGTGTGCTAAGTGAAAGATTGTGTAAGTAGTGCTCAACTCTCCTGAGTAAAGTCAGCTGTGCTCTCCTTTGAGTGGGAGTCTGGAGTATCCCCAAAGAGAAGTTGGATCACACCTCTTTTGAGAGAACACAATTTGTGAAGTCCAGCTGTGGAGCTTGAACTGGTTCTTTGTTAAAGTCTCCTTATAACAGTTTCCTTTCCTTTACAGTAACAATCACTGGGTCCATATCACAAACATTACGCTGTTTGTTACTTTTTGTATAGAAAATAATTTTTCTGGAGGACTCCTGTGGTTTTACAGTGGAAAAAGACAACCAATAACATGGCACTGAGCTGATCTGGACTGCTGGCATTGCTTTGCAGTGCCCTGGGGCACCTGTTCATAACCACAATACAGTTTAGAGTAAACTTCCTGTGCATTTCTGAACTGGATTAAGGAGGCCACGGGGATTTGGGATCAGCTACAGGAGGCTCGGGGTGAGGGGCATCCTGAAATAAAAAGTCAACTGGAACAAAGGCTTCCAGGTGAGACAGAGATGAACTGGAATGTGGGGGGAGCTTCTCTTTTGTGGTGTTCTTGCTGTTGTTTAACAAGCACAGAAAAAAGGGTCCTTCAGACCCTGTGTGGGATCTCCCTTACTGAGGTTTGATCTGTGCTATCTCAATAATGCAGTTTATTTGAGCTGCTGCTCCATCCCACCAGGGGCCAGTCAAACCAGACACACCAACCTCTGCTGCAGCCCTGAATGGAAGCACAAAAGCAATTTTGCTGCCTTGCTCAAGGCCATAAATACAGGAGCCACAGCCCTGCCAGGATCCACCAGTGGATCCCTCTCCCACGACAGTTCCACGTTCTCCCTTTGGGTGGGATGGAGTTCTTTGGGGTTCCCATGCCAGGAGAAAGCTGCTACCTATGTTTCCTTATTTTGCTCCATTTCAGTGCTTGCTTTGCCAACCAGGAAAGCATTTCTGCCTCAGAGGGGCAGCTTCCTTTCCCTCAGGACTGGGTAGGATGTGTAGCTACAGGAATACAGGTCCACACAGCACTCTATTCTGTTAAGGCTGAACTAGAAACAGGCTAAGTGGTAGCACTGAAATCAGCATTAGCTACTTCCAGTTTTAATCCTGCAGAAGAAGAGTGGGGGTACACACTGAGCAAGTTTACCCCAGTGGCTGCTAAACACCCAGACACTGTTCACAGTGGTGTCAGACTGTGCTCCTCCTGCCATCAAGATGCATCCCAGGAACAGCACGGGCCAGCTGAGGGCATGTCCCAACCTCAGAAGCCCTATCTGCATGCAATATTGAAAGAGCAAATCTCCAATTAAAAGATAAACACTATTTCTATTTAGTGCTGCTCCACTGATTATAAGCATTTCTTATGCAGATAATAGGATTTCTTTCTAATATGCTGGTTGACAGGATACAAGTTTAACTGTTCAGTGGTAAATGCCATGCATGGGTGATGGAAAGGGAACAAAATCCAGGATATGGGAATGTTACCTGAATTCACTATGAAATCATGAAATCTAGTGTGGTCATTTCATTTTTACAAAATTCTTTACATTACAGTGGGTAAAACCATAACAATTGGAGGCTTATCTTGTCATCAAGTGAGACAAGAAAGCGTTGCAGTCCTCCCTCACTTCATCTTCCTCTTCTTTGGTCCAAGGTGCTGTTTCCTCTGCTTGTAGAGGTGACGGAAGTTTACAAATATCCCTGGAAAAGAACCGAGTGTTTAGGTAGGACATCATTTTAATGCTACCAGATTTTAAAAAAAACCAATAACAGAAACCAACCAACCAGACCACCACAGAAAGACATAAATTATTTAAGGGGGTGTGTAGCACTGGAAGCTAATGCAAGGGTTGTTTTGCTGGGTGAGGCAGGAGTTGCTGCACAGGCTGTTTGGTTTGGCTGCTCAGAAGGTTGGGTTGTCACCTTGTGAAACCCACTGTGCAGAGCTGTGGAGGATGAAATGGGTATTTCAGAGTGAAACTTGATTAAAGGTTGGCTTTAAGCAACGTCTTAAGGGGAAAAATCTAGTGAAAGCTCAGTTTAACATTCCAGGTTAGACTGTAGTGAGCTGTGGATGCCCAGAGTGCTGGGTGTGCCTACAACAAAGTTGTGTTTAAAAGTGTAACACCAGAAACCAAGTTTGTAACAAGCACCTTTCTTCTTTAAATGCACTGTTTAAAGAACCTTCTGTATTGTTTCCTGGAAAAACATGACTTCATGTTACAGTTGTTATTATACTGCAACGTTTAACTGAATTGCTTTAATTTGAAGTTCTGTTTAGATTTCCACTAAATCATTGCAACGCTCAAATACCACGTGAAAGGTGAAACTAAGTACTCTAAGGTTATAAATACATGTAAAAATTATTCTTTTAACCCAAGTTAATGCTGCTAATTTGTTGCCAAGGTCTTCTTGAAGGGCTAATCACTTCCCCTCCATCACTGACAAATTTACATGAACAAGCCACAAGGATAATGCTTAACCTCAAGCAGTTTTGTGTTGCCATGGTCCCCAAGATGCAAGAACCTTATTTTCTTTGAAAAATCTACTTATTCAGGGGGAACTGGCCTTTATATTTCAATACTGAAAAACACAACTAAATACTTACCTAAAAACAGGGCTATAAGATATATTTGAAGCACAAATGGGAACTGGATTGTGACATTCAGTGGGTTTGGCAATCCCAGACTAAATTTCCCCGTTTCACTGAAGATTGGGATGGATTGGACGATGCAGACAGCTGAAAGCAAAGGTCACCATCATCATCAAACACAGATAAAATATACAATTACCCAGCCCACACCACCTATGTCAGGGTGTTCCCCTCTTACTTGCTCTCTCTCATTAATAGCAGCAGTTTTAAGGCTGTTCAACATGCAGTGTGGTGGGAAGCAGCTGAGCAGTGAACCTGCCTGGTGAGACACTGCTCCCACACCCAGCTGCAGCCCCAGGGCCTGTGCCAGCAGCATTTACCATCCACAAACACCCACAGCAACCAAACAGGCACAGTCCTTCCCCTGCTTGGTGTTGGGCAATGCCCAAACCTCCTCCTGCCTCCCAGACACGGGTCCTGACAGGTACAACACAACAACAGCCCCTGCCTGTCCCCTGCAATGACAAGGTGATGTCACAATCTGTGAGCTTGAACAGAGGCACAGTCAGTGATTCAGTATGAAAGACAAAATGCTTGCTTTTGGTTCAGCTCAAAGCAACTCTATTTATCTACTGTTCTATTTTATTATTTTTAAGTCCAGCAGCCAGAAAAAAAAGTTATTTACCAAGCCTTGAATTCATTATTTATTAAACTGTCTATTTTTGGACATACCTTCTGACAAGCCCCCTAAGGGGTAGAGAGGGATCCAGACAGTGTAACGGAGCCAGGTCAGTGGTTTCCATTCAATTCCAATGCAGGAAAGCATGTAATAGGGATACCTACAGCCAGGGTGGGAACAGCCAGACATGGTTTAGGATGAGGGAACAGACACTGTTTAAAATGGAAGCTGCTACTAGAGTTAGTCTTGTGTATATACACTGTGTAGTCAACACAATTCCCAAATGACACAAGAATGTTCAAAGCATTGTTCCTATGGATAACATGGACACACAGTTACTTGGGAGCTTACAGAACTCGTATTATTATTCTGACCACATGGATGAAGGCAACTGCCTGTCTGCCTAATAAACCTTTCAAAAGACTTCTTTTCAAAAAGAAACATCCCATTTAACAATGGAAATTCAAAGCAACAGAACCCTCAAGATAAAAAGCAACAGGGCAGTGTTATTTTGGACTCCAGCCTTATCCCAGCTTTTGACAGATGGAACAAGCCAGGAAGGCTGTTACAGTCCATGACTCAAGGAGCTTTTACCCTCTTGGGCCAAGGCATTAATGCCACCCTTCCAGGAAGTACAAAGATGAAAACCTTCTTTGCAGAGTTCTTGGGAACAACCACATTGTTCTGTGCACACCTGCTGGGAGACAAATCCCACCGACCTGAACAACTCAGTGATGCTCCAGAAGTAAAATAGGAAGAACACCACAGGTTTGCTCTGCATTTCCTCCAAGCTTCCAAGGATAACAAACAAAACAAAATTCCTCCCGAATATCTGTTCAAGAAAAACAAGTTAAGGAAGAGTCACACTTCATCAACAGAAAGGGCAAGTCCTTGCTATCAAAAACACACAAGATGTCTCCTCTTCACACATCTGAGCACACAACTGACTCTGCAGCTGGGCTGTGACCTGCTTCTCATGAGTGGGCATCTTGCTCTGTATTTGGGTGCAGTCCAAGGGACCCAGCCTTAAATCATCCACCCTCATTTTTATGCACAAGCACCACAGCCAGGATAAAAAGGGCACTGGCACCAAATCAAAATCATGTACTTGTCATCAGCTTCTTGCCTTTGCTGTCCTGCACTCTCTTAGCTGGGTGATGGAAGGAGACTGCCTGCCACAGCCAAGACTGGGAAGCATGGATTCCTGCCTCTGGAATAATAAATCCTCTAGCCCAGTGCCAGTGAAGTATCACTTATTTTAGGAGAGTCTCAAACTTGTGTAAAATAAACATTTACTTTAAACATAGGAGCAAGGGGAAGAATTTTAAAACATTACCTGCACGACAGAAGGTATCAGAGGGGATCTGACCAGTCCTATTAGTGAATTCATGATCTCCATTAATGCCAGGGTCTGACAGAAATACATCATGTCAGAAATAGTGTGAAATGTGTCATAGAAGGAATCTGCAAGACACAGGAAACCCACCATTTTAGAGAACAAACAAATTTCCATACTCAGGAAGCTGGGGCAGCAGCACAGCTTGTGATAACAGGATTCTGGTTGCATTTGGAAACAAACATGATGCATAATTATGTAACTTCTTTATAGGCCTTATCTTGAACTCGCAGCAGTTGGGCCAGAAACACTGCTCAAGTGCTCCATTTCACACACAGAGGGATCATGAGCTATTTCAGTATTGACTCTGACTGAAAAAGCAGGAGTGCTGTACCTCAACAGAATGGATTGTTCTTGCTTCAATTCAAAATATTCTGCCCAGATCATTTTCAGAAACACCAGCATTGCAGTGAGAGAGACATTTTGCTCCAGTTGATTGCTTTAGGAGTGATCCTGGCAGAGCACAAATACCATCATCAAAGTACACAGCTCTGATTTACAAGAGGACACTGTTTCCCTACCATTGACATTGTGATGGCCTTTGAGAGGCTTTTCTTGTGCTCTTTGGCGATGTGTTCATGGTTTTGTTCCTAAATATGTCTCCCTTTAGCTTTTTGCTATTCACAAAGTCTTAAAAATAACACCAAAAACCAACCCAACCCCCCCAGTGTAAACAAAACAGTGCTTTTTACTTGCCTTTTCCTAGGATGAACAGTCGTACTGTCATGTTCACAAAAATCCAGGAGAATCCCAGAAACTGCACAAGGTTATACATGATCAAATATCCCTTCTTCAGGTGTTTGAAAGCTGAAAGCAACAATAAACACATCAGGTGAGCAGAGCACAATGGTAACACTTCTGCAAACCAGGCTTTCTGAGAATAAAGCTTACAAGGAAAAGGGAAGCTGTTGAGCACAGTAGAAGAGTTCTGCCTGCCTTTACCATCTGATAGAACTCAGTCCCTGCTAGTCAGATTTTTTACATTCCTTAGGAACTGCAGTCTAAATTTGACTAAATTTCTAACAGCTCACAATACAAAGATCCCCTCCAAGACACACCAAGCCACTCCAAACTGCTTCCTAAGAGTTGAGGTTCTCATCTCAGTGACAAACTTTCTAAACCCCACTTTACCCCCTAAAAAGATACAGTTACTTACGGTCTTTTGGGACTCTGGATTCTATTCTCATTTTGTTAATCTTTTCTTCTTCCTTAAAACGAAGGATAAGGTTTTAAAGACTGTTACTGTAACTAGCAAGTCATTTGTTCACTGTACTACTGCAGAGCTGGGTTTAAAACTCAGCTAAGCAGCCAGTTACTACAAGGTGTAAATTTTCACTGGCATAAAAGAGCACATTCATCATCCAGAAATTATGGTACTGTAAAAGCCAGAGGGTGTTAACCAGTTTTGTTGGAGCAATTAGATGCTTTTGCTGAAGAAGCCTCTGCTTTCTGTGTTAATTCTCAGTTATTGGTGTGTTGTTTCTTACATGACCCACCAGCGACCTGAAGGGAACTGAGAACATCCAGCCCACGCTCTCTGCCTGCCCTTCCCACTGCTCCTGGCACTGCAGTGTCCCTCCCTGCTCCAAGCTAAGCTCATGGCCGTGGAGGGAAACAGGGCAGTGTTTGTTGTAGAAGGGATTTGCAGGAATGTGGCCTGTTCCAGTCTCTCCCAAGTCTGTCCTGCACCTCCCCGCTGCACTGAGCTGCTCAACCTCAGCAGATGATGGGAAATGCACCAGTAGAGCCTGTCCAGTGGCTCAGGAAAGCCTTAGAAATCCTGCTTCCCAGACAAGCAATGCCTGGGACTGTTGCCTCTGGGCTCCACATGGCACAGGGATATGATCCTCCCATGGATCAGGACACCGGGCAAGGCAAGGAGCCAGCACCCAGCCACCAGTTCCAACTCCAACCAAAATGTGCCTATGGCTGAATTCCTGCTTACAGCTTGAACAGTTTCATCAGTTCTACACGGGATCTGTATGAAATGCTACCCTTGCTTTGTGAGTGGCAGCACAGGCCACGTGTGCCCACAGGACTGACCTTCTCCTTCAGCTCCATTTCCGCGTCCGACTCGTCCAGCCAGCGGTCGAAGTCTGGGGCCAGGAACAGCGGCCGCTTCTCTTGCTTGGTGAGTCTCTCCCACCAGTTACTCTCCTTCTTCTGCACAGTGATGTTCAGCTGCCTCTGGGTCACCCTGCACACAGGCTGAGGGCAGACACGGGCTCACATCAGCAGAATGACTAAGAAATGTGTTCTGAGACTGAGCTGACACCAATGTTCTCCTGACCAAGGAGCCAGGGATGACACAAACTGGGAACACCTGGAGACAACAGCGTGGTCATTGCCACTCCTCTGCACAGTGGAAGCCCAGGACGTCTCCAACCTTACAGCCCATGGCATTGTCCCCTTGCAGCCCACTCTTGCTGCCCCCATCACATCCCTCTGCACCTCAAGGCTGCTCTGTCAGATGAGCAGAGCCAGGAGTTGTGTCCTTAACCGAGCAGGTTGCCCCAGCACTGCCCTGTCGGGGCTGGCTGGCTGCTCCTCAGACATCTGAAGGCTGCAGCTGTAATTTACAGCTGAGCTGCTGTGCTTTGCCCTTGCCTGTCAGAGGCTCCTCCTCACTGCTGGCCAGCCTGGCACCAGCAAGGGAAACTCATGGTACACATCAAATCTAAAGGAGAAAACCTTGGACTGTGATACTTCTCGGTCCCAACCATCTGTGGTTACACAGAATTCAGTCTGTTCTCCTCCAGTCCCCCCACAGTGACTCACACTGACTCACAGGCTTTTGGAAGGAGGCTGCTCTGCAGAGGCAAGGACTTGCCTTCCAGGCTTGGCTCCCAGCAGAGCCCTTGTCTGCCAGCACAGGAGACAAGCACAGGCAGTGACAGGCACCTCTCCCACACTGGGGGCCAGGCAGGTGACAAAGTGGTGGCCAGACCCTGAAACCAGGAGCTCTTCACTGTCTGCCACCCACAGGTGGCAGGGGCCACACCACAGAGGTGCCTGCTGAGGGACCCTGGGAATTCACCCTCACAAGGAATTCACAAGGGAGGCTTCTCCTCCCTTGTTGGAGCAGCAGAGGGGAATGGTGGCTTTATCCCCAAGTCAGACAAGAACAAGCAGCACAGATCCTGCCCAGGTAGCACAGCCCAGAGTTCTCCTTTTCCCTGACAGCTCTGGGAGGCAAGGACAGACTTTCCAGCCACCTGTGAGCAGCTCAGAGGGACAGCTCTTCCAGCCAAGCTCTCTCCTATCAGGCTGCAACAGGGATTAAGGAAACATTTCTGCAACAGGAGCCACAATGTCTCACAACCTAAGAAATCTGCACAAGCCAGAAAACATGAGTTCTCATGACTTTCTGCCTTTTGTCAAAGCTGCAGAAGAAGCCATAAAACATCACACTGACAATTTGCAGCACAGTGTCCCCCCGCCCTCCAGTCAGGATTGCATCAGACAACACATTGCTGGATTCTCCCATCATTTTGCTACTTTAAATCCTTTAAAAACCTTAAAACTGCTGTTTAACAAGCCATACAAGCAAGGTCCTGTGTCTGTTAGAGCTGATCCACGGGAGCACAAGCTCCAGTGAGGTGATGTGCAGTAAGACAGGAATGTGGCTGAGCACTGGGATGGAAGAACGCCACAGACAACTCGTAGTTTGCACCAGTTATGGAGTCACCAGGAAAACCTAAAAGGCATATTATGGACACAACACACAGCCATTTTCCTTTCAGGAGTTAGAAAAGTAAAAATACCTACTTTAGGCTCGACAGGCTCAAGGAACTCGATCTCAAATTCATAGATGTTGTCCCCTTTGGCACCATGACCCTGAGCTAAAAGACAAGCATCAGGTTAGTGTGAAGGTCCCAGACAGTTCCCCAGAGCCCATCTGCACAGGAGGCTTTGCACACAGAAATATTCAGCAGTTATTTCACAGCACTTCCCCTGCCTTGCTGGGAGACAAGAGGAAACCACAAGATAACAGGGAAGACACCAACAGCCCAAAAATGTGGCTTGGAGGGGCAGAGCAGGAGTTGGCAGCTAAAGCTGCTGTAAGTCTGCATCCCTGGAAAAGAGTCCTTGCTCCAGGGAGGCAGAGTGAGATTCCCAGAAGAGGGGCTCACAAGGCTGTTCATGGCTAACTCAAATCCAGCTGAAGTCTCCTGCCTTTGGGGGATCCAGCCTCTGCACTGGTGAAGGAGCACCCAGGGACAGGGGTGCCTGCCAGGTTTGGAGGAGTGATGTGGGGATTCCCTCCCAACAGCAGTAAGGCACAGTAATTCCTCATTTTCCACACTGGTCCTGTCCCCAGAAGGGCTCCAAACCCCTACACTGTGTTTAGTTCCCACCCTTCCACACCGTAAACTGATCCCAAAGTGAAGACACTGCAGAACACCCCCTATCAAATGGCCTGGCTGCAGCACACCGGGGAGGCTGCAGCTCCTGGATGAGGCATCTTAAAGAAATCCAGGAGAAATAAAGGAAAAAACCCAATAAAAACAGTGTCAGCACATCTTTGGCACTACCCAAACATGCCAATCAGCACCAGCTCCACGGTGCTGGACTGTGCAGCTGTCCAGCTGCCCAAAAAACATCTTTGAGGGCAAGATCTGCTTTACCTTCCAAATGGAGCCCTTGTTCCTGATGTGGAAGCTCGATAACAGTTGCACACAAGGTCTTTGTGAAAGGAAAAGCTGCTGTGAGTTATCTTTGGGGTTTGGCTGACCAGGGATAGGAAGGATATATGGAAATTCCACTGGGATTTAAATATGGGGAGGTTGGGTTTTTTTTGTTAGATAAGATAGGGCTTGATATGGTTCCCAGGGCTGGAACATGGAGAGCTGTGGGTGGGAGCCTGACAGATCCCAACATGCCTGGCAGGGAGGCTCCTGCCAGGATGGGGACCAGGCAGCCCATGGTGGGGACACCTGGGACAGCAGGGAGGGGGCAGGCTGAAACCCCCCCAGTAAAACCCCTACCTCTGAAGTGCAGGACATTGTCAGTGATGGTGATGTCCGGGTTCTGCAGAGGGAGGACATGTGTTAGTTGGCAGCTCCCACACCCACGGGGGTCAGTGCACCCACCCACGAGGGTCCTGCTGGCCCCACGCCAGCACAACCCTCCCTGGACCCCGAGCACAGACCCCACCACTGCTGCTGCCTGTGGGCAGGGACAGCCCACAGGGAGGTCCCCAGGTGAGTCTCCCCAAAGGTCCCACAAGTGTGTGTCCCCAGGTGCCCCCAGGCGACTCCCCCTTGGGTGTCCCACATGTATACACCTCGCTTCGGGTCCCCAGGTGAGTCCCTCTCCTGGGTATCCCCATGTGTGCCCTCCCCCCACCGGAGGGTCCCCCAGGTGTCCTCCCACCGACTCCCCCCAAGGTGAGTCACCCCCTCTCCCGCCTCCGCAGGTGTCACCCCTCAGGTGTCCTGCAGGTGTGTGTGCGGGTCCCCAGGTGAGTCTCCCCCCCCTCCTTGCAGGTGAGTCCCTCCTGGGTGTCCCCATGTGTCACTCCCGCTCAGGTGCCCCCAGCTGTCCCCATTCGGGAATCTCCCCACGGGGGTCCCCAGGTGAGTCTCTCCCGGGTGCCTCCAGGTGTCCCCCTCCGGGTGTCCCCCCTCCAAGGGGGTGTCCCCCAGGTGTCCTCCTCCCGGGTGTCCCTCAGGTGTCCCGTCACGTCCCCCCTCTCCGCAGGTGTCACCCCCCGGGTGTCCCGCAGGTGTCCTCTCCCCGCTGTCCCCCTCCGAGT
>VYXB01005508.1:411708-442129 GCA_013397135.1 Pachyramphus minor | reverse complement strand
CCCGCACCGCCAGGGGGCTCCCCGCGCCTGCGCACTGCGCGCCCGCCGGGGGTGGTGCCCGCTGCGCCTGCGCGCGGGGCGGGGCGGGGGCGGCAGAGCCCCCTCAGAGCCCTCAGAACTCCGAGGCTGCTGTGCTGGGGAGGGGTAGCGTCGTTTAGGCTGCAAAACACCTCCGAATCCGAAAGATCGGTGTATTTTCATGCTGTTGATTACATTTATTGAGAAAATAAGGCAGAAAATAAGAAATTGCTGAGAAAATAAGGAGAGTTTCGGAGCAATGTAGTATATGTGTATGTATGTATGTATAGATATAGATATATATGTTAAAAAAAAATACTACCTATAGTGGTATTCATGCTTAAAAAGTTCATGGAAAAAAATTACATGTAGAGAGCATTATCATTTTTTAATGTGTGAAACTTGATCAGAACAAAGTAAACGAGTAGCCCACAGCAGGTTTTGGAGGTATGTACAGTGTCCTTGGGAAGAGGGAACTAGTGTGACAGTGTGACCTCTTCCCTCAGCACTGACAAGATATCTGCTAAATGTCACCAAGTACCCCAGCTCCATGGCTTTTAAATCCCCTCCAGGGATGAGGACTCCACCACTGCCCTGGGCAGCTTGTTCCAGTTCTTTACAACCCTTTCAATGAAGAAATTTTCCTAATATCCAACCTAAACCTACCCTGGTGCAACTTGAGGCCATTCCTCTTGTCTGATCCTTACATGGGAGAAGAGACCAATCCCATCTCAGCCATGACCAGGAGAGGAGAATAGAAAAGTAGAAAATTACAATCCTGTGTGCTCCAACCTCTTTAAACCCCTACACTGCCACTATTACGTGCCCCAAGACCTTCAAGCACTGGCACAGGTTGCCCAGAGAAGCTGTGGCTGCCCCACCCCTGGAAGTGTCCAAGGCCAGGTTGGACAGGGCTTGGAGCAACCTGGGATAGGGGAAGGTGTCCCTGCCCATTGTTGGAACGAGATGAGCTTTAAGGTTCCTTCCAACTCAAACCATTCCATGATTCTGTGATAAAAAGGTTAAAAAGGGACAGCACTGATTACAGTGATAACTTCAAAAAATGATGCCACTCACTCCCTCAGCAGCTCACACAAGGGCCCCTCGCCCATGGCCATCCTCATTCCAACAGCAAATCCATCCTCCCTCCATCCCAGCTTGGCACAACTTCTCCCAGCCTCGGGATTTTCTGTGTGAATCTCCACGTTGGTGGGAGACACAGAGCCTGTGCCCCAGCCTGCCCTGGATGGAGGATTCCCAACCTCTGCCACCCCTGGGGCTGTGGAGCTGCTGCACAAGGTGGACAGAGCTGTAGCAATGATCTCCAGGCTGGTTGATTTGAGAACACAAACCCCAAATACCCTTTGGGGCAGCCATTGGGTCCCAGTGTGACCCAGGAATTCCAACTGCACCCCTGCAGCGAAGTTGGTTTTCTGGTTTATAGGGGGATAAAAAAGACTTCGCTTGACAAAAGGGGGCTTTGTTTTGGAAATTCAGGTGTATAGAAATGAGTGGCTGAGAGGTCACTGCAGTCTGGAGGTATTTGGGGTATTCACTGTTCTAGAGCCTTGGGGATGTTTTGTGGGAATCCACACTCTGGAGCCTGGGGGAGCTCTGGGGGCTCACTGTCCTGGAGCCTGAGGGTGCCCTGTGCTGAACACTCACTATTAGCAGTTGGGATTTTTTTTTTTTTTCCTGCTGTGGCCAACGTGTCCATGTGGAAATGGTGGCATTTTGAGTGGGGGAAAAAAAGGAGATTTTTGAAACTGTGGGGTCCCTGTGCACGGGGTGTGTGTGGGTGTGTGTGTGTGTGTGTGTGTGTGTGCAAGACCTGACCCCCATTCATTGTGCAGTGTCTGTGTGTCCAGGTCCCCGTGCAAGGGGTGAGGAGCGTGTCCCGTATCCCGCATCCCGTGTTCCTGTCCCTGTGTCCCGGCTGTGTGTCGCACCCTCCGCAGCTCGGTCCTCCCGGCCGGCAGGCGGCGCCCTCGGCGGTCCNCCGGCGAGAGCCTCTGGGGTGGGCGGGAGGAGGGTGCTTCACATAGGGCGGCCGGACCTTCCGCCCCCAGCCAGGCCTGGCGACCCCCCCACTCCTGGGGGACCCCCCTGGGACCTGCCCCTGGCCGTGGATGGACCCCCGCGATTTGCCCCCGGCCTTGGGGGTCCCCCTGGGATCTGCCCTCGTCTGTGGCGGGACCCCCGGGATCTGCCCCCGGCTGTGGATGGACCCCCAGGATCTGCCCACTGCCGCCCCGGGATCTGTCCCCAGCCTTGGGGGTCCCCCCTGGGACATGTCTGGCCATGGAGGGACCCCCGGTATCTCCCAGGGCACCAGCCCGGGCCGACACCCCCGTGCCGGGTGCCTGATCTCGCTGTTATCGGTTCGGTAACGTTTTCTCCTGTTCAGTTTTTATCCCTTTTGCTGTGAGAAGTAGGTCGGGTTAAGACACAGCAGCACTCGGGTGTAGGTGGGAAAAGGAGACTTCTTTGTTGGAGTCGTGCAGATTAAACGGGTTCTGTGATTGAGATTTGGAGGCTCCTGTCTGAGCACAGCGCTGCTCTGGGCACGCCTTGGACCCTCCCTCCAGCTGTACAGGGCTGTTCTATTCTGGGGGTTTTGTGCTATAAATAGCGTGGACAAAAGAAAGCCCTGTGCTTGTTGGGTTTGTGCTGCCAAAGGTGGAACCAAACGGTGCATCCAGACCTGCTGTGCTTTGCTTTTGGCAGTTCGTGTTCAGATGGGGTTGGGCCAAGGTGTAGGACGTGTCTTTGTCACTCCTCTGAGGCGTCTCAGCTGTGCAGAGCCACGGGAGAGCTGCTCCATCGTGGAGCTTTGCCAGCTGCCCAGGCCCTGGCCTGGGGATTCAGGGATCCTGCAGAGCCTGTTTGCTCCAGGGAAGAGCTTTATTTAGGCTGCATTAGTGCAGACTTTCCATCCTATATATAGAACCCCCCTCCCTTTGAGGACTGACAGTCCTACACCTTGGAGTCTCCAAGAATGAACTGTGTGGCAGGAGTTTATGGCCTGGATCCTTTTGGAGCTGCCCTTGGGTCTGGGATTTACAGTGGAGGACTTGGTTTCCTCCTGCCAGACGTCTGTGCTGATAATGCCAACTCAGCCACACTTGGTGAAGCACAGCTGAGTGCAGGAAGAGATATCTGCTCCATAAACAACCTGCTGGGCAGGATAAGGCTTGTGCTGCAGATAAATCTGTCTGGGAAAGGCTTTTTACACAGTGTCCCCTTTCTCCTGGTGTTTGCAGTTGTGTCCCTGGGGTGATAAAATAGTGGTGATTGTTGCTAGACCCTTCTGAGCGTTGTTTGAAAGGAAGTGCAAGCAAATCCAATAAATTATAGGAGAATAATGGGAGTAAGGACATGCAGCTGTTGTGAATGGCCTGATGGTTCCACAGCAACTACCAGTGTTGTTTCTTCTGAGCAGTTTGTCCCAGCTCTGACTCCACTCCTGGTCATCCCCTGCTCTGATATCAGTGCAGGGAGGGGGCATTTGTGCAGGTTACAGGGGGCAGGAGCAGAGAGCAGCTTAAAGAGAAAGAATTCCTCCACTTCATGAACTAAAATGAGCAGCTGGTATGTGAGGGTGTGGGAAAGGCAAAGAGCCATAAATCTGTGGCTCCATAAAGTCCTCACTCCCCTTCTGAAGGGCTGAGTGGTGCCTTTGTTTTCCAGAGCAGGAATCTCTTTCCTATCCCTCTTCCTTCTGCTGTGGGGTTTATTCCCCACGTTGAGCAATGGTGTTCTTTGCTGTGGGGTGTGCTGGGGGTCTGCAGTGGGGGTTTGCTGGAGCTGACCCTGTGCTGTTCCGTCCTTCCAGAAACATGCAACATGGCAGCAGCCATGGAAACTGAACAGCCGGCGCTGGAAATATTCGAGACCGCGGGCCGGGAGGAGCAGGTCCCGAGGGAGGAGCAGCCAAAACTGGAACCTTTCTATGTGGAGAGGCATTCCTGGAGCCAGCTCCGGAAACTGCTGACGGACACGCGGAAGTATCATGGATACATGATGGCAAAAGCCCCTCACGACTTCACGTTCGTGAAGAAAAACGATCCCGAAGGTCCCCATTCCGACAGGATCTACTATCTGGGTAAGCTGTGCCAGCCCCTGTCACTGCAGGGCCGTGGGGCTCTGACTGCTCCTGACAGCTGGGATTTCTGGCAGTTAAACCAGAAGGGATTCCAGGCCACACTGGCTGGGCCAAAGTCAGGATTGTGATCTCAATGTCTCCTTGAAACCTGTGATATAACCTCCCATGGGAATGAGTGGGGGTGACCCTTTGGAGCTGGAAACGAACTGTGAAGTGTCCTCTGTTCCCAAGCTGGAAGTCTGTTCAGTGCTTTTTCTCTCACCCCAAGTATATCCCCTCTCCCAAAGCTGTGCAGATTTGATCTCCTCCCTCTGAATGACAGATACTGGGTAGAACCTTGTTCTCCTTCAAAGTTTCCTTCCAAAACAGTGATGATAAGTGTCATTTTGCAAGTCCTTTGTGCCTCAGCTACTGATGCAGCAGGTTTGCCAGGGATCCTGTGGGGAATAGATAGCAATGTAGGGTGGGGACAGCTTAAAGACTAAATACCTTTCTCAACATTTTTGATCTTGATAAGGAAGAACTTGATGTAGTTTGTTGTTCTTGGCCTCGGTGCCTCACTTGGGCATTGTTTCACTAATTAATGTTCACTTGATGGAAGTGATTTGGCTCTGCAAGTGATACTGTGAGCAACCCTCTGGGTGGCTCTTTTGGAGCAGCCCTTTTGTCAAAAGCTGCACTACCTGAACATGAATCCGTGAAAATCTGGATTAGGGAGAGAAGCAATGGCTGGAGCAGAGATCTAGGAGCCAGAGCCATGTTCTGTCCCCACTGCTCACCACTTTGGCTACTTTGCTGGAGCTCAGGTTTGTGATTCACGGGGTCTTGGCATGTGCTGTGCAGTGACATGTCCAGAAAACTGCTGGTCTGTCCCCTTTTCCCCTTTTCAGAGGATCGGGATCATAATCCTGGAACGGTGCAGAGTTCAAGCACATCACAGGGGGGTTGAGGCTGAGCCCCTGGGATGAGCTCTGGTTTCCCAAGTGCCAACTCCTGATCTTGGCCTTCCCTGGAGCACACCTGGCTCCCTCTGGGTTCATTCCATGTGTCCAGGCAGGAGCCTTCAGAAATCTGAATAGGACTGAGGGAGAGGAGCAGGAAAGGGGCATTCAAACCTCCCTCAAGGTTTTTTTTTCCCTTTGTCTTTGAAACACAAGCTGCATCATGTATCCCAGCCAGAGGAATTGCACAAAGACCCTCCTTGATTTATAAAGCTTATGGAATAAAAGGGCAGCAGGAAGATACAGACATGCTTCAGGCAGAGTGGGGTGTAATTCCTTGTCCTCTGCCTTTTTTCCATGACTTGCATTTCTGTGAAACAGGGAATTCCCAGAGTGGGGCTGCAGAGAGACCATCGCTACTTTCTTTTGTAGGAAGGGCTTGGGAAACTTCCTGGGAATCCTGTCAGAGTGAATTATTAACAGAAAGCCTAACACACCTTTTGTCTTTATTTTCTCCTCACTTTCCATAGCAATGTCTGGGGAGAACAGGGAGAACACACTCTTCTACTCTGAAATTCCCAAAACCATAAACAAAGCTGCCGTCCTGTTGCTTTCCTGGAAGCCTCTTCTGGATCTTTTTCCAGTGAGTCATCATTTCTTTTTTGCTTCAAGTACGTGGGCTTTGGGCTTGCACCTGTAAGCCATCATTAAAATTTGAAGTTTATTGGCTTAAATATTTTAAGATTCTCCTTGTACTTGGCCAGCCCTGCAGCCATCCCAAAGCCGAGCACAGCTTCCTCCTCCGTGTTTGGAGTCACAGCCTCTGTGTGTACTGGATGATTCCTCCTTTGCTGACAGAGATGGCAGATTCTAATTTGCATCCAATTCTGTGCAGTGAGATCCTGGGGATTGCTGGAGGAGCCTGCAGTCTCCAGTCACTTCCCTGCTGTCTTGCAGGGGAAGTGATGGTTCCCCCGAGGACCAGCCGGTGGTTCCGTGACTCATGTGGAACAGAGCATCCCTTTCCCACTCACTGGGATGTGCATTCCCTTCTCACTGCTGCACACAGCAAGCCTGCACCATCCCATTCCAGGCACCGTGGCAGGTTGGAGGCGGTGGGACAAACCCCACATGGCATGAGGTGTATTTTTCCCCCGTGTTTTTCCCAGGGCTGTCAGCCAGACGTAAAACCCGGGCTGCGCTCTCCTCCCACCAGACCAGTCACTGTGTGTCTCTGAACATGAGCAAAGCCTCTCCTGCTCCTTCCAGAAATAACAGACCTTGAGGCTGATCCTTCTTATACCAGGAGTATTGGGAGCAGTGCTGGTGTGCTAGGGAGGGGTGGCTGTCAGGTTTACGGCTGTGTGGGATCCGATCATGGCCTGCACCTACGAGTGCTGATGGCAGAGGCAAAGCAGGAGTGGGCTCCCAGCCGGCAGCAGGATTCCGGAGGAGGAGGGAGTCTGCACAGCCATCTGCTGCTGGAAGCTCAGCATGCAGGGATGCTCCAACAGTGAGGCGTGCAGAGCAGAGGTGTGATTTGTTCTCTGCCTGTTTTCAGGCCATCCTGGACTATGGGATGTACTCCCGGGAAGAGGAGTTGCTGCGGGAGCGGAAGCGGATCGGCACCGTCGGGATTGCCTCCTATGATTATCACCGGGAGAGCGGCACCTTCCTGTTCCAGGCAGGGAGTGGGATTTATCATGTGAAGGATGGAGGCCCTCATGGATTCACTGTGAGTTTGCTCCTCTCCTGTCTCTCTGCTCTGGCCAGAAGCTCCTTTGGCTTGGAGTGAGAGCAGAGAGCATGATCATCATCAGTTATTGCAAGTGACCCTGATAACCCTGGAAATGTGGAGAAGTCCTCCACAGGGATGCATTTCCATGGTCATAGAAACTCAGGTGGAGAATTACAAGAAATGGGAAAAATGGTGGCAGCAAGGCAGGACAGCAGATTTTTTTTTAAATTATTTTTCATGAGCAGCAATGTCCATAAAAAACAACAAAAGGCTTCCTGCTCTTCATGGAGTCAGAAGTCACATCAGAGACAACTTCTGTCCCCAAGCTGCATTTCCAGGTCACTGTTCAGGGACAGTGCTGGATGTGTCACACCATTTGGCTGTACACCTTGCAGAACGAGCAGCCTTTACTCTGCTGGTGCTGAAGCTGGACTTCAAAGCTGAAATAATTTCTTATTATTACAACAGATGCCTGGTGTCTGTCTAACCCTCTTGTCAGGGGGAATTTACTGTACTCTGAGCTGCTTTTGGAGGACAAGGATGCATGTTCTACCAGCCCCTTTCAGGGTGCTGTTTTTAGGAGTGTGCCAGGATTCTCTAGAGACAAGCTGCCCTCTGATTTGGGGCTGATCCTCAGCAGTGGGGACAGAGGCCTGCTGGGGCCTGTGCAACCATGGTACAAGCACAGCTTTCCCTATAAGTTACCTGCATAGTATTTTTCTGTGTTTAAAATGAGTGGATTCGTCTCTAAACATGTATTTGAAGTCTGTGTCCACACTGCTACGACCTTCTGAAAATCCAGGCTACTTGGTGCATGTGTTCATGGGTTATCATTGCTTACTGTGCCTTTTTTTTGCTTGTTTTTTTTTTGTTTAAATTCCAAACAGCAACAGCCTTTAAGACCCATCCTAGTAGAGACCAGTTGTCCAAATATCCGGATGGATCCCAAGCTTTGTCCAGCTGATCCAAATTGGATTGCATTTATCCATTGCAACGACATCTGGATATCCAACATAGAATCCAGGGAGGAGAGGAGGCTGACGTTTGTGCACAATGGTAATTAATGCACCCTGAATCCAACCCCTGCACCTCCTCTGCACTTGTTCTTGCCAGACTGAAGTGAGCAAGGGCACTAAAGGTTCTCCTGAAATCAGGGTCGTGGCCACTGTTTATCTCACCTTGGTTGTCACGTTCTACACGTTTCCTCTGGTGCACATACTGTGGGATGGTTCTTTTCCCTGCACTGTGGAATCTGGCAGAACGAGTTGTTTGGTGGGTACATATGGAAGGGCTCTTCCCCTGAAACACAGCACATTGCTTTTCAGTGGAACAGCCTTTTTTTTGTGTGGAGGAGCTGTGGGTGGAATAGAGCTGGAGGAAAGTTTCTGTCAGTGAAAGCAGGCTGCAGAGACTTTGAAAAACAATTTAGGCACTTTCTGAATAGCACTGGGGTTTCTGCTGGCCTCTCATACTCAGTGACCTGAGTCCTCACTTCATGCCCTCTCCAACTCTATTTTAGACCAGGAAATTGTGGATAAGACACTTTTTAAAAATCAATTACATTTTGTGTTTGAACTATGTCATTTAAATTTTAGTTAATTAAAATTCCTGACACTTTATAATAATGCTTTAGATTATTCAAATGTTAAATATTAAAATATTATGTAAGTACAGTAAAAATAAACTGTAGCAATGACTCCTTCTCAGATGATAATTATTTATGGAGCGCTGCTAAGTTACCTCCAGGGTAACAGGAAAAATATTGAAGCCCTATGGATATGTCATCATGTTGAGATGTTATGTAAGTCTGTTACTTTTGGGTTGTACAGGGAATGAAATACTGGTGCTTTCATTTTTCTGAATGTTGATGTTTTCAGTTGTTCAGGAAAGGTTTGGTTTGGGGTTTTTTTATTTCTTTGATTTTCTTGAATGTTGTGTTTCCACCTCACCTCCTGAGCTCAGGTAGAGAGAACATTTTCTTTTTTGACCAATTGAGAGCCTGATTAGGTGGGAGTAAGAGGGGAGGATGGCTTTCCTTTCCCAAAGGAAGCTGCCATGCCAGAGAGGATTAAATCCTCCCTAAATAAATCATCAGGGAAGGGTGGAAGCAGAAGACAAATCTGCTGAGAAGTCAGATTTATTATTGCGTAGTTCTTCCCACGGGGGTGAATTTGGGTCATGTTTGGGATAATGCAGAACTGGTTTGGTTCTGCAGCACATCACAAACTAATTCTTTGGTGTCTTTTTTTTTTTTTAGAACTGGCCAATGTTGAGGAGGATCCAAAATCTGCTGGTGTGGCCACTTTTGTGCTGCAGGAGGAGTTTGACAGATACACTGGCTACTGGTGGTGCCCAAGGGCACAGCCAAGTAAGTGTGGTGGATCCAGGCACAAGTAGTGGCTTCCCTGCTCTGCTGTCCAGGGCAGAGTTATTTTTTCCCCTGTTACTTGTCTCTATGCAAGATGGAAACCTTATAATTTCTTTTGAGCTGTCAGCAGTGGGCATGTTACAGGGGCCTTGTGAACACTGGGGGAAGAGGCTTCCCTTCTCACAACAGAAGTAAGAGTCTCATGTTTTGCTTAATGAAACATGAGTCACAGGCTTTGTTAGATTTTTATTCTTCCTTCCAATCTGCTTGTGATCCTGAGATAATTGATGCCTGCAATAACTGATAATGAGAGCTGTCCTGTTAATTCTGCAATGTTAATTTGTTTACAGCACTGGATGGGGGTAAAGTCCTTCGAATTCTTTATGAAGAAAACGATGAGTCAGAGGTGGAAATTATCCATGTCACATCCCCCATGCTGGAGACAAGAAGAACAGATTCCTTCCGGTACCCCAAAACTGGTGAGAGCCTGAAGCTTTACATCCCTGTGTCTGGGAGACACCTGTTTTATTCCATGTGCCTGACAGCAGTGACTCTCCCAGCCGAGAGCAGGGACATGTCTGACTGGTGGAAATGTGTTTGGGGAAGCTGCTCTGGAGCTTAGGTGATGACTTAGATGGTGATTCTGGAGCTTAGCGCTGGTGACTGTGCTGATGCTGCAACCATGTGGTTACTGAGGGCTCTGTCTGGGTGTCAGGAGTTGGCAGAAACCCTCTCTGATGGTCGCTGTTTTGGAGCTGCTCTCTCACATCCTGGCAGATCTGAGTTGTTGATCTGTTTCTCATTACAACCCTGTGTTCCTGAGGGAACAGCTGCAGAATTACAGCCTTTTGGGTTTTTGGGAGGGTTTCTCTTTGGCTGCTGGCAGTGCCCTGACAGTTCAAGTTCTGGAGGAGTCAGTTCTCCAGGATTGCTCTTGGACTTTGAACAGCAAACTCAGCATGTTGCAGCCTGCCAGTAAAACCTCCTGTGGTCATATTTTCGAAAAGTGGATGATCTGGAGGCTTCAGCAAAAGGAGGTGAGGGCAGGCTTGAAGCACATAAACTGGAGTGCCATTGAAAGCAGGGAAGTGGGATTTAAGCAGACCTGCTGAGGGCTGATTCAGTCAGGTGTGAAGAGCTTGACCCTTCTGAGATGCCCCTGCTGTCACAGCAGAGGATGTGGCTCACAGATAACTGTGCTTTGCTCTCTTTCCTCACTTCTGAAATCTTCATTTTTTTGACAAATATCTTCTGTTTGGGTGACCTTCCTGAGCTGCAGAATTCATTCAGATCTTGCAGATGCACTGATCCACTGGGAAAAGTTTTCTGTTTTCCCTCATTTACCACTTGTTTTGAGGAGAGGGAAAGGCTCGTTGTGAGCCTGGGAAGCAAGAGGTGACTCCCTGTGGGTTTTGTGGTGCTTGTGGACACCCAGATTTCTGAAATTGTTCAATGCAAAGAAACTGAGCTAACCAAAGCCCAAATAAAGGTTTTAGCCTGTGGGTCTCAGCATCCATTGTGAGCTGCAGGGTCAACAGCCCTTTCCTGTGGAATGTTATGAGGGTAAAGCTTGAGGAAGTGGAGAATGTTCTTCCCTGGGAGAGGTAAGGACTTAAACAGGTTGGCACTGTGATCCAAGGCAAGTTGTTTCACCTCAGGGCATCAGGTTTGGTGAAGTGGAGGTACTTCATAGCAGCATTGAGAGTATTCACAGTACATGGAATTGCCATGTGACTTTTTGTGGATCAACTGGCAGTGGATTTGTTCTTTAAAAGTCCCTCTTCCCTGTGTGCAGCAGGGCAGGGTCTGTACAGCAGGATGAGTTGCTTCTTTGTGGAAAGAGTAAACTTTAGATTTTCACTGCTCAATACAGATATGGAGCTTTATTATCTTAATGGCACTAGTGATGGCAGTAGGCTTTTAGGTTTGATTTTCACAGATGCTTTTTAGCACTGGGTCACTTTCTGTGTTCCACCTTGAGAATAAGAGCCAAACAGGGAACCAAAGCTTGCTTTGCTGTACTGATCACTCCTGAGCATTTACTTCCAACTAGTACCTGCATCCATTGACTGAGGGAGAGAAGGCTGACTGTGACAGTAGCATGTTTGCAGGATTACAATCCACTGAATCTCCTCATGTTTGCAGTTCCCTGCCTGGTTCTGTGCTGTCTCACACAGGCATGGAGGTTATGTGATCAAAGAGCACTCTGCTGTTTGCCTTTTCCAGTTCTATGTGAGTAAAACCACAATAATCCTCAGCAAACAACCGGTGCCTGACTCTCACATCTGTTTTCACAGGTACAGCAAATCCAAAGGTCACTTTCAAGATCTCTGAGGTGACAATCAATGCAGAAGGCAGAGTAAGTCTTTGTTCTGTTTGTTTGCCAAATACATAGAATCGCTGTGATTCTTGTTTGGTAAAATTCATGTTCCAGTTCAGTACCAAGGCACTTTCTTGGTTGTGATGGCTGACTGGCTTCTCTGGAGGCAGTGCCCTTGGCTCATTCCTGGTGTCTGTGTGCAGCAGTGTTTCTCAAGGCTGTGCTTTCCTTCCCTACCACTGGTGTATGAACCCAGCTGCAGAGCAGAGCATTTTAGGTGTGGGTGGTTAGACCTTCTTCTGTGACTGATCTCTTGATTGGCTGCAGATATTGGGAAAATTTGATTGCAAAGACAATATATCACTTTACAAAACCATATGGAAAGAGATGAACTTTGCTTTTGCCCTGGGATTTTTTAACAGATGCAGAAATTTCCATAGCCCAGTCCAAGACCTTTGGACAGCTGGGAAATCAATCTTACCAAACAGATACAGTAACAGCCACAAATTATCGGGATTCTCTCTACTCCTGAGCTCCTTCAGCCATCAGCAGTCACCTGCTGGGATAGTGATGCTGGTGTCAGCCAGCAAAGGCAGGGAAAGCCTTCAGGACCCTTTGGGTACCACTGGAACTTGTTCCCAGTCCCAGCAGGGACAGACTGCAGCACGTTAATAACTGGAGGTCATGCAGGATGTTCAGCACCTGCCCATAAAAACACCCTCGGTACAAACCACCTCCCCTTCCCGGCGGGGAACTGCGAGTTCCAGTGAGTTGTCCGAGATGAAGGATGGAGTTGTGAGCAGCATCCAGGCTCCCTGGTCCCAGCCCTGGCTGTACTGGCAGAGTGCAGCTCTCCTGCTGTGCTGGTGTCTGGCTACAGGTGGGGTTCAATCCCCTGTGCTGCAAAGGCTGAACAATCTCCATTGCATGAGCTGCACAGAAGAAGTCTTCTGTGTCCAGACTCTCATCGTGCATGAAAAAACTGGTTGTGGGGGTTCATCTCAGTGTCACTGAATTGCTGCTTTGTCAACAGATTGCAGATGTTGTGGATAAAGAGCTAGTTCAGCCCTTCGAGATCCTCTTTGAAGGAGTAGAGTACATTGCTAGAGCTGGGTGGACGCCAGAAGGAAAATAGTGCGTATGTTACTCCTGTCTCTGCTCAGAGGGTTTGGGGTGATAGAGTCAGAAGCAGATTGTAGCGGTCTCTGTCTTCTTCCAGCCTAAGCCTGCTTTCACTTTGACATTGCTACCAACCTGTCTGTGCAAAGGGGACCATTTTTCCAAAAGCCAGACTCCTCCCTGTCTCCCTCCCTGGTCCCTGGCCCCACTGCTTTGGTTTTGGGCACTCGCAGCCTTTGGTGTGTGTGTCCTCTCAGCATCCCTGTGAGAGAGAGTGCAGTGCTATTGTCCCCATTTTACAGATGGGGAACTGAAGCCCAGAGAGGTTAAGGGAGAGGTCACGCAGGAAGTCTGTGGCTGAGGAGAGAAATGAGCCCAGTCCCCCAGGCCCTAGGCTAGAGCCCTAACCACTGGACCATCCCTGCTGACCAGACTTACTGATCAGAAAACCTGCTGTAAGTGCTACTTACATTTGCATGTCATTTTAACCCTGTAGATGATGTAGTACAGCATTCCTAACTCACCAGAAGCTTCTCCAAAAGGGTTTTTCACCAAAAGGGTTGTCCAGCCCTGGCACAGCTGCCCAGGGCAGTGATGGAGTCACTGTCCCTGGAAGGAATTAAAAGACACATAGATGTGGCACTTGAGGACATGGTTGAGTGGTGGGCTTGGCAGTGCTGGGGGAATGGTTGGACTTGATGATCTTCAAGGTCTTTTCCAACCTAAATAATTCCATGATTTTCCAGATTTGCACTCCTCCAGTTTTTGAATCTAAAGATGGCTTTCACATTTTTAGGTTTTTTCCCCCCTCAAATGTGGAAGAAATCCAGGGACACATTTGTTACATGATCCTGCTTTTTGCAGGATTATTGTTAGAGCTACATGCAAAACCATCAGAATATGGCAGGGACTGCTGCCAGTCCATTGAGGTGCCAGTGTTACTCTCTGCCAGGTGTAGGTTTAAAGCAATAGTATTTTTACAAGCATCCTGAAATTTCAATTGAGATTTTTCTGCTTTGTTATTCCCTCTGATTTTTTTCTCTTCTTGTTCTCCCTTGAAGCACAATTCAAATCAGGGAGAATGGAACAAATTAAACTTTTGAACCTGCAGTGCTTATGCAATATTGAAATGAAGTGAAATAGGTTCTTGTGTTGTGGAAGAAATTTGTTTATGTGGGTGAAATTTTGCATGTGACTTTGTGCTTAATCTGCAGTTGAACATTCCTGACTCCCCCCAAATGCCTGGTGCTAGTGAGTGTCTGCTGAGATTTTCAGACCTGTGTCATACTCATGGTTGCATGTTATTTTCTCTAATATCTGTCTCCCCAACAGCATCTGGTCCATCCTGCTGGATCGCTCCCAAACTCGGCTGCAGATAGTCCTGATCCCTCCTGCATTATTCATCCCCACAGAAGATGATGCAATGGAAAGGCAGAAGCTCATCGATGCTGTCCCAGATTCTGTTACACCTTTCATTATTTATGAAGAAACAACAGACATCTGGATAAATGTAAGAATTTGAATTTCAGCCTTCTCTGACAGTTTGTAGCACTGGAACAACGCTGGTGTTTCTTGTGCTGCCTAAGAGATGGATCCCACTGTGCAAGTTCTGTGCATATTCTGTGCTTCCTGCTGTTAAAAACAGTGTGTACAGAACAGAAAGATTTGAGATGTGAAAACAAAGCTGCCTTGCTTGAGGCTGCACAGTGTTCAGAGGCAGGAGCAGAGCCCAGGGCTCTGGGGGTTCTGGGCACCCCCTTGCCACTCTCCAGCTTCTTGGTGCTGGTTAAATATTCTTCAGCCAACAAAGATATATCAAGATGGTACTGGGTGAACAAGTCCTAAGAGTCTGCTGACAGGCACTAACTCCCTCCTGAACTACATCTGGTCTGGTGAAATAGATTGGAGTGTGATGTTGTGGGAGGTGAAGGGCAGGGCCTGTGCTGTGACCAGACACTGGTGTGCCTGGTTACTGTTGCACAAATGTGTGCCCCTCCTCACACTGCTGCAGATACACATCCAAGGATCAAAGGGAATCCCACTGGAGGTGTGCCTGGAGCATCAATCACTGGCAGGTGGCTGGATCTTTCAGCAGAGAGCATTTGCACAAAGCCTTCCAGTGAATGGTCTCTGTACAGTGACTGCCCTCTATGATACCAGGTTTTCTCCTTAGCAATAGTGTCATGATTTCAGGATGGTGCAGTGAGTTTTCCTTCCTCCAGTATTTTTACTGGCTGGAGTGGTTTTTGACTGGCAGCTCATCCTGTGCTCCCAAGTCCCTCAAAAGATTGTCCCTTGAAGCAAGAGTTCTTGATGAGTGAGAAGATGATGTGAGCTCATCTTTCTTTGAATAACCCTTCACTTGAGGGCTTGCAGACAGCACAGGACAGAAATCTGCAGGGCTGGACCCACCCCTGTGACCAAGCTAGAAAGGCAGGTGCAGAAAACCTTCATTAGTTTGGTGACCACTGTATAGAGTCAGATTGGCAAAAAGCTGGAGCTGTGGGGATGTGGCACCGGCTGCAGAGGCACCAGCTCCAAGTGTGACTGGTTCTCCCAGTAAGGGACAGTGCTGCACCCAGTTAGCCTGGACTGTGGGGTGTGTGTTGAGCAGCAAGAGGAAGGTATTTTGTGTGACTGATTACAATAACCCACTGCTCTGTCTCCACAGATCCACGATATCTTCCATGTTTTCCCCCAAACCCAGGAAGATGAGATAGAGTTCATCTTTGCCTCTGAGTGTAAAACAGGATTCCGGCACCTGTACAAAGTCACCTCTGTGCTGAAGGAGAGCAAATACAAACGGTCCTGTGGAGGCCTCCCTGCCCCCAGTAAGGGAAATTATCCTTTTGCTTTAGTTGGGCCTTTGCTGCTGACTGGTGAGGAAATAAAGGTCCTTCCAGCTGGCAGGAATTATTATCTTATTGGAAACTTCTGCTATTGTCCAGGAAGGTGCTTCCCTCTACAGTCATTCCTCTGGAACAGAAATTCTTCTGTTTTCAGCATACTTTAGTTTTAACCCTGACCCTTCCTTATGGACTAGAGGGAAAAGTCTCCAAAAACTAGATGGGGAAAAAAAGCTGCCTGTGATACTGTGAGACTTACTTGGCTTTTCCTTGTCACTGTTGGGGTTTGGTCTTGCTCAGATGCAGGATGTCACTGTGTGCAAATCTCCCAGGTGGTTTTTCCACAGCATGTGTTCTTTAATTCACAGTTTCATGCTGTGATACTTAATTTACTTGGTGTGCATTAAAGGCACTTACTGAACTCTGCATGCACAAAATATACACCTAATTTTCCTAGAGGTCCTAGTTTCATGAAACTGTTGGTGGGTTGTTTTTTCCCAGGTAGCCTTACATCCTGGCTGGATTAGATTTCTCTAAATGCATCTGACCTTTTTTCTTGCTCTATCTCCCTCATTCTAAGAGAAATTAAACCATCTTAGAAAAGCAGAGTTGTTCCCCACCCTGTTGCAAAATTGCCCATTTTTTGACACTTCATGTTCCCTTTGCCCACACATTTTTTCAGGATAAAACCTTTGTTTCTATGCAACTGACAAAATACTTTAAAAAATATAAAAGTAAGTTCTGTGAATCCTTTGACAAATATTTCACAGAATGTTAAGTAGTCCCAGCCCTGACATTGTCTGGGGAGCTGGCAGAGCTGTGGGTCTGCTGCAGAGGCAGGCTGCTCTTGGGCTTAGTTCTAGGGAAAAAAGCTTGGGAAGAAGAAGAATTATTGTGACTATGTTTTGTGAATTGTTAAAGTGTAAAATCTCTTTATGTTTGTTATTTGCAGGTGACTTCAAGTGCCTCATCAAAGAGGAGATAGCAATTACCAGCGGGGAATGGGAAGTGCTTGGCAGACATGGATCCAACGTAAGCCTTGCTCTTCCTGCACGGATATCCTGCCACACACACTGCAGGGAGATGGTCCCTTGGAGGGATCACCATAAATCCATTAATCCTGTCTGGTTTTAGCCAGAATACCCAGTGTTTCTGTTCCATGTAACTTGTGAGCTTGCACAAGGAGGGAACAATGCTCCCCAAACTGTTGCTCTTCTAGCTCTGAACTGGATGAATTCTGTGATCATTTGAGCATTTAAATCAAACAGCAGTTCACATGGAAGTGTTTTACTGGTTTGGACTTTGTAAAGGACTTGGAAATCCTTCCCAGTAGTTAGAAATGGGATTGGGGAATGAGATGTGCAAGCTGACCTGAGTTTGAATCTTTCTGCCATCTGCTGACCCTCCAAAAGGAGGGACAACTGAGGAATATTTAATATAGCAGTGGTTTGTAGGGAGCTGCTGCCTTGATTTCCTTCTGGGGTGTTTTATATCCTACATGATTTGGGAAAGGATCTGAAGAGCGTGGAGGTGACAAAGATGGGGGACAGTTATTTAGCACAGCAAACAGTAGGGGAGACTGGGAAGAGAAAAGAACCTCCATGAGAGAGCTGATCAGCCAGGTGTGAAGTGCAAACTGGGACAGAGTTGTGGGCAGTGAGAACAGTCATTTGGCTTATTCCCTGCAGATTGTTGGGCTCCAACTCAGCTCTATGGAAGTGGGGCTGGGGGGAGAGCTGGAGTCAGAAGAACTGGGTATTACTTTGGCAAGGAACCATCTTGAGGGATGTGTTGTCTGGTTTGTTTCTGGCAGATCTATGTGGATGAAGCCAAAAAACTTGTGTACTTTCAAGGCACAAAAGACTCACCTCTGGAGCATCACTTGTACGTTGTGAACTACGAGAACCCCGGGGAAGTGAAGCGACTGACAGAACGTGGATACTCCCACGCCTGCTGTGTCAGCCAGGTCTGCCTGGGGGTGCTCTGCCTTGTCACCAGGCTTATCCTGCACCAGTCAGCAGCCAAGGCAGTATTTATGTATAACAAAAGCACATTTTGTGCCATGTTGTGGGCGCCTGTACATTGTACAGTCAGTGTGTAAAACCACCCTGGAACCCAGATTTGACCTCCCAGTTCATTACTCTCCAGGTCATGTCAGGCAAGAGGAGACAGGATGAATTGCTGGAAACTCTTTGAGCCTGACTCTCTGTCTGAAGTGGATTAGAGAGCAATGACCAGAGGAGATGAGCCTGGGGTAGCGTTGGGTGGAGCTCCAGGCATCCAGCTGGGAATTCATCACCCAAGGGGTGGTGTGTGACCAGGTCCTCCTGCCACTGTTGGTTTTGCAGGTGTGTCTTTGGCTTTGGAGTTTTAATATGAGCCTTGCCAAGGACTGTGGTGTCTCAGAGTCAAAAGTGCTCAGACTTCCTTCCTTCCTTGCTTTAATTTAATCCATAAGCATCGTCTGAAAGATGTAGATGCAGAAAGAGATGGTCAGTTTTGCTTGTGCCTCTGCACTGAGGAGTTCAAGGCATGCTCTTTTTCCCCCCAGGACTGTGACATGTTCATCAGCAAGTACAGTAATCAGAAGAACCCCCACTGTGTGTCACTGTACCGGCTCACAGGGTCAGAAGATGATGCAGCTCACAGGACAAAGGAGTTCTGGGCTACCATTTTGGATTCAGCAGGTAGTGGCATGGATGAGGAACAGGAAAAGGACAAGCACGGTCCTGGGATGAAAGATAACCCAGCATATGCTTGCTTGAGATTTGCTCTTGTTGTGGGTGACTGGACTTTTGTCTGAAACTCAGCCTTGTGTGAGGAGTTCTTGGAAATACAGGAGGGACATTTTCAGCCCAGCAACAAATGGGTGTAAACAGACCATGAAGGGATTTAGATGGAAAATACCAAGTTTTAGCTCAGGGAGGGATTTAAGTGCACTCAATTATTGTGTGCAATGTGTCTGTTCGAGAGTGTGTTCCTGGGGAGGGAACTTAAATAGTGTGTGCTGCTGCCTGCTCCTGGCATTGTGAGACAGCTCTTGGAGTTTGTTTTCTGTTGTGTTTCTGTTCCCTTTCATCTCACTTTTCCTAAGGCATGCTCCATATCCTGTGCTTTCCATGTACTAATGTGTGAGTGAGTCCTAAGAGGGGTTAGGAAGGGACAGATATCTATAATGGCTGTCAGGGCAGAAGAGTTACTGTTGTTCACAGGAAGCAGGGATGGGAATGTGATAGGGCTGAGGAAGCTCACCTAGGGCTGGAACATTCCCTGTCTCTGGCTAGACCCAGCCACATCCACTGGTAAGCTTGGGAGAGCTCTGCTGGGATTGCAGTGAGACTGGTGACAGGGCAGGGCTGGAGCAGAGCTGCATTATTCATCCATTCCCTGTAAAATCAGGCTCTCTATTCCCTCCCATGGCAGGCCCTCTTCCCGATTACATTCCCCCTGAAGTGTTCTCCTTCGAGAGCTCCACGGGGTTCACGCTGTATGGAATGATGTACAAACCTCACAACCTGCAGCCTGGGAAGAAGTACCCCACTGTGCTCTTCATCTATGGAGGCCCTCAGGTGAGTGGTGAGCAGGGGGTGGGCTGGCTGGGTCACTCCTGCTCTCCTGCAGGAACAGTTCCTGCTCAATGCTGAGGGCAGCAGGTGGCATTTTGCCTGTTTGGTGTGTGGCTGCTTGGCCAAAGGTGCTGTAAGGAGTCAGGATTTCCAGGTCATGGATTAAGGCACTGCCTCTTGTCTGAGAAAAGCAGCAGAGATGGAACTGGGGGAAAGTGGAGTCAGGTAGTCCCTGTTCCCAGTTCTGTCTCCCTTTCCTCTCCAGGTGCCTCACTGGAGCTCAGTTCAGCTCTTCATACCTGTGACACAGAATGGCTTTTACTGGGGGAAGAGTTTATTTCATAGCAGGGAGAGGGAATACAGCAGGGAGCAGGGATCTTAAAAACTTTACACTATAAAAATATGAACCATTTAAAGGAAGTTGAATATAAAGAAAATCAGAAATTGGATTAAGAGGTGGCCTCTGGATTCTGATTCATGTGTGGTTGTGCTGCTCTTGTATTCCAGGTACAGCTGGTGAACAACCGGTTCAAAGGAATCAAGTATTTCCGGCTGAACACTTTGGCCTCCTTAGGCTACGTTGTGGTTGTCATCGACAACAGGGGCTCCTGCCACCGAGGGCTCAAGTTTGAAGGAGCCTTTAAATACAAAATGGTAAGTGGAGCTCTGAGTCTGGCTCCATGCTCAGCCATAGGTGGGTTTGAGTCCCAGAGTTACCTGAGCTGAAGCACTGGTTTGGTGCAGGTGCCCAGCACTGCCTGGGTTTGGGGACAGGAACTGGGTATAGGTGAGATTTGAGAGAAGGAAGGTGCTCAGTGTGGGAAAGACAAAAGGTCTGAGGTGTGAGGCAGCTCCAGCTTGGCAGCCCTGACACACAGTGGTGCCTAAGGGGGGCTGTGACTCCCACCAGCTGCGATTTGCAGCACAGTTTCATTCTCAGCATGGGTTACTCTTTAGCAGGGAAGCTCTGGAGGGGGTTTCCTTGGGGAATCCTGGGAATGAAAGTGTTTCCTGTAAGCAGCAAAACTTGCCTTTGCCTGTGCCTGGCAGGGACAGATAGAGATCGATGACCAGGTGGAAGGGCTGCAGTACTTGGCGTCGCAGTACGACTTCATCGACCTGGACCGTGTCGGCATCCACGGCTGGTCCTACGGAGGATACCTCTCCCTCATGGCTTTAACACAGAGGTCAGATATCTTCAGGGTATGTTCATGCATTGAGTACTTACTCTGGTGGTGCAGACAGAATCTTTCCTTTAACTGTGTGACCTCCCATGGGTGTTCACAGCTCCAAAACCTCGGAGCTTGCTCTGGACAAGTGAGGGCACAGTGCAATTTCTTCAAGGCTCTTCTTTTTGGGTGACCTCAGAGAGAAGTTGCTTTTCTGGCAGACATTTATTCTGTGGTGTTTCTAATTAGACTTCCAGGCTGTGGTTATTTTTTTGGTATTTCACAGACAACAGATGTAGAAATCTGTGCACTCTACCTTTGGGCAGAACATATTTGCCATCCAAGAAGCCTGGGATGGCAGATGAGTAGGGGACTGTTGGGGTAGGCCAGTTTTTCTGGAATATCTGAGTCTGTTCTCATGGGCTGGGGTGAAGAAGAGCAACTGTTCACCCTGGTCAGCTGAGCACAGAAGGATATTCCCTCTCTGGATCTATGTAAGAGCTTAAAACTGTTGGACTATTGAGCTTGCAGTGGCTTGGCTGTGCTGGTGTAGCTCTACCAACCTCAGGTCACCTGTGCTGAAGGTACCTTAGACAGTCTCAGCTGCTGCCCACTTTGTGCCAGCTGAGCTCTTTGTGTTGTGAACCAGGTAAAGGAAACCATCCTGCTGAAAAACAACACCTCCTTTTCATCCTCCTCCCTCTTTCCTGTCCTGAGAGAGTAGTTCCTTTGCAGACAGATCTATTCCCAGATCAAGTTGCCTGTGGTGCTTTGTGGCAGTGTGCTCTGAAGCAGCCAGGAGGGCAGCCTGGGGATGGGGAGAGGTGCTGAAATTCATGTGATTGCCTGACTTTAGACTGGTATAATAAATGCCCAGACTGCCTTAGGGCACATCTCAGAGGCAGAGATGTGGGAAGAGCTGGATATTGCTCAGGGTGTGTTTTGTACTTTGTGGCTGCTCTTCCTTTCTTTCCGACCTTAGTATTACTGGGAGGTTTAATGATTACTTGTGTCAATGCATAGTGATTGTTATATTTTTACTTTTAAAAACACCTGCCTTACAAATGGGCGTTTTTGGGTCTTCCTATGGTTATTTCTTTTTTCTTGTGGGTCTTTTTTTCCACAAGCCTCTCTGCAAGCTGGTGGGAGCTGAGTCGTAGGGAGCTGTTATTCCCAGTTTCTGTTAGACATTCAAATGAACCTAAAAGCACAAAAATCCACAAAATCCACTTCCCTCAGCAGCCCTTGCAGGTGGTTTGGTTTCTGATTTAACTGTAGGATCTCCCTGTGTTCAGCACAGGTGGGTCATAGCCCAGCTGTGCCACCGGTGAACGAGGGACGGAGGGCAGGCATTGCTTTGCTTTTTCCACAATTAAACAGGATAAAGCTGTGGGAGGGAGGGACATGCCCAGTCAGGGGGCTGGTGTTGTCATTGCCCTCTCCTGTGGAATTCCCAGGTGGCTGTAGCCGGAGCCCCCGTCACGCTGTGGATTTTCTACGACACGGGATACACGGAGCGTTACATGGGCCACCCGGAGCACAACGAGCAGGGATATTACCTGGGATCCGTGGCCATGCAGGCTGAGAAGTTCCCTTCTGAGTGAGTTTGATTCTGCCTTTTGCCTTCTGCTTTTGCCACCAGGACAGTTCAAGCCCCATGGACACGTTTTTATCTCCCTGTTCTTGGCAGTTGAATCACAAGTGGTCGCATTAAATAATAACTAAAAAAACCCCACCGATACCCAACACTAATAAACTTACTACTGGAATGAACATTTGCACAATTACAAACCATTCCATGTAATCCCTTTCATAGCAGTTATAATTAAAGAGTACCTTTTATGTCTAAAGAAATGACAAACATATCTGCAGCTGTGATTAGCACTTTAGAGCCACATTAAGTGGAACAAAAATGAGTTGATCAGGATGTTTTCTGCCTGTGCTGAGGCTGTGTCAGCACAGCAGAGCAGGCTGGGACCAGGGGGTTTCTCACCAAAGAGCTGACAACCAGCAGTGTTAAGCAAGGTTTAAGTCCTTGCATTGTCCAAGCCAGGAAATATTGCTGAGAATAAATAAGATACACAGATAAAAGGTCTGACTGTGACATGCATGTGCAGGAAGAACTTTCAGAGGAAGAAGGAGTAAGTTTGGGAGATGGGTCCATCCAGAGCAATTTAAATAGTGAAGTCACTGCCTTTGATGCAAACTTTTTTTTCCAAGAAGTGTTTTTGAAGGGAAGTGTGTGGACTGTGAAATGACTGGGATGCTGCCTAGAACTGTTTGCCTCTTGCTTTTCCCAGACCAAACCGTTTGCTGCTGCTGCACGGGTTCCTGGATGAGAACGTTCACTTTGCACACACCAGTATTTTGCTCAGCTTTTTGGTGAGAGCTGGGAAACCCTATGACTTACAGGTAAGGCCAGAATCAGGGTGTAAAGGTAATTTGTTTGTCTTTGGGGAGTCTAGAACTAGAATTTGTGCCAACTTGCATGGCTCTGCAGGGGAGCTTGGAATTCTAGGATAAAACTGTAGCAATTGAGCTGAGAATTTGTTTAAAAGTAAGATTTTACAAATAAACAAAAAAAGATTGGGCAAATGAGCAGCTAATGCTGCTGCCAAGGAGATCTCAGTTGGGAGGCAGTGCAGGAGTGTGGAACAGGGTTATGGATTTGATTAAGCCCTGCTGGTCCTGTGCAGGTGCAGCCCAGGTATCCCACAGCACGCTGGGGAACTGGGAATGTCCTGATTGACGGGATGGCTCTGGGCAGGAGCTGCCTCTGCTCAGCCCTGGATCAGGGGGTGCAGTGGGCTCTCTCTGGGTTCAGGCAGTGGAGGATGAGGTGTGTTAGCTCAGAGTTAACGCAGGGAGCTTCCATGGACGTTTGAAATGTGGCTCTGGGACCGGTTTCAACGTTGGCGCCCGCGGCTCTTGTGGATATCTACGACTTTATTTTCCATTTTAGATCTACCCTCAGGAGAGACACAGCATCAGGGTGCCTGAGTCAGGAGAGCACTATGAACTGCACCTGCTGTATTACCTGCAGGAGAACCTGGGCTCTCACATCGCTGCCCTGAAGGCCCTGTGACCGACCCCTCCACCCCACTCCACGGGCTGTGCTCCAGACGAGGAGGTGCAGGGAACGAGAGCAAATAGGATGGAACGTTGCATTCTGGTGCCTGCCACACGTACACACAAGTACACACACTCACAGACACTTTTTTAGAAGTAAATTTGGTGCCATAGAGGAAATTAAAGTACGGTGATTTAATAACTTCGAAGTTTAAGCTGTAAATAAAATCCACTGTCTGTGGTATAACGCAGTACCATGGGTGTTCTCTGGGGGGAGGAGCTGAAACTGAAAATAATGTCCTTCTGCAGCACCAGAGCTTCACTTTTTAAAGGCATTATGACATAATTGATGTATTTTTACAGTGTGTTCCTTGGTATCTTATTACATAATACTGGATGATTTGCTCACTACACAGCAGGAGTTTGTTTACCTGAATGGTTACAACTTGTATTAATTTTAAATGCTATCATATAGCTTTTATGCTTCATGAGGGGGATGTGTCTCACTCCTTAGAAGCTGGTCACAAGTTGGACACATTACCTATCTAGATGTTAATTGTTTTTTAAGAAGAAAGACTTTTAAGCTGCCTCCTAATGAATTTAAAGTTTGGATTCAGTTCAGTTGATGCCAGGTTCTTTGATTTCTTCTCCCCCAGGATAAATCATTCTCTTTTCTTCCAGCAGCTTGAGATCCTATCCTGATTGTACTTGATTTCAGTGGGGAAGTGAGTTGATATTTTACTGTGATATGGACATAACAATCTTTTAACAATCTTTTATTCTGAGGTGCAAACTAACTTAAGTCAAAGAGCTGAAACTCTGTAAATTTTAAAACAAGCTTCAAAGTGCATCCCACTGACATTTTTCCCTGATGTTCACTCTGGAGCTGGGTTTGCAATACTCTTTCCTTACCTTCACATCAGCATGATATAGGCATATGCATCCTGTTAGGATTTTAAAATTCAATACTCTTTAATTCCAAGGTCTGCAGAGGATGTGGGGCAATACAAACTGTTCCACAGAATTTCCTGCTGTATGAGGGACTTTTTCCCAGGCTCATGCTCTTTCCAGTCCCCTGTTCCTGGGTCTTTTCTAGCACTGCTCTGTAGCATGATGCTGATGCTGTCTCTGAGAACCCCTTTCTGTGCAGCTTCAGATAACCCCACAAATCCTCGAGGGATTGCAGTCCCAGTGGCTTTGCTGGTGAGGTTTTAACTACACAGCAGGCTTGGCTGAAAAGCATGAGGGTGTGAGGGCACTTTTAACTGGCAACAGGTCTTTTAGGCTAGAAATCCATAGCAAAATGATTCTCTTAAACCCAGGAAATTCCACCCTTGGGACTTGCCTCTGAGACTCCGATAAGTTTTAGTGGTTTTCTTAGAAACCCAAGAACTTCCTTTTCTTTCTCTTCTGGTGCTAGAGAGGAGCAGAGCACGATTTTCTTTTCATCTGCTGAAAACCTGGAATCACTCTCAGTGTTTATGCTCTTAGTACTCCCCATGTTGTAGCCTTGTACTTCCCTTGATTTTTGTACTGTTCAGCTCGATCCCGAAACCGGGGGATTTAACGGAGTCTGGCTGCGTCGGATCAAACCGCAGCATTTTCCTGTTAAACTGCTGGCCTGGGGCACCAGAGCAGTGGGAGCTGGTGCATTTACATGGCTGTAAAATCCCTGTGTGAGAACAGGATCTGGGGTTTGGGACACACAGAAGAGCCAAAGCCAACAGGCTGCAGTGAGGGCACGTTCCCTCTGCAGCGGGGAGGTTTGGTTTGGGCTGTTTGCTGGTTTTCAGACCACAGTGATTGTAAGTGGGTCAGTTAAAATGTCACTGGCAGGTCAATAACGGGTTTATTTTGGGAAGGGCGTGGCAGGGAAGGAGCCCAGCTCCTGGAATGTCTTCTTTCAGTGGTTAATTGTGGCTGAGGTGAAGGCAGCATCCCACTGGTCTGTCCTACAGTCAGCACTGAGAGAGGAGCAACACAACAGTGAGTGGAGACAAGAATAAGCTGTTCCTCTGGAATTCCATTATGTTCCCAATGTGTTTATGCTGTATTATATATACATATATCTATATCTGTTCATATATACATATATGTATAAAATTACACGTGGATGGTGTCACCTTTTCCAAGGTTGTTTATATTTTGTTCAATATTAAATTAACTTGCTTTTTTGGGGTGTTTTTGTTCTTTTTCTAGAGGTGATTACCCTTGAATGTAAATGTATATGATTTTTAAGATGAAATGGATCCTTTTGTTTAAAAAAGAGAACAAAAATGGCCTTCATCAAATAGTGCTTTTTTTGGGAACTGAAGAACTGAATGTTATGCAAGTAAACCAGGCTGGGTTTGGATTTGAGGCAGGATGTGATTATAAGTGCTGACATATAACTTTTAATAATGCATCCTTCCACTGTTTTAAATATATACATCGAAAAGCTATTAAATACAATGTACTGTAACTGCTCTGTTTTGCAACATAAATTATGGATTCTTCCTTTCCCACCATTTTCTTTCCTTTTTACCGTAGTTAAGCACTTTAAGACCCCGTGCTCTCTTATCCTGTGGAAGTGCTGGAGGATTTATCAGCAGAGTTTTGTAGTTCTTGCAAAAGAGATGCCTTAGATGAAGTCTGATTCCAGCTGAATTCCCAGTGAAGAAGGGCAAAGCCTGTTGTGATCGAGACTGCAGAGGTAGGAAGGTGTCAGTGCTGAGGGACTGTTGTATCCATATTTTTAGGGGGAGTGGTATTCCTGCACCTCCTGTGGTGAGGTGCTGGTCTGACCTTGCAGTCCTGGAGATGGGAATGTCGCTCAAGGAGGTTTCCAGCCTGTTTGATATTTGGGATTATATTTTGTCTTTTCCTGCATGTTAAAAAAATCTCTAGGTTCATGTGAGTTTTCAGCAGAGATCCTGGAGGAGCACAAGCAGGGGAGGTTGGAGGAGGAAGCCATTCCCTGTGGCTCCCAAACCAGAGGAGTGTCCAACAGGACACTGCTCTGAGCAGGAGCAGGACTGAGCCTTCCTTGTGTGGTGGATATTAGTGGCACAGTTGTCTTTGAGATGAATGTCTTCATATATTTAAGGGTATATGTGAAATATGGGGATCTGAGTGCTGAGATACTGAGTTGTTGAGTGTTGGTGCCAGCAGTTCCCTCCCTTTTGAGGTGTTTGGGATGGGTTGTGCTTGTTTCTGGTGGAAGCACATTCTTTCACCCCATTTTAATGCAGCTTGCAGTGGTACCTCCTGAGTGTGGGATGTGCAAAGCTGTTGGGTTTCACCCCCACCCCCTTTGTTTCCCATGATCTCTTTTTATTCAGAACAAAGTAAAATCAGTACCTACCTACACCTGCTTATTTTTTACAAGCTCAATGGAATAATGAGCTCAAAGCACCAAGTGAAGCTTTGAAAATAACTAACTTCATTATATTAGAATGCAAAATGCATTCCCTGCTTATTAGTGGTGTTTGGGAATAGGCTGTGGAAAAGCTTTCTGAGAGGGATGGTGTGGTAATGCTTTAACCCTGGAGCACCTACGCCTGAGACTGGGTGGGAAATCATGGAGAACTCACAAACTCCCACCCCAGGGGTCCCAACCCGTGTTCTCTGCCAGGAGAAGCGGGTTGTGTTCCTGCTGTGTGTGTCCATGTGTCAGACAGGCTGCTGGCATGTGACACCCAACTTCTGCCAAGGCAATAACTGAGTTTCAGTAGCTGAAGCATCAGCCAGATGATGCTGCCCGGTTGAGTACCAGGGCCCTGCAGAGGCTTCCCGTGTGCCCCTTCGGAGGGGGAGGAGAGATCTCCCTGTTTTTACTTGGCTGTTGTGCACAGTAGAAGTTCAGGTGTTTAATTTGAGAACATGAAGTGCCTGCTGTTTGCATTAACAAAATTGCATGTCTCACTCCAGTGGGTTTATTGGGCTCCCTCCCTCCCACCCTCCCGAGCTCCATGGCTTTTAATCATGTAAAGTGGAGACATTAGTTTTGCTGCGTTTTATTACGAAACCTTTGTTGCAATAAAGATGCTGCTAAATAAATTGAATTAAATGTTGGGTTTTTTCCTACCCTATTTTCAACTGTCTCTCTCCTTGATTTAGTAGAGTTTGTGTGTAATTAAATCTCCCCCCTCGTTGTGGGAGAGCAGCGGCGATGTGTGTTTGATGCACGTCGGGTGTTCCCCAGAAGCATCTGCCATGTTTGCTGTCCCTTGTGGTTTGGGAGATGGATACCATTAGGATACCACCAGGAAGATGAGGCATTTCCTTGGCATAACTACGGTCCCTCTCCTGAGTGTTTCCATGTGAGTGCTGTTTCCAGCCCTCGGCAGCCACCAGCCGGAGCTGTCGCACCGGGGATGGCACATCACAGGAGGTGACCCTGGAGCAGAGGGACACAGGACCTGTGTGTATGGAATGGGTTCTCCAAGAGAAGAGATGTCTCTTTCTACAGTCACCTTGTGCTCAGCCTCCTCTCTGTCTCTGTGAGCAGAAGGGGCTTGGGAGGCACCCCAGTTCCACATAGTGCTGTCCCAAAAGGTCTGGGGTGGCTCAGCATAGTCACAACTCATGTTTTTTCTCATTCCTGATTTTTCACCCATGGGGAAGCACCCCCTGTTTGGGTGGGAGGGAAGCAGTGGTGGGTGCTCGTTCCTACACGAGGTTCCCAGTTTGCAATCCTTGGTGTGTGCACCCATGGAGGTTTCTGAGACCCAAGAGTAAGGACTGAAGATTTAGCCTTTCAGGGCTGAAGTCATGATTTACTTTTAGTGTTTGGGGTCATGGTGCTGGTCTGGGAGAGGGTGAAGGGAGAATCTTTCCTGGGAGAATTTATGGCCTGGGTACAATTAACCCTCTCTTAATTTTATGGGATTAGTAACAAAACTGCAAACGGTAGCTGGGATTAAAGGGCTGCATTTTCCTCCCCAGCATCAAGTCTTTTCTCAGGATGATCATCCTCTGGGCTGCTCCTGCCAACAGACTGTGGACAACCAGTGCTGGTTCACCCGAGCTCCTCGGCACAGGCTCGAGCCTGCACACGTTGTCCCCACCAGGCTGCACATCTCCCAGAGAATTCCCAATACCAGGATTTCCTCTTGAAAGCAAACAGCAAAGGACTGCTCCAAGGTGAAAACCAACAGCAAGGAAATGATGACCCGAAAGCAGCAAGGTAAGAACCTGTGGGAGGGAGGAGTGCTGGGGCTGCATCCTGCTCCCTCAGCACCTGGTGCTGTGCTGTTTGCATCCTGCACTGGGCTTTCATGCCAGAAAAAAAGCCCTTTTGCTTTTCCAACAAGGATAGTTTAGACAATACGCTTTCACCATTGCCCTCCCTCTTTTCCTTTTCCCTTCTCCTTGAGATTTCGTTGGAAATAGATGAGTAAATACTGTGTACGTTCGTGTGGGAGCAGCAGTGGCTTGTGGTTTTATGATTTTCCCCCCAGCTGTGATTCATTGCTTTTTACATTTTTTAATCTATTCCCCGCACCCCCTCCTGCTCTCCCTGTCTCTGTGCAGCCCAGCAGCTGTCGTTATCAGTGAAATGACTTGACATTATTTTGCTCTACTTTGTTTCTATTCATTGATTTGTTGAATGAAAACTATTTATCTGGCACTGACATGCGAGATTGGAGCCTTTCAAGGAGAGGCAACTCTGTGGTATAATTTTGCTCCGAAATGAGCAGAGCGAGAGCTCCACGTTAAACCAGCCCAGCTGAAATCCCTGGCCCCGTGGTGGTGGAGGAGAAGCAGCAGCTGCACAACCTACGGGGGTGGTTTATAGGAAAAGCATCTTTCCTTTCCCTTCCTGCCCCTGAGCAGCCCTGCTGGGCAGCAGGTATGTGGTGTCTGACTTTGGGGTCCCCAACATCAGAGGATGTGGTCCTGAGTGAGTCCAGAGGACACCATGGAGAGGCTCTGAGAGCTGGAGCCCCTCTGCTCTGGAGCCAGGCTGGGAGAGCTGGGGGTGTTCACCTGGAGAAGGATCCAGGGAGACCTGAGAGCCCCTTCCAGGGTTTAAAGGGGCTTCAGGAGAGCTGGAGAGGGACTGGGGACAAGGGATGGAGGGACAGGACACAGGGAATGGCTTCCCAGTGCCAGAGGGCAGGGAGAGATGGGATACTGGGAAGGAACTCTTCCCTGTGAGGGTGGGGAGGTCCTGGCACAGGTTGCCCAGAGCAGCTGTGGCTGCCCCTGGATCCCTGGAAGTGTCCAAGGCCAGGGTGGATGGGGCTTGGAGCAGCCTGGGATAGTGGAAGGTCTCCCTGCCCATGGCAAGGGGTGGACAAGATGAACTTTATGGTTCCTTCCAACCCAGTGTCTGATTCTGTGATTCCATGATTCTGGGTGCAGGTGAGTCATTCCCCTTGGCATGATGAACACAGCAGTGCTGGAGCAGTCTGGCCCTGCTTCTTTGCGTCCCATCTTCTCCATCCTCTGTAAGCTCATCCCCTCTTTAATATCAGGCATCCAGCAAAAATCACCCTCTGGATCCCTCCTGGAACTCAGGAAGTCTGGAGAGAGGGTTACACCTCTCCAAAAACAGGGGCCAGTGGCTCCTATGATTTTAGTTTAAAAGAAAAACCCCAGACCTGGGCACTGCCACCTCAAATGCCAGAAGCTGGTTCCCTGCCAGCGCTGCTCAGAAAAATCCCACCTCCTTGGTGCCATCAATACCATCCGCACAGCTTGAAGGACACGTTTTGCCTGGGGAACACGCTCTTGTTTGAGGGATTCAGGATCCCTTTTTCCCACAGAGCCCTGGCTCCTTTCTTCCCGGCACAATCAGCCCTCTCGCCGCTTTTCTTGCCTTTTCTTCCACCACTTTCCCACATTCTGTTCACACCTTCATGAATATTCAGAGGCCATTGGCCATATGAAGCTATTGAGAGCTCTTGTTAACACTCCTCCTAATGACATGCACCTTCAATAGAAAACAAAAACACAGATAAGAGCTTGTTAGCGCAGACCCTTGTTCCCCACCTAACAAGGTTTCCATTGACTCGGACACTTGTGGTGACACATTGCTTGCTCTCACTGTTGCCTCTTTTGATTTGCGACTGGCTTTTACCGAGGGGTGGGGTCTTTTCTTCTATTTTTTCCTTCCTTTCCCTCCCCCCCCCCTTTTTTTTTTTTTTTTTTTTTTTTTTTTTTTTTTTTTTTTTAC
>VYXB01005508.1:137590-411652 GCA_013397135.1 Pachyramphus minor | reverse complement strand
CCCCCCCCCTTTTATTATTTTTTTTTTTATTGTGCAGTTTTAAGCTAATTAAGAAGGAGGTCAGGTCTCCCCGAACAAAGGGGCGCAGCGGTACAATGCTCCCCGGGAGCGGCGTGCGGCGCGGAGCCCGTGGGCTCTGGGAACTCTGTGCCGCGAGTGGCACAGGAAGAGCCGCAGTTGGGTCAAGAGGTGATTAAAGCTCGGCGAGAGGCTCTGAAAAGGGGCTCGGACCACCCGCCGCGGTTCCCAAGGGCTCCCCGCGTCCCAGCCCGGCTGGACATTGCCGGCGGCAGAAGCACCGTGGGGTGACTCTTCCAAACTCGGCCTCTGCGAGGTGCCCCCAGGGATGCTGCCCTCAGTTTAGGACTGTACACAGAGAGCGGAGCCCCGCAGCCACATCCCCGGCGGCATCATCTGCCACCGGGCTTTTCCCTGGGACAGGAATCCCGTCCGGCTCCGGCAACTCTTCTTTTCCCTGCTCCGGTTGCGCTTTGCCTCCCTCCCGCCGTCACGGCTCTGCTTTCATTAGCCGGGCCCACCCATTCGATACCGAGAGATTCCTGGCTTGTTGTTGTTGGGGGTTTTTTTTGGCCACACCTCATTATTCCTGCTATTATTAGGCTCTCGCGGCGTTGTTTGTCATCTTGTCAAGGCCCCGGAGTTTCTATGGATACTGGTCCCCTAAGTGGCCATGCTATCAATTAAGACAGCTCCGTGTCTGAACCCTTCCCGGGGACTTTGCGAAGATCCAGAGATAATTTCCCTGCAGTGCTCTGCTCCTGAGGAGCTGCATTTTCCGTAACGACTGCTGGGTCAGAGCTCAGTGTATTTGGGTTTTCCAAGCCTCAAAGGCAGGATCCACCTGCCTGGCCAATAGAATCAGCTTGAGGGTGATGGGGTGAATAATAAACCACCAAATAATACATATATATGTTTATGGCAGGCTGTAATAAGTAAGCAATAATGAGATAACCATTATAGTGATGGAAGTAGGAGACCAGTGAAAATAACTGCCGTGGAATAACAAGATATATGCTTCATTTTGCTTTTCTTGGGCTCTCTGGGAGGAGGGAAAAGCCTCCTTTTTCCTTCTTCACGCTCAGCTTCGGGACAAAGAACCGTGTAAAGCCGAGAGGATGGCGGGTGTTCCTTCTGGAAATGAGACTGCTGAAAGTTTCCAAGTAGAGCAATTGAAACTTGTTTTCCTTATGGAAAGCACATTATTTCCATTGGGAAAGCAGGCAGAGGGAAATCGTGCTGGGTTGGTTGGGACTGGGAGCAGGCTGAGCACAACGACCAGCACAGCAGTTTCTCATTTTCACCATTCCTTGCACACCCAATGTGTTTCCACGGAGAAAGTGGTGTCACCTGCTGACATTTGTTTGCAGGTATTTTGTCTCTGTGCCTGTACCAGCTCGTTTTTACCCTCTCTGTGCAGGTGAGCAGGCACCTTGCTGGAGCTCCCCAGCTCCCAGACAGCCACTTCATTTTCCTCTTCCCATCTGCAGCCATAAATGTAGATATTTAATGATTTCTGAGAACTATCAGGAGCTTTGCAGCTTTTCAGCCAGAGGGAGACTGAACACTGTTTGCATTTACTCTCTGGTGAGAATTAGTATCTGGGGGCAGGAGGCAGCAGGGGAAAAGCTTTAATTTGGGTTTGAGTTTTGGCTGGTGATTAGGATTCTTTATATGCTCTAAACCAGTTTATCTCTCCCTAGGTGGATGTGTGCTGCCAGCAGGGCGATAATATCCATTGAGGGCCGCCCAGAGGTCCAAGGAATAAACTCATCTGTTATTAGCTAATACAGGGAAGTGATTCGATATGGGTCTCAGAAGCTGCAGTAGATAAATAGGATGATAAATGTTGGCATTAGCAGACGTGACTGACTCCTCTGTCTCTGTGATTTGGTAGTGCCCAGTAATTAAATAGTTGGAGTCTAATGTATTTTAAACTGGAGCCGCAGCCTGTAAATCACGGAGATTATGCTCTTCCCTGCTGTGCGCTCTCCGGGTCGGAGGAATTCCCACTCCTGTGCCGCAGCTGTCCATGGCTCCGGAGGGGTATTGCATCAGTCAGGACCAGGAAAGGCAGCAGTGCTGGGCCTGGCTGTAAAACCATTCCCAGGGTCTTTCCATCCCAGCAGGGCGTCGCCTCCAACACCGGGAGGATCCCGGCCCCTGTCCTTTCCATCTTGGGTTGTCTCATCAGTTCTGGCTGGAGCAGCTTCATGTCCACAGGCACCTGAGGTCACCACAGATCCTAAACTAGAAGGTGCAAAGCATCCCTAAAATACAGGGGGGTGATTTCCTCCCAAACCCTGAGCTATGTGGCTGTGGGAGCATCGGCTCCTTGGGCTGGTTTTGCTTTCAGACGTGATTTTCAGAATTATTGTTTTGAATGATCCCAATTTCATCATTCTACTTGCACCAAGATTTAGTTTTCTTTGCAGCCAGACTTTGTGCTAAATTAAAATGTTTTGTCTCTTTTTTTTTTTACATAGGTTGTCCAACAAGGAAATCCAACTCTTCCCAGAGCAGCTTGAAGCTGTGGTTGAGCTAAAAGTGACTTTTTTTCTTTATACAGAACTATTTTTGTTTCTCACCTTTTAGTGGCCAGAGCTGACTCTTCTGCTGCAGGTTGGTTGTATTACACAGAATTTCTCCATTAGCAGGGGACAGATTTAAACATTTCCATGCCATTCAGCCATTTTATACCTTTTAACACCATTCCTGGATTAAAAAGGAATGAAAAGCTCAGGCTTTCACTGGGAAATTTCTCTGTGATAACTGGCCACACATTCAGCAGACATGGCTTTACCAGAGCCCTGCTGTGATGACCCTGAAATGCTGTCTGGACCCATAGCTGGGATAAAACCTGTCCCCACTCTTACTGGATATAATTATTTTTAGTAAAATCTATTTGTACCTCACATTCTTTCCTCTTCCAAGTGTTTTATACTAAAAAATTCTGCTGTATCACTGCAAGTTATGGTCTCTGAATTCCTCCTGCTGCTCTGCACAGAGCAGCCACAAGAAACTTTCCTCTGAGGGAAAAGATAAAGATGAGTTACCTGTTTTAGGTAAAATAGATGTTTCTTTACTCTTCTGATTAGCAGAAGCTGATGATTTTCACCCCACAGCCTGAAGCAACAACTAATGTTGCTTTCAGCAAGATCAGCAGCAGTTTAACGACTGGAGAGCAGGAATTATTGGAGAGGAGTTGTGTTTTGGAAAGCATAAGGTATAACCTTCCCCACTGGGCTTCACAGGAATTGGATCATCTGTAAATCATCCCGTGGCTTGTTTTTTTCCGTAGGCTGTTGCTGTTTTGCCTTCCAGGTTATTTTTAGCCTGTCTGTTCCAGGTACTGCTGTGACACACGACCCACACAAACCAGGGGCTGCACCCTGGGAAGGGTCGGTTTTGGCTGCCATTGGAAGTCAAAGGACACAGGGACCTTCAGGATCTCCTGGCTCAGTGGTGGACTGTGGTAGGGTTAAGGATCATCCCCCTTTCCAAGTCCCACTGTAACTCCCTTCTTTCCATGTTGTTGTGCCTCTCTGTGCTGCATCCTTTGAACAGAGGCTGCTCCTTACCTTGCACATGGGACCCTGTGGGTGGGATCCTCTGTGGGTTGTCCACAAACCAAAGAGATAAAGTTTTCCAAGCTGTTGCTGAGGGTTTGAATGAAGGTATAAGTGAGCTCGTGGCTGTTGGACCAGAGAGGCTGTTTGGTTCTGAGCATAGAACCACAGAAAAAAATACCAGGGAGTGTTGGTGTAGAGCTGGCAGAGCTGCCCAGACAGCAGCTGGGAACTTTTCCCATGATGAAACATCTCTGGAAGAAATTAATTCCCTGCCCTGGATGACCTAAAGTCCTAAGAGTTGAAGAAGAGTGAAAATGCCCAAATCCCTGAAGCTGGAAGTTTAGGTTTCCTCCAGTCTGGTCCCCTCCTAACCAGAGCCCCACCTCCTGCAGCAAACGGTGCCTCTGGCTGCTACATGCTGGGAAGTTCCTCAAAGCAGAGCAGTGTGTGGAAAGAAGTAGAAGCCACCTGATCTGATTCCAAAGGGATTGGGATGTTTTTAGCCAAGTGAGGTGATAAATGGAAAATGCAGCTGGATGTAGATGAACACAAAATGATAAATTGTGGGCAGCAAATGAAAAGAGGGCAGAAAACAGCAGGGGCACAGCAAAGAGGGGAGGCAGGGGTTGCAAAAAATCCTTGGAGTCGTGCAGATAACACTGGATGAATGGAGTAAAGTACCCCCAGACCCTGCTGTACATCAGCACAAGGCTGGGAGAGTTGCAGGTTTCCCACATGCACCACCAGCCCAGGGCTTTGCAGCAGGGACAGGGAATGTGGCCATGTCCAAGGAATTGCTTCTTACAGCCCCTTTGCTCTGACACCTCTTTTAAAGTAGGAATGATGGGTCATTACTGCAAATGTGCCGAGTTAATTCATTGGCTCTGTGTGTGTGGAGTGGCAAACAGGAAAGCAAAGGGGTGCAGGTTTGCCTGCAGCCACCTTTTATGGTCCAAGCAGCCAATTTTCTGTGTCACTATAATAAATCACAGTGACAGACACACAGGATGGTGTTGTCTTTATGTAATTATTCCATAAATCGCCCCATTTTCTCCCCTAGAAAGCCCTCCCAGTCCATTCCCTTTTATTAGCTGGAGTAGGTTGGTATCCTGAACACAATACAACAAATGCATTTGAAGAACTTACTTTGTAAGCAAAGGGTGAGGAGAGGGAGCCTGCTGCTGTTTCCATCACGGCTGTTGCTCCAAGGGGGATTTGCAAAGCAAGGGAAACAACCTTACAGCTCAGGAAATCGAGCGTGAACTGCAGGGCTGAAGGGAAAGCATCTCCCTGAAAAGCCAGTCAACACAGAGCCGAGCTGCCAAGGGCAGGATGGGTGAGGGCAGGGGGAGAGGGGCTCTCCTCCTCCTCCTCCTTCACTCTGCTCTTCGTTTCACAGGGCTGTGGGTTGGAGGTGCCTCCTGTGCTCCCTGTATTTAGCTCCCACTCTGAAATTTGAAATCCCTCACCATGGTGAGAAAGGGAAGCTTTTGCATCTCTGAGTTGTCCCTGTGCAGGTGACATTTCAGGGCCCTTTGGCTTTCCAGCTGCTGCACACGGTGCCATGGCTCAGCCTGGCGAAGTCACCTCCCTGAGCAGCATCTTCCAAACCATCTCAGCTCCTTCCTGCCCAGATTTGCTCTTAATTCTCTTCTTATTCCTTTCCCATTCCTATGCTCTGGGTAACTGCTTAGCTGGAAGCACACAGACCAGTGCAGGTTCTGCCTGCAAGGAGCCAGATAAACTATTCTCCTGTGGGCAGTCACAGCTTTAAAACCCCAACAATTTGTGTGCAGTGACACTTCAGGGACTCTTGGCTTGGCTGGTGTTTTGATAACTGAACTTGTGCTGTTTCTCCCCCCCCCGCCCTGTAGAAAATACTTTTTTAAAAAATACAGCAAGTGGGAAGGAAAAAAACCAAGACCTTTTCCCAACAAGGATATCAAACTGGCTCTGTCACTAGAGACCCAAAGCTAATAAGTTGATCTTACAGATGTATAATAAACTCATTTATTAGGGTTTTATTTTAAGAGTTGGTGGTATTAATTAGATTGATATGGCCCATAAATCACTTGATTTGGCTGAGCCCTCAGATACTTGTAATTTAAATTAATACAAGTGCAGCTTAATTAATCTGATTAAATCCTGGGACAAGCAAGGCACTGTTTGCAGCATCCAGGAGTATATCCTGGGGAAAAGGAGTATTTTAAGGTAAAGCAGCTTCTTCATCAGAGGGCCTGGTTGGCTCAGCTGGTGAATTGAGGTACAAGAGTGGAGCTGCAGAAGATGCTACACAAAAAACAAGCCACTCTGGCTCTGCCCTGAGACCTGGCAAAGCTCAACACAGCCTCAGGCCCAGGAGGGGCTGAACTTCATGAACTCATGGCAAACACTCTGGTTTTGGGGAGTCCTGATGGTCTTTCATCCTTTGGCACCAATAAGAGAATTCTCAGAAGGTGAGTTCAAAGCATTGGTGAGCATAAACCACAGCCTGATCTCCTTTGTGGTCACTAGCTTGATTTTTTTTCTCCCTTCAGTGCTGCTGAGAGGAGATGAAGTTTCTTTCCAGGAGGGAATAATCCATTAATTGGTTCTTCCTTGCCCAGAGGACTTGAGTCCCTGCCAGGGAGCTGCTGTATTCCCCAGGCAAGAGCAGACCTGGACAGGGGACAGAGTGGGCTGAGGTGGAGGTGAGTTGGTGTCTCATCCAAGACATGGCTGCTCTGCTGTTTCCCTCCCATCTCCAGGGTTTTCCCCCGGTGATGTTTCCGGGTACTGGATGGTGGTAGTGTGGATTTCACTGTGGATGGAATGCAGCCTCCTGTGGGATACACCTTGCAGGGTGCTCTTACAGGGGTGCACCCAACTGCTTCCCAGCCTTGAGGGTTCCTAAACCTTCTCCATTGTGTAACACCAACTACACCACTGGTCTTTCCATCTAGTTTTTTCCATAATGCTCTGGGCTGACAGCTCCCAAAATTGATGTTCCCAGCTGCCATGTAGCCTTCTCCATATGTTTTTGCTGATTTACCTTAATCCTAAGTGAACTCCTCTATGGATAAGAGTGGAGTTCAGACCCTGTGGTCCACCGTAGGTTTCTGTGTTGCCCACACTCTGACCATGTGGGATGGTGGTACTGGTGTGGTGTTTCTACCAGCTCCCCAGAATCCAGATGAAAAGCCTTTCCAAGGATACCGTGGTGTGTTCAGCAGCAAAGGGCTCGTGCAGCCGCAGGTTGTTTCCGTTCGAGTATGGACACCATAAAATATGTTTTCTTTAAAAGCAGGAGATAATGCTATTACAGCACTTGGATTAATCTAATATTCTCCTTCATCTTCAAAAGAGAATTGCCTAAATTGCCAGAGAGAGGCACATTTTATGAGCCCTTCTTAAGGGCTATCAATCAAACCTTCCAAGAAAGGGCACTGATGCCCTTTTGCTCGCGAGAGGGGAATCAGATTCCCCACAGCTTTGCTTCCAGCCCTCCTCAGCCTTCCTGTGTAATCGCTGCCTCACAAATGGTCTGGCCATCATTTTCTGCTACCAGTCCAGAGAAAAAACCCACATGGAGGAAACCTGTAAGAAGAGAGGGAAAACAGCCCAATTAAAGGCAATGATCTCTTAGCTCTCTGCCCTCTCTCCCGCCTGGGTGAGGCAGATGTAAAACAATAGCTTTATTTGTGCAAGTTTTAATTGAGCAGTTCAAAGGAAGCAGCGGAGGCTCCTTTGATCTCTTGGTGTGTTTGAATGCCACGTTGCAACGGTGCCTGCTGGCCACGGCAGTGACCTCTGGTGTTAATTAGTGTTTATCTGAAATCGAATTAGCCCACAACTGGGAGAAAGCAGAGCAAAAACCAGGGGATAAGCCGAGATTTGTGCGGTTCTCAGTTAGAGGTAAAAGCAGGTCTGCTGGAGCCAATGTTAAAATAACTCTGAGAACATTAGGTTTTTGCTTTGTTTTCCTAACACTCTTGGTCAGATGGTCCCATTTCTCTTCCTAATACCCCGTGCTGCCTTCATCTTTGCTGAGTCTGCTGGTCCGCGCCGCTCATTGGAACTTAAACCATAAACCAACACCGAACAATGATGCATTATTTATAGCAGACCGAAGGCTGCAGGGTTGACAATAGTGCAAAGCTTCTCTTTCTTGTGGTCAGTAATCCATAAATAAATACATCATCTATTTAGGTTTGCCAAGCAGTCTGATGGATGGGAATAGCCTGCATTATAAAACGAGGGCACCGAGGATGCTGTGAAAGCCACCACCTGCTTTTGGGGCAAACTGGGCGTTTCTGAGCACCGGCAGTAAAACTCCTGATGGAGGCAGGGGTGCAAGAGCTGCCCAGTGGCCTTCCTGGTGCTCATCTCTGGGGCTCCCTGGAAGTAAAGGGTAAGAGGGTTCAGAAATGCGTAAAAACATCAGGTTCTCTGCATGAAATATTGGCAAAGACAGGATTTTGTAGCTAAAACTACCTCAAGAGACAGCTATGGGGTGCCAGTTTCTGAGTGGAGAATAGCCAGGGCTGTGGTAGTCAGGCATCTGTCCACCACAAACATCTGCAGGCCTTCAGAGTGTTGGACTGGATGAAATCCCATCCTAAGATTAGACCCAGATCCCAAAGTTTCTGAAGTGCAGGAATGGTTTTATTCCAACCTTGCTTTTCCCTCCTCAGCCTGTTTCAAGTGGACACCAAGCTGGACTTTGCTGCTTTGCACCCACAGTGAGCTGGCTGGTGTGGAGCAAGGGCCCCCCAAAATATCCCAGTGGCACTGACTCTGTGTCCTTGGGTGAACAGCTCTATATTTTCTGGGATTAGCCACAAGAGGGTGGCATGAGGATGTGCACCAGGCAGCCTCCCTGCTTCCCTGCATGGCATTTTATAGCCAGCTCTGTAGATCCAATAAAACTTCGGAACAGATTCTTATTTTTGGCACATGAACACGCTTCCCACTACAAAGGAGCCTGATGGGTGTTTCTGACAGCAGCACTGGCTGTTCCTTGATGTTACATGTGCTCTTTATACCTAAAATCAGGCGTAGTTAGTAGGTACCATAGCAGCACATAAAATTTAGACTATTTAGGAATCCAAACTTTTATTGGTCCTTGGTAACTGCTGTAGGGAGAAGTCCACAGATGTTGTTTATGAGCAAATATTATTTTTCGTAGTCCTGCATGTTTACAAGACAGTGATGTTCCACACCACTGCTCTGTAACATGTCAGGATGGTTCTTGTAGGGTTTTATTTGGTTGTAGCTGATGATGAACAAGCCCATTAACAAATATTCACAAAAAAGACTCAGTGACAGGAAGGAGACTGACTGAAAAGGAGCAGATTCATTTCATTTGAAATGTGCCCAGCCTGGATTGCCTTGACATGTTTTCTTCTGAATCAGACCGTCAGTAACCCAACCCAGGTCACTCATCTTGAATAATCACAGAATCAAAGAATGGTTTGGGTTGGAAGGGACCAAGATAAAGACCATGATAAAGATCATCTTGTTCCCACCCCCTTGCTTGACAGGGACACCTTCCACTAGACCAGGTTGTTCTAAGCCTTGTCCAATCTGCCCTTGGACACTTCCAGGGATGGGGCAGCCACAGCTTCTCTGGGCAACCTGTGCCAGGGCCTCCCCACCCTCACAGGGAAGGATTTTTTCTTAATATCCAATCTAAACCTACTCCTAGTTTGAAGCCATTTCCCCTTGTCCTGGCACTCCAGGCTTTTGTAAGAAGTCCCTCCCCACCTTTCTTGTAGGTTCCCTTCAGCATCAGTCTTGTGTCTCTTTGTAAGGAACATTAATATTTGATTTTCCAAAGCTTCATTGGGGTGACAAGTCCCAGGAAGAGCAAGGAACAGGGCACTGGGACATGCAGGTAACAACACACATCAAGGAGGAAAAAACCCCACTCCCAGTTTGATATGCAAAGCTTTGTAAATGCTGGAACTTTTTTACCTTACTTTAACATGATAGTTTTCCATGTGCAGACAGAGGGGTGATGTTGGTGCTCAGAATCCACCCTTCCCTCGCTCCTGCTCTACAGCCTGGCACTCTCTACTTCAGAACTCCCCCATCCTGGATCCTTGAGTCTCTGCTTCCCTATGGCTCTGGCTGTAGGACCTTGGATGCAGAAATCCCTTTCGCCATGAACATATTTTAAACACAAGCTTCCGAATCTCATTACGTGCTGCCTTTCCCTCTTCCATTCGTTTTCCTCCTAACAATGCACCTGCCAATATCTGCCCCTGAGCTCCATTTTAAGCAGCGTTTTCCATAGTTAATGTCACACTCTTGCTCCCAATCTATCTTTGGCAACTGCTGACTGCCTGCAGCAGGACCAGAGGAAGAGGGAAAGCCCTCCCTGGGTATAACAATAACACAACACCCATTGCTGGAAGAATGATGAGATAGGCTGTGTCATAAATATTTATAAGAGCGAGCGTAATGAAATGGATGTGTGGGATGCTGAGTCTCCCTTAGGGTTTGGTCATCACATGTTTTTTCCCTCTTTTCTTTCTTCCCTGTGATACAGAATTGTCCTGATGTCCCCGGGTTGTCGAGCAAATTGCTCATTGTGTTGCTCACTTACACAATGCATGTTATTATGTGCAACCAGCTGCTCCTGTTTGGCATTGCTGGCGCATACGGAACAGGAGGCTACCACCACTTTCCTCGTCTGGAAGTCAGCTTTCCCTCCAGTGCCAAAGTTGCTGCCAGACCAGAAGAAGTCTGGGAACAAAGTGAGTTCTGGTGGTAGAGTTCCCCGAGAGACTCCCTTTCTGGGAACACTGAGGTTGCAGTTTTGCAATGAGTTTGAGCTGATCCAGCTTTGTGCTGCTGTTGAAAGCTTCCTCCTGTCTCTGCCTCTATATTCCCTGGCTTTTCTTGTGCTGGCACTCGCTCCTGGGTGATTGCACGGGGAGCTGGAGCAGGGGACTGATTTTGTTGTTATTGTTGTCGCCAATTAAGTTTTCAGCACCATCCTTTCCTCTGTCCAGCTCCAGGCTCATTCAAGCACTAATGCTGTCACAAAGGAAAGAGCAGCCAACTCTTCTGGTAATTAGAGCAGCTTAAATCAGTCAAAAAATGTCAACCTCAGCGCTGCAGCCCTGTCTGGAGTCAGGGATGGTCAGAAACCAGAGCTAGGCTGTGTTCAAGACTGGGAAGTTTAATCCTGCTTGGCAGAGAAACTACCTAAGCTGTGAATCTTCTTGCTCCTCACTGCTTTCTCTCTGAAACAGCTTTCCTGTGGTTGATCTTTTATTTTAGGGGGTCTTTTTTTTTTTTAGCAAGCCTTGTTTTTTACTTGCATTTGTTTAGTATCTTCCACAACTAGATCCACATATTCTGAATCCTACGTGGAAGTGGACATGGGCTGCTTCATGTGGGTTTGGATTCAGAACCTGGAGAAATTTTGGTTCAGATCCTTCTGTAACACATGCTGCCAGGCTCCAAGGCCTCTTACACTACACCAACCTTTCAAAAGCATGGATACCCCCTTGGCTACAGGCTGTCTGAATGGGAAAACCCTAAAAATGAGGCTTTTGGCCCTTGAAATGGGACTTTACATCCTGAAAACATGTTTTTGGGTGTTCAAAATGCCTGCTGAGCTAAACAAATTTATAGCAGCTTTTGCTGTATTTCTCTAGTTAGCTGTTATTCCTGGGTTCTCAAACAGAGATATGTCCATACACCTGACTCACCAAAAAATTTTTGGAGCACAGAAATAATCTCTTGAAGGGGGAACAAAAGGCTGAACTACAAACACCTGCCACTTACTGCTGCTGCTCTGCCCGTCAGACTTTCTTCTCTCAGAGTATCAGAGGTTTGCAGCTACTGAAAGGCAGAAAGAAACTCCTCGTGGGCAGGAACAGAAACACTGTGGAGTCTGCAGCACAAAAACGGGGGCTTTTGCTGCTCTAAGTATTGGGGCAGAAATACCATTATCCAGGGGAGGAATGTCCCTTCTGTTGGCAGGGCTGCTGTCATTTTGTTCTTTACAGACTGACAACCGGGGAGTTAGTTATCCACTCCTTCACAAATCTACAAAGTGACTCTTTCTCCAGGCTCTCCCTCCTCTGTGAGTGCCATGGGAAGTGATTTCACCTCTTGTGAGCAGAAGGAGTGACCAAGGCACAAGGAGTGCCTTGGTCCTGTGGAGCACAAGTGTTGTCAGCGTGAAGGAGCTGGTGCTCTGGGTGATGTTACTGCTGCTTTCTCAGCTCAGGGGCTCTTTGCCAAGTCGTCTTCTTTTTCTTTTCCCCGGGGATAGATATTCAAGGAATATACGTTGCAAGCTTGGGTTTGTCAAAATGCTGTTTTATTGCTGTTTCCACAGACATGTGGGAAGACAGACGTGCCATGGAGGAATCAAGCAACTCTAATATCAAAGAGCTGAGACAGGAGTTAGACCTGGGTTTTTCAAGGCTGGTGGCTGCTTCTAACCCCGACCTGTTGACACGGAGATGGATCAAGGTCTTAACACAGGCAGGTGCCCTTAGCCAGAGTGTGCAGTATCTTGCAGACCATTAGCAATTTTCACTATTTATATTACACCAGACTTGCCTGATGGCAAGGTAAAGTCTTCCTTGCTTTAAGGGAGGGAGAAATGTCTGTGATTTGAGGAAAAAAGGGCAGAGCTGTGTCTGAAAGAAACCCCTGGCAGGCACCAAGGAGATATTCCTCTACAGCCTACTTCAAGTGATTTGACAGCAGCCTTAAAACCACCTCACACAGAAAGGAGCAAGTGAGAAATGCACAGAGAGAAAGGAGGGTTTGTGGATGTTGTTAATCTTTACCTCCATGCTGGAGTAGGGCAGAAGGGAGTGTGGATATTACTATCCCCTTTTCTTTCTGTAGGGAGGTGAGCATATGGATGGTGCAAGAATGGGGTTGGTGGATTTGCTGTGTCCTTATTACCCTCCTTCCCAGCGAGGTGTGCTGTGAGTGTCCACTTGATGCTGTACATCTGTCCAGAACAGGGGGCTGCTGCCTCCCAGGGCTTGTCTGTGCTGACAGTGCCAAGTACAAACTTACAGTTGCATCACTCACATTCACAGGAAACCTGCTTCCCTCCACGCAGCCTTTCTGGTTTCATTTAAGTTTTTATAGCTCATTATACAAGCTATTAAATAGGAAGGTCTGGATTAAAAAGGCTTCTTTTTTCATATTCTGCATAGCTGGAGCCCTGTCCGCATTCCACCCCGCTGTGGTAAAACATCCCAGCATGCAGAGCAGCTTCATCTCACTTCAGAGGCCAAAGCAGACCCACTCCAAATGCGGCTGCCCTGGTGTTTGGTGCCACGTGCCAAAAGAAGGGCTTTAGTGTGACTTTCCCTCAGGACCAAACCTGCACCTGTGGCTTTACAGGTGTGTGGAGTTCATGTCTGGGACCCAGCCAAGCCAAGCCAAGCCAGGAGGCAGCAACTTCGGGCTCCATCTCTCATCTCCCCGCCTCATGGGGATGAGCTGCGCTGGTGGAGGGGTCCTGCCTCTCTCTGCAGTGATGGGGTGCACACGTGCCATACCGTGTATTTTCTTTCTTTGTTTTTGCAGACAGCGGAGCAGCACAGGTTAGGCTTTGACGCCCAGTGAGCAACACACACCTGCAGGATCTGTGCCTCGAGACCGAGCCCCAGCAAAGCGCGATGGCGATGTGGTGTCTGGTGTCCGATTCCCTCCGTTGCCCAGCCCGGGGGTCAGCGCGGGGAGATCCGGCAGCCCCGACGGGCAGCGGGGCCGCTGAGGCGACATCGTGAGGGGAGCGCGCCAGCTGCGGGCGGCGCGGTGCCCTCCACGCTCACCCGTGGCCAAACCGGAAAAAACCCTAACGGGTCAGAGGAAAATATTAATTAAAAAAACCACATAAAACGTTATAAATGCTTGTGGCTTGTGGGGCCGCCGGCGGAGCCCCGCACCTGCCGTGCCCCCCTCCCTGAGGGAGCGGGAAGGGCTGAGGCGTCCCCGGGCAGCACCGTGAGGGGAGCGCGGTGGGTGCGTGCGGCGCGGTGCCCTCCACACTCACTGGCAAAACCGAAAAAAAAAACCCCTAAAGAGATCTGGGGGAAAAAATTAATTTAAAAACCCACATAAAATGTTATAAATGTTTGCGGCTTGCGGAGCTGCCGGCGGGCGGAGAAGCNAAAGGCGGAGCAGCGGCAGCCCAGGGCCGCCCCCGGCAGCGGGGCCCGGCGGGCAGCGCGGGGCTGGGGCTGGGGCCGGGGCGCTCGCACAAGATGGCGGTGGGGCGGCGGGAGAGCGTGCTCCCCTCGTAGATGCGGCCGCGGCGGCCCCTGCTCCCGGCGCCCGGCGGGGCTTACATGGCGCTGGAGGACCTGCTGCTTTGTCTCTGCTTCTCCGCCCTCGCCGTCCTGGCCGTGCAAGGTGGGTGAGGAGGGGACGGAGGGAGAGAGGGAGGGAGAGAAGGAAGGGGTCGGTGCCCCTCAGCCCGCGGGCGGCCGCAGTGCCACCTGTCCTCGCCCGGGCAGCGGGCGGCTCCGCGGGGATGGGCTGCCCGAACGGGACCCTCGCACCGCCGGTTCTCACTCCCGGTACCAGCCCTCTCTCCCGCTTAGTGACCGTTCTCCCCCAGTCACCCTTTCCCCCCTTCAGTGGCCGTCCCGTCCCTCCGTGGCCATTCCCCCCACTCTCCCCCATCCCCTTCTTCCCTCCCGAGTCAGGCGACAGCTGCGCCCGTGACCTCAACCCGGGTCTGGACGGTGCCTCCTTTGGGCTCACCTTTGGAGGGTGACCCTCACACTTGGAGGGTGACACTCCCCACAGGGACCCCCCTCAGTGGCTGGGTTGTGGGGGGGCAGTGGACCAGCAGCAGCGTCCCCCAGTCTGTGCCTGGACAGTGGCAAGTTCCCTGTGGAGGGACAGTGGCTGTGCCAGGATGGCTGGGGATGAAGCGCTTGTCCAGCATGGTGTGGCCAGAGCAGGCCCAGGTGTGTCTGGCAGGGACATGGTGGAGACCCTCGCTGCCCCCTGCTTCGCTGCCACCGGCACAGGATGTGTGGCTGGGCAGATGTCCCGTTGGTCAAGGAAGTGACCCAGGGACAGCCACACTCCTTGTGCTCGAGTTTTGCAATGGTTACACAAACAGCTCCGTGCGAGGACACACGTACACGGCCGCCGGGCACGTTTGGGACTTTCTGCAGTTGCCGTCGAAGTTTGCACCGAGGGTCGGTCAAACTGTGGACCTTGGCGTGCGGAGTTCATTCCCTGTGCACCCACAAAGGTGTAGGCTGGCAGAGCCGCTCTGTTAAATGTGGGCTGTGGACTTGCTCTTGTTTCAGATCTGTCCTAAATGAGGTACTTGCGGTGGAGGAGCCATCCCTATGTCACTGTACATTTTTATTCCTTTTATGATGCATTCAGGTTCGGCAGAGCATAATAACAGCACGTGGATGGCTGCAGGGTTGTTTTTCTTTTCTTTCTTTTTCTTCAGAACATTGCGAGCTGCTGTAAAAGGGGTAGGTTACCAGTCGACATAGGTGCTGTGGTAGAAGTGAATAACGGTCCATGTAAATGGCCTATTGTCACCAGTGCCTGTGGGTTTTCCTGGATGGATGGCAAGCTCTGACCCCACCAGCAGCCGGGCTGGTGAGCAGGGCTGGGTGGGAGCTGCATCTCCTGTGTGCTTGAGCAAACAGCTAAGTGGATCCTGAGGCTTGTAATAGAGAACAATGATCTTTAAAAAAAAAACCAGAAAAAATGGGGTGGTGGAGTGGATGTTGTTTTTCCAAACCCACTTCAACAAGAAAAGTTCAAATGCTTTGCGGGAATTTACAGTTGTGACTTCTCTGTGTTTTTTGTGAGCAATTAGGCAACAAGTGACTGTTTCTGTTTGTTTTCTAACAATGGGCCACATCTTGTGTAGGGAGGCAGGGAGTGTGTCAGTGCAGTCCCTGGACGTGCTGCTTGGTACATGCGGATGTGCTTTCCAACAGGTGGGTTTGATTCTGAAAAGAAAAACATGGACTTGTTTCAATCTGAAATTAATTTGGCAGAGGGTTGAAATGGTTTTGGGAAAGTCTGTGTTTGATCCCAAAGCCTGTGTGTTTTCATCCAAAGTTCAAGCCTCGCTGGGTATGGAGTGCCTAGAGGAGCGGAAAACCCTTTCCCCCTCTGGACTTGATGGAAGCAGTGGCACTTGGTGGGGATGTGATTCAGTGCTTTTGAAAGCCTTCTGCTCTCTGACTTCGAGCCCCTTTTCCCTTCAGTAACAGGAAAGTATTTAAGGAAAAAAACCAACCACAAAACAGCCCCTCTCCAGTTGACTCCGGCAAGGGCGTTGTGCCGGTGCCATTCCTTGGGGCTCTCTGCAGGCAGCGTGTTGGTGGGAAGTGGGCTGAGCTTTCCATCTGAGGGATCAGCTGAAATCCATCCGGGTTTCTGTCATTTGGGTTTGTGGTTGATTCCTCTTGCTATGGAACAGATTTCCTTTTTCGACATCACCTCGCTTGAGCTGTGATTTGTTTTATCCTTCCTGTTGCGTTCTCCTTGGCAGCGTGACCCCGCTGCCTGCCGTGAGTGCCCGTGCCGGGGGAGTCAGCATTCCTGTTGCTTGGGAATCACTGTCACCTGCCTGCAGATCCTGTGGTGTTGCGGTGTCACTGGTCCAAGGGATGGGCAGTGCAGGGACGGGATGTTTCCTACAGCCCTCAAGAAACGGGGGGCACTGACAGTGCCAAACCTCGTGTGCAGAGCGAGGGTTTGCCTGTATCCCGTTTCCAGGGGCAGGTCTCTCCCACCGGAGCTTGCTGCCGCTGTTCTGGGACTGTTGTGACAGGCTGCTCCAAAGTGGGGAATGTTCCTGCTGGCATTTCACTGTTTCTCTTCTGGTGCGTGAGCCTGAAGGAGAAACAGCTCAGGCTTGGTTCTGGTTTTGTTTTCCCTAGCTTTTTCCTTCAGTTTTTTTAATGCCTTCTCCTTTCACTGCCTTGAAGTCAAAGTGAAGCAGAACCTGCTTGTTTTCAGGCATCTCCCCCCTCTTTTGCAGCAGAGCTTCTCCCGGCAGCTGCAGCAGGTCTGATGTGCTGCAGGGGCCCCACGGGGGTGGGTGACTGCTGGTGGTGCCTGAGCCACCTCGGGTGCAAGTCAGAATTGGAAAATAAAATGTCTGGCAATCTGCCTTTGCTGGGATTGAAGGGAGGCAATTCTCCCTGTGTGCAGCCTGGCTTGGAGCTGGAGGCAGCTTCTGTGGGACAGCACAGAGGGCACCAGGGCCACATGATTTTGGGAACAGCTGGGTTGGGCTGGGGGTTGCATCCAGGACATCTCACCTGAGTGCTCACTGTAATCCTGGGCCAGTTGCTTTGCCTGCCCTGGGATCCTCATGGCCCATCTTTAGACAAATGTAGAGATGTTTCTCTCTGTCAGAGGTGTGGAGAGGATGAAATCCATCAATAAGTGCTCAGCACATATGTGATCTTTGTCACTCTAGTGTACAGTTATCCTGAGGGCAGGGTGCTGTGCTGTCCCATGGATTTCTGACTCCTGATCCCATATTGCTTGCCAGATGATTTGAATTCTTACCTCCCTCTGAGCTGCCTTCCCAAAGGCTGGCTGTTCTCCCAGGGAAAAAATCCAGGTGCCTGTGAACCAATCTGGGCATCTGCAGCATAAGAGATGTTGCCTTGCACCATTTACACGCTCCTCTCCTGTTTAAATGGCTGCAAGGCCATTAAACCTAGTCATGGTTATATAATTAAGATGGGAATTAATATTTAATCTGATTGTAATTTGTTGCTGGAATCCATCCCAAACTGTATCTCTGCATAAGGTGAGTGGGTACCTGAGGGAAAACTGAGGCCAGTGTTACATGTAGAGTTCTTTTTGCCTGGACATCGGGAATTACAGGCCTACCTTGGGTGACAGAGAAACCCTACCCTTTACAAACCCTGAGTGATCATAGTCATTGTGTTATCAGTAGGAAGCAAATGTTTGTTTTATAGTCAGCTGTAATACTAGAGGGGATATGGTAAATCCCTGTTATCAGTATTTGCCAAGTGCATGTTGGGCCAAAATCAACTCTGGTGCAATTTTGTTACTTTCTGGAGAAGAACTGGACCTGCTTGTCTACAGCATTTTTAGCCTGGTTTTTGAAGAAGAAGAGATGTAGTTGTGCCATCTAGTTGTCTGTCCATCTTCCTTTCCTTTTCCCAGTAATTCTGGACCTGCTGGTCAGTCACAACTGGTTTGAATATGGAGAACTTAGAGGGCTTGAGCTGCAGGTGGAGCTTTGAGCAGTTCGTGCACCTTGTTTGACTGGGACAGAGCAATCCATTCACAAGACAAAAAGCTGCAGGAAATCACCATCTCAAGTCTTGTAGACACTTGTTTATTTTTGGAGTCTTTTCTGCTGTGAAAGATGCTGTTGTTTTATGATCACACCGGTTCACGTCACAAAGGCTTGGTGACTCTTTTGCTTTCCTCTCTTCTTGGGAAAGCGCTTCCCAAGCACAGGACTTGGCACTGCTATGACTTTGACTCTTTCCAGTGTCTTTGTGTTGGTCACTTGCTGTCTCTGCCTCAGTTTCCCCATTTGTTCCTGCTGGGCAGGAGATGCTGTAAATAACATCACTCCACTTCTTGCATTTATTAAATCACATGAGTAAGGGACCTCCAAGTTCTGCTTATGCTTTTCTGACTTAACAGCTTGTTGGTGAGAGGATCCACAGTTGGTAACACTGAATCTGCCATCTTCACAGAAAGCAGGATTGAGCTGTGTTTTCATAGAGCCCTTACAGAGCTGCTAAACCCCTCACCAGATGTGAGGGGAAGTCTGAAGAGCTTCTAGTTTGTCTGGCTTTGGATATGCTGAAGTCATCCTTGAAACATGGTTGAACTTCCTAATTCTAAAAAGTAATGGAGCATTCAAGGGAGAGGAAGAGCTGATCAGTGTTTCCTTGCAGGAGGGTAAATATCTGCTGGAACTGCAGCTGCTGAGACGGGAAATTCCCTGGGAGAGCCCAGGCAGGCGTCATCAGCCTTGTTTGAGCCAACACTGCCCCGTGTGCAGGTGTCAGGGCACTTTGTGAGTGTGCAGGTTGTGGAGCTTCTCCCCTGGTCGTGTTTTCGTTCATGTCACCGATGCCCTTTGGTGTCTGTGTTTTGCTCAGATCCTCTCCAGCTCCTAATCCGTGGGATCCTGCTGCTCTGATATGGGCTTGCTTTATCTGAGAAGTCCAGCAGCTGCCGTGTCTTATCTCCGTGGGTAATAAACATGCTTTGTGGTGGTTATGATAAGCAATTACTGTATTCCAGGGAAACTTTCGTATCAGATGTTCTGAAATAATTTAAAAATCTTTATCAGCATTTAAACGCAATTGCCTGTTACTGCCTTATTAAATCCAGCTGAGCTGTTGAATAACCTGGTTTATTCTATCCCTTTCCGGTGTTTTTATATTTTAATTTTTTTTTTTCCCAGATCTCTCATGGATTTCTTGAGGACAGGTCGTTAATATTTAAGGTGTGTTAGTGAATTGTGAGCATCCCCAAGGCTTGCTCTCAGCCCAAATTGGTGGGAGAATTAAAATCTAATGTGTGAAATGTTGCATTTGTGCACAGTCTGTTGTGACCCTTCCCTTGTTCCAAGTGACTTCCCTGCTCCCATTTCCTGCTCTGGTCTTTGAACCACATTCCTTTTGGAGTTGGGGTGGCTTAGCACCTTGTTAAATGCAAGAGTTTGGGAAATTAAACAGTTAAAATGGTGTTGGGATGGCAAAACTTGCAGAAATGTGGAGCAAACCTGGGATGCAGGAGCGATGCCAGGCTGGCAGCAGGGATGTGATAAGATCCTGCTTTCTGTTTCGCTGTCTGTGCTGGGAAATGTGCATCCTTGATCGTTTCTAAATTGACTGTCAATAGATGATCAAGTTAATTGGTGTGACCAAAAGGTCATTACTTAATGGGATGGATTTCTCGTGCCCTGTCGTGCAGATACACTGAGGGTTTTGGCAAAACCTCTCTGTTCATGCACTCAGGGATTTGATAAATCTTCTTTTTCAGAAGCATTATCAGTGCTTACAGGTTCTAAAATTACCTCAAATTTTGCTCTGAAGGCAGGACTGTCCTCTCTGTGGGTCTTGGCTGGCTGTTGGATATGACTGCAGAATGGATGCCTGTATATTCTAGAGGAGAGTGGAATTTTCTCTGATTTTTAAAGAAAATTAGTCAAATGTTCACTGATTCCCCTCCCCCCCCCTTTTGTTTGTTATTGCAATATTTGTTTGTCTGTTGTTGCAACACAGAAAGCTTTTATGTTCTTCTGGAAATTTTTGTCCGTTTTTTGTGCCTTTTTTTGGCTCATTGTCTAGAGAAAAACTCCACTGTGCTCCTCATAGTGGTGATGTGATGTGCTCTTACCTTTCTGGAAATATCTGTGCTGCCTTAAAGGACTGATAACCGTAGTCCTTTTCACCAGGTTGATCCAGAGGGACTGGGCCAGTTGCAGCCTGTTTCTGTGCCCTGCCAGTCCCACTTTTCTGTTTGACTCCTGGCAAAGCCTTGGGAGAGCTTGTAAGTAAGAGACAGGGAGCCAAAAAACCACCAGAACAAGGACTGGGGAGGGCAGAGAATCAGCAGACGTTCAGGCTGATGGGAGGGGGTTTAGCTTGTGGTTTGGGGATGGAACCTGCCCCTGTATGGGAGATAAGGGTTGTGTAGGAGGTTCAGGGGCTTGTTTGGGGTTATCTTCAGCAGGGGGTACAAGTGTGGCATGGAGGAGCTGGGGCTTGGCTCCCTTGTTTCCTACTTGATAGGTATTTGCCCTTGTCACAGAGGCTCAGGCAGCCCTGGTGCTGGAGGATTCAGGCTGTCACAGGAGGGTGATCATGTGCTCCACAGGTCTGTGTGGCTCGAGAAGACACTCAGGAAGGCACTGTGTGTTGTTGCATTGCAAGGCATCCTGGCAAAAGGCACTCAAATGAGATAAAAAGGGAAAAAGAATCTCCACATCTGATCCAACACCAGCTCCTTTGCTGGGTTGGCAAAAATTGTTTAGATTCTCCCTCCCAAGAATGGTTTTGTAAACATAATACTGCCTATTAGCCATGTAAATTACTGTCATTGGTGGCAATTGTGATGGAAAGATAAGTATCTTCAAACTCTGGTTTGATTTACCCCTGGTGCCCCCCCCAGCTTGCTAAGCAGTTGTTTGTGTCAGTGCTGATTGCTGCTTTTGTCAGAGAAATCAAAATATTGATCAAAACTATTTAGCTCTGTGTTCCTTAGGTCACATTAAATGCAACTTTTCTTTCTTTCCCTTTTTACTCTTCTCTCTGTACTGAAAACAAAGGGAACCTTTCCTCAAGAAGATGAGCCATACGTTCCCAAAGTCAAATGTCATCCGCTTGAAGAGGGTCCTTAGGAGCAGACTTCATATCTGGAGGCTTTCCTCAAGAGTCTGTCAGTGGAAAATCTGGCTGGCAGCACTACCACGAGTGCTATTGTGGGGTTTTCTTTACGTGCAGAGTGGGGAGAGAAGGAAGTTTCTCCCAGCTGCTGGCAGAGAAGAGCTTCCCATTTACTTCACGCTTGTGGCTGCTGCCAGGATTTGCTGTTTAGCAGCAGAGGAGTTAAGTGAGGGCTGAAAGGCTTCAGCAACACTTCAGCTTCCAGGCACGAGGCTGAGCTGTCAGATAATTCTTCTCACTCTTTGTTTTTTACACCAGTCAAGGCTCTTGGGTAGTTCTGAACATTTTAAAGCGAGCGAGGCTGTGCTGCCCGTCGTGTGTGCTGTGGGAAGCTGAGGATGTTCCTTGTTCCAGGTTTAATAGCTGTGCTTGAATGAGAGCATCTCTTGAAAAGCAACATCCACTTCTGACTCAAACATTTCCTGTGGGTGCTTGTCCATCTCAGCCCCTCAGGAAGCTGGTTTGGTGTCCTTGCTCAGCGCTGGGCACTTTCAGTCTGAGTTTACCTTGCTGGGGTTTTTAGGGGTGTGTGAAGGCAGGTACTGGTATGCAAACCCTCCCTGTGAGAATGTGTACACTGACCACATTTCCTGTAACCTGCTCTTTACTAAGCTAAGTACGTGCAGGTCCTTGAGCTTTTCACCTGTTTTCCATTCCTAATCTCACCCTTCTGTAGCTGACATTAGTAAGTAAGCCCAGCTTTTCCCAGCAGTTGGGTATTTGCTCAGCTGGGGAAATCTCTTACTACTTCAATTCAGAGCCTGACTTCTTGGATTTGGACCCTGCAATTCCCTAGGGACACCTGTTCCCTCACAGCTCAGTGCAGAGCTGCTGCTCAGCTCAGACAGCAAGTGCTGGATGTGGGTTTCCAGATGTGGTGGGATCAGAGCCAAGCAGGGGGAAAAGTAAAGAAACCTTTAAGCTCTGAGAGTGTCTCTTTGCTGAGCAGCCAAGCTGTTACTGAGGCAGATTTTGGGTGTTGCAGCAGGACCCTCCCATGCAGGAAACCAGAGGAAGCATCAGGATGAGGCACATGTGTGTAACTTCCATATAGATTTTAAAGAGAAAGGCTAAGCTGGTATGTGGTATGTGCAGGCTTATAAATGAAAATTCCTGAATATTTATTTGTGCATTTTAAAGTTTGTGAGGTTTAAAAAATGCTGCCCTCGTAGGGAATATTTTCTTCTCACCAGAAACTTGTTAAGCTAGAAATTTGACAGAACTAATTTTTATGGCATTTTCTAAGCTGAACTAACTGTGTGTTTTGGAAGGGGGAAGATGACAGCGTGGATGTGTTTTTATGTAGATTTCATTAAAAATGTGACTTGGATTATCCTGTGAGCTATCTGAGCGATGTGAAGGTCTCTGCTGGAAAATGCAAGTGATTATAGGCTGGTGACTAACAAATAATCCCTGGCTAATACAGGGTGGGCTCAATTAATGTTAATCCCTGCTCAACAGTAGTAAAAGTTGGATCAAGGAGATTTTGCAAGGCTGTTACTGACCTGAACGTGAGAACGATCACACAGCCTTCCCTAAGATGAAACTGGCTCTCTGGAAGAGGCATCATTCTCACAATTTGCTTCTTACACTGGAGAAGGAGCTGCTCAAAGAGGCCCAAAATTGCCTGGCTATGAAGATGAGGATTCCTCCTGTGCTGCTGTTACGTGCTGAGGCACAACAGACCTCATTAAAAGAGGAGCAGCAGTAATTAGTCTAGATTAATGGAATAAATCAGGTTTTAGTAATACCTGAGGCTGGATTGCTTGGTCCAGAGCAGCCACCATCTCTAGTGCTCATCCTGGTGTTAGATACACAGAGCCAAAACTCTCCTCACTTTGGAGAGAAGTGGGTGATTTGGGGTGTTTTTGCTGAAATCTCAGTGTAAAGCCAGGTGTTGTTTTTAGATGTGCTTTGGTGAAATAAGCAGAAGCCCAGAGACAGGCAGGGAGAAGCATCACAGCCAAGCCTGGACCCCTGTTGATCTGGGAGGGCCCCAGAGTGGTGTGATGGTCCCCACAGGAATTCTGCTGCTCGGATACTGTGCGTGGAAAGCGTGTCCTTCACCATTTGGAAGCAGACCCAGGCCTTTTACTGCTTTGTCCTCAAACTGTCAGGTTTCAGCTGGCTGCAGCTTTGGAAAAAGGAAAGATTTACGTGCTCTGAAGAGAAACTTGGGCTGACAGTGGGTAAATGCACTGTAGATGCTGGGAAGTTAAACAGCCAAGTAGGTGTGAGGGGTTTTTGAAATAGGCAATGAAATGTATTTTCCTCATGTTGTTATGAAAGATGTAGTAAGTTTGGAAGTTGGAGGACAAATTTCCACCCATTCTGATCCTCATTCTTAACCATATTCAAAAGGTGGTACTGCTCCTTGTTGTCCTCCACCTTCACATGCATCCCCATACCCAAGGATCTGGGTGTTATGTTGCTGTTTTTCCTAACACGGTCCCTGAGCTGTAAGAGCTCACTTTGCATTTTCAGTGATAACTGAGTTTGCAGATCACCACCAGATCCTGTCTTTTAAAACTGGACTAGGTAAGAAGTTAGGCCTGGAGGGTCAAAGTCCCAAGGTGATCAGGTCCTCAGTAAGATCACTGAATTGTGTAGCTGTGGGCACTCCTTTGACATAACAGTTTAGCATCTCCTTTTTTATTATTTTCTGTGTCAAACCTGCCCTCTTATCTGGTGTTGTCCAGGCAAGGCTGGCTGGCTGTGTTGATAATGTACCTGTGGGGGTTAGGTGATAACAGGAAGGAGCAGAACATGGCCAGATAAAGCCAGGGGTGGTCCACACCCGTGGAGGGAGCTGGTGTCACACACTGCAGGCCAGACAGAGAAGCCCAGAAGGTTTTGTGACCCTGCAGTGGATGGTGACAGGGCTGTGCCTGGACAGTCTGATGCTCTGTCTGGGCTGCCCACGCTGTCTGTGCTCTGCAAAATTAACTCCTGGCCTCAGCTGCCCTCACCTTTCCCTTTTGTTCCCGTGCTGTGTGGGTGGTGTGTGTGTCTTGTCCTCCCAGAGAACGACTCCTCTCGTGGGGTGACGTGGGCTTGCAGTGACAGTCATCTGCACTGAGCTATTAAACATACTTGCCCATTAGTTCTCTTTGTTGCTGTTCTGAATTGTCTTCTCTTCCCCTGTGTGCTGGCTCATTATTTCTCATTAATTCATGGTTTGTGCCATTACCTGGGAAATGCAGGAGAGTTGGCAGGGGTTTGATGAGCCTGAGTTATCTTTTTGGGGGTGGATGAGTTTGTACCAATACAGCATGAGAGAGTTGGTTCTTGTCTTTTCAGAGTGACAAGATGCACACCCTGGCCTTGCTGCAGGAGCTCTGTGGGACAGGCTGGCTGTTTGGAGAGAGCTGGAAAGCACAAGGAGCAGGGAGAGGGTCTATATGTGTATTTTCTTGGGTACCTGGTAGTATTGAAACTAGAGCTGTTGACATTTTGTATCTTCTCTGTACTATGGCACTTTACACCCTGCCCTGAAGAGACTCTCCAGACTTGAACCCCAGCCTATAAAGTAAATGTGAGCAAACAAGGAAGGCTCTTTGCTTGACTTTAAAAGAGCAGAAACGTGCAATAAATAGTTCCAAATACATGCCAGGGGATTTTGTTTGTTGTGAGAGCTTTCAGCTCAGTCTGAGGAGTACGTGTGTCTTGGGATGTCCCCAAAGTGACACCCCTGCAGAAGGGTTCCCTGCCCTTTTTCTTTGAAGACAGCATTTCAGAACAGAGGTGTGATTTGGTCCCTTTTTGTGAGGAGAAAGCCAGCACACAGCAAGAGAAAGGAGCTGTCACTGGGTAAAACGTGGTAGTTTGGCTGCTTGTACCTTATGTTTTACTGACAAATATGTTGTAATATGTTGTGCCACTGTTTTTCCCCTGTGAATGCTCCTGATTTTTAAGGGTTGTATTCATACATGGACTTCCCAGCTGCCTGGAAGGACCTCTTGATGGAAGCTGGACTGAACTGTTTGCTGGGTGGCTTCCCAGCCAGACTTCAGGCAATTGGTGAAGGAGCTTTACCTGCCCTCCTCCTCCCATTTTTATGTTCAGGTGAACTGCAAAATCTCATTACCCACAGCAGTGGCAGGGCTTTGAAGATTTCTGACCTAATTATCTCATTTGCGCTGTGAGTAGCAGTAAAATCCATGTGCTGTCAGGGAGACTTTGCTGTTGTGGCAGCTGTACAGTGGTGGGAGAAAAAGGCCTCGTGAAAGGGCTGGTGCAGAGGGTTTGGAGAGGACAGTGTGGGCTGGCTCGGGCTTCCTGCACATTCCCAGCTCTACAGGTGCCTTCCTGCAAGAGCTGGGTGGGGTGAATGTGGTGGAAGTGAGAAGGTAGCATGTTATGGACTCCATTTCTGGCCTTGCAAATGCCCTTTTTGGGTTATGTCTGTGAAGGTCCAGCTTTCAAGGTTGAGTTAGTTCCTTGGGAGGTCTGTAAAAGCAGATTAATGTTGTGTAGGATCTGCCATTTGGCTAAACATCATCTATGGAGGGGCTGTTTGGTTGTGGCATAGTTTTGTGTGCTCTGATGGGTAATTAATAACAAAGGAGATGGGTTAAATATAGCAAGTTTCAGTGGTGTGTGAGGACTGCGATAGAACCAAGTGCTTGCACATCATTTGAGTCTCTCCTAGAGGCACCTCTGTGTATTTATGCTTGGATACGAGGAATCTTCTGCTGTTTGAGTGAAACAGGTCTGTTAGTAACTGTAGCTATTCCCACCCTGAAACTTTATCAAAGTGTTGCCACATCTCTTGTAGGTAATGAACTTCTGAGGCACATGTGGTCTCAGTAACACTAAACTGTGTGTAGCAGGAAGGGAAGGAAAAGGAACGTGGGAATGTTTGGTGCCTTGATCATCAGTTGAAGAAGGAGGAATGAGAAAGATCTTTGATGATTAAGATCTTTGATCTTGAAGATGATGAAAAATTCACAGACATTAGAGTGTGCTCCATCCTGGTATTATTTCTTGGGTCTTTTTGGGTCAGTATCTCTGTGCTGCCCGTATCTTAAGGAAACAGCCACAACTATGGCCAAAAGGCATAGAGAATAGTAGTTTGTTTTCAGATCCTACAGGTGACTGGTCCCTGAGGGGCCTCTAAGAGCTGTTTTCTCTGGCCTTCTCTCCAAGCTTTTGGTTCAGAGTCATCTTCCAAGTGTCTGTGTGGTTGTGGCTGGGTGGCAGGCAATGGATCAGCTCTGGTGGCACAGGAGCTGTCACAAAAGCTTGGCAAAATGCTGGTTCTCCCTTCCATGGTCTGAGAGGTCTGATTTGTTGTGAAGCCAACCAGCCTCTCCAAGGCTATTCTCACTCCCAGTAACCCTCCCTTTGGCTTGTGTATCCAGAACACTGACTGCTGAGTAAAACAAGTGTGCAAAGTCAAGTAATCCTTGCACATCTTGAGTATTGCTTTCCCTTTCCATGGTTCCAGATAGCAGCTGGGAGAAAGTTGGTTTGGAAAACAAAGCTGTTAGGAACTGTTTGTTTAGACACAAGGCAAAACGAAAGTGGAAAACATAATCTGTCTGTCCCCCTCCGCCTCCCACCTTCTCTTTGTTTAAAATGTCCACATGCCATTTACTTTCAATAAACAAAAGATGTTTCTTATAAGCTGGTGTTTACTCCTACGGGAATGTGATTTATCAGGGAACAGAAATCCCTGCTCATGCCTATGTTTTCAAACTGGAGCAGGAGTTCATAATTTTATAGACCTTTCAAGAAAAGATTTCCTAAAACAAACAGCGAGGAACTGTTAGATTACAGTCATGTAAAACAACAGTGTAATAGTGTGATTGCTCAGTACTAATGGCTTTATTATTCTCTAACAAATAGGAGTGGTTTGGGCTGGTGGGAGATAATGTAACCAACTTTAGATTCTTCTAGTCCTCTTAATGAAGGAGATAAGGACTGGATGGGTGTTTAACTCCAGCTTTTGTCCAGGATCATGTGGGAAAGAGTAGCTTCCAGAAAAGCCATGTAGATTTTCTCTCTAGAGCCTGGAGTCTGGTAGTGCCCCTCTGACTTAGACAGGGTCTCATTCCCCCAGCATTTGCTTGGGGTGTCTCTGGGCCTTGTTTGCTCTTTCAAGGGAGTGAGAGAGTGAGACAGCTCTGCCCAGAGTCACAGGTGGTGGTGGGGGCTGTGCTCAGCCCTGTCAGCTCACAAGCTCTGCAGGACTCCCAGGCAGTCAGAGTGCAGTGTTCAGGCCAGGGACTTTGGGAATGAGCTGCTGTGGGTGCTGCTGAATTCTTCAAATCCCTGGGCATGAGAAGCAATGTTCTCCCAGTGCCTGGCACTGTCATATCTGGATCCTGTTGAGCCCCAGGTTTGTGCCTCATCTATTCTTTGCCTTCCACAGCTGCTCACATGGGGTTTAAGTGAGTTGAGGTGCCAGATGCCTGGCCTTGCCTCTGCCTTCCCTGTGTGTCACCTCCAGGTGCTGATGGTGGTGAAAATGGCTCTTTGAGGATAGTCTGTGCTCCCTCTGCAGCTCTGCCAGCTGTGCAGGACACTTTGTCACTGCAGGTAGTGAGAGCTGTGACAGTTTGGGTGGTCTCAGCTGCAGCTCCTGCAGCCTTGTGCTTCACATGTGTCTGAGGATTCCTGCCTGGAGCCTGGGTGGGATCCCTGACAGATGCACAGTGCCCTGGCCCTCCTCCAGCTCCGAGTCATTGCAGTGACCTCTGCTGAGACACGTGTGTTGAGAGGGACCCATCTCCTGTGCTTATTGGTTTCTTTCTCCTAGTTCTCAGCTTTTTCCTGGTGTATCGGGCTCCTTTCTGCTGCCCTACTGTGAGGCACTGGATTATATTATTGGGTTGGACCTCCTGGGGCTGAGGTGTTACACCTACACATGAGCTGCTGAAAAACCTTGTACCAGCATAGCTGGGCTCTTAGAAGAAATAATCTTTGCAAAGAGAGCTGTGGCTTGTAATGAAATAGCTTTACAGTGACATAGTTTCAGTGCTGCAGTGTGTCTCTGCTGGTTTTCAGGTTATTCCTGGCTAAAAATATGGCCCATTAAGTCTTCTGGAACAGGATGTAACCGTATTTTAAAGGTATTTTATTCCTGTGTGTTATTGCTAAGTGCTTTAACTGATACTGCATTTGGAGACCTACTTTGTAGGATCTTTTGTCTGAAGTGGAAGTTGAGGAGAGAATTAAGTGAGTGTTTCTGATGGTGAGGATGTGGTGCTGGCATGGAAGGCTGGGAGCTGGCAGGGCTGGGAGCCGGGAGCCAGGGCTCGAGATCCACACTGGTGCCTGGTGCTGACTGATCGGAGCTGCTGGACCAGCAATTTCCATTTCTGGTCTTCCCTGCCCCCAGACACCAAGAGAGACAGAACTGCATGGCAAAGAGTTTTACCACCTACTTCACTTGAAGCTGGATGCACTCAAGATGCGTTGAACAAATGGACAGTAGCCTTCCTTCTCCCCGGGGACAGCTTTTACATGGATGGGAAGCTACAGATGGGGCCCAAGGCAGAAATGCAAATAGGCAGGGCTGTGATACGAAGCATTTGGCAGCATCGCAGGCTTAAAAGCGTCGTCCCCACGGCTGCTTGATCCTGCTTTCTCAGTTGTGCTGACACAGCTGGTTGTGGGCTGTACTGTGAACTGTGCGAGTGGAGCTTTGACCTCAAAACTGTGGATTAGCAGCCTTTGCTGCTGGCACCGTGGAGCTGGCCAAGCCTGCTCCATGCCAGAGCTGCTGGTGAGAAGCCCTCAGAGAGGTCCTCGCTGTGGTCACAGCTTTGCAGAGAAGAGCAGTAGAGAGCACAAACAGCTAATTAGTTTTTATAACCCTGTTTTGTTTGCTTTTGGAGACAGGAGTCCCTCGCTGGCTCCCGCTCAGTGTGGTGACAATGTCAGCGTGGGTGTGGGAGGCTCAGGTTACTCAGGGAGAGTTCACACAGGTTTGGTTTCTGTGCAGGTCTTGTCCCCGAGCTGTTCCAGCACTTTCCTGACAGGAGGCAGTTGGTGTCAGAAGAGGTTTGGTCCTGAGACTGTGAAAAAAAGCAGGTTTGAGGGACAGATCTCCCACAGTAATGAGTTCAGTGGTGGACAGAGTGTTTTTTGTAGATGAAAAGGTCAGATCTGTTGCCTGGGTTATGTAGAAAGGTTTTGTTCTGGAACAACCTGCTCCTGATCAGCTCCTGTCTCTGCTGAGCTGCCAGGCACTGCTCTAAACTGTTTTTCCTACATTTTCCCCATCAATGAGTGTTGGAGAGGTCACTTTTTCCTACATTTTCCTCATTGCTGAGTGCTGGAGTGTTTACTTTTTATGTGACTATGGTTTTTTGAGGCTGGAAAGTTTTGAGTTCAGATCAGCAATTTTAAAATGTCCCTGGTTTTGGAGCCTGCCCTACTTGGAGTTTGGTTTTAATCACAAGTTTTAACAAATCGAGTCTATTGAAAACATTCTCAGTGAAACACACTCTTTTTCTTTTTTTTTTTTGTTCTCAGAAGCCATTAGCTGTCTTCAAGAAACAATATTTTAATTGAAGCCATGATAAAAGCAGAGCAGCAGTGGTTGTTGTAAAGCTTAATTTATTAAACAGCCTTATTTTTAATGTAAAAAAAATCTGTAAAGAAAAAAAGCTGCGCGCTTTAAAACTGTCAAAATAAAACCTACAACTTTGAAGTCTTAAAATACTTTGGGAAATGCTGAATGTTTTTGACTGGTTATATGGAACAGCTGAACTGACTTAACTGGAACAAAATTAGAGGAACAAAGAGGTTTTGTTTCCAGAGTGTATTCTTTGCCCTTTGACAGCGCTGTCTGGCTCACGCTCCGAGTTAGATACACGGAGCAGGTCGCTGTCAGCTTCCCTCCTTTCCTTAGACTTTCCACATAACCAACCCATTAGAACAACAGTAATATGCTTATAAAAGAGCAAAAATTACAGGAAGATTCAGGGGCAAGAGCAAAACTTGAACCTCCTGTAACTGTTGGGTTGTTGTTTTTTTTTGAAGGAGTCTTGTATTGATGGTACCACATGTCAGTGCTGGGTGTGGGAGTAGCACAGGCTATTGGGGCTTTCCTTGGCTGCATCCTACACAACTGGATCTTCTCAAGATGATCTTGAAGTAAGAGACTTGCTGTCCATAAAGATGCTCTGAAAGTCTCCCAGTGTTCTCTTCCCATGTACCCATGCAGTGCTTTCATCACCAAAAGGGTGAGATGGTTCCTGTGCACATGGGGTATCCCTGGCATGGTAGCTGGCACCCCGGCTCTGTGAGGTGCTCATGTGCTCTGTTCTTCTGTCATTCAGGGCTATTTGCATGAAAACAGCCTCTCTGAAAAGTCTGTCTTCTGTTGGGGAAGGGTAGACAGCAGGAGGAGATGAGCAGCTGAGAAATGGGTCTCTCTTGTTTCCATGCAAATATCCTATAAAGAACAAAAGAGGGGGAGAAGCGTGCTCAGAGATGGGGTCTGCCAGCAGAAAAGCTCCAGTTGTTTTCCATGAGTGGCATCAGGTCCATGTGAATGTAATTTTTACACCGTTGTGACTGTGGGTCTCCTGGGTGAGTCACAGATGCTGCTTTTGTTTTGGACTTCTCGAGGGCTAAATCCTCTGCTCTGTCTGTGGGAATTTTACTGCTGACTTCACTACTGGAGAATTAGGGCTTTTGGGGTCTACTGCCAGAATGAGTTACCTCTTGTTCCCAAATCTCAGCTTGTATAAGAGGTAGGATGCAAATTAACGCAGCAGTTGCCTTGTGTGCCCCTGGTTATATCACTGTGGCTGGCTCTGAGTGTCCTGGGGGTGTAGGACTGCACTGTGGTTTCTTTCCCAGTGCATGGGAGAGTGCTTATTTCCCTTTCCTTGGCACCTGAGCATGTTGGGAAGGTGTCAGAGGGTGGGAAGCCCTGCATGCCAGCTAAAACCACTATCAAAACAGGGCTGTGAGCAGCAGCCTTGCTGGAGTTGACTTTGAGTGTCTTGGAGAGAAGGTGGGTCTGGAGATAGGGACTGTGATGTGCTTGAATCCATGTGTCAGTGACAAAGAGCTCTTGGGGACTGGCTGGCATTCACTGCAGCAGGAGCTGGGCTGGGTGAAGACTTGGCTGCTCAGAGCTGCCTGTGGTAGAGGGAACCAGCTTGATAATAAAGGTAAGAGAAGTAACTGCACGTCTCCCTCTCCCGTCACTGCCCCCAGCAAGGCACGTTCATCAGCATTCACGTCCTTTGCACCCAAGGGTATGGAATGAGTTGCAAACCAATGCTCTGCTGGAGCAGATGCACACGGAATTTAGTAGCTTCCTCAGAAATAAGTATCAGCAAGATGTCAGAGAGGTTAGGCTCATTACTAGATCTCATTAATTCTGTGGAATACCCTGTAGAGAATATATTAATATTCTTATTCTGTTGACATATATTAACATATATAATAGTTGTATAATTGTTACTAATAATTATGATAATAATAAGCTTCTTCTCGTAGACAAGTCAGAATGGATATTCAGAAGTCCCTGTAGGTACTTTTAAATCACAGTTGATGGACAGAGGTGCTGGTGTTCTGAGCAGTGCCAGTTCTTTTGCCTGCTCCTGCCTGGGAGTCGTGTGAACCTGGAGGCCAGATTTCACAGGAATCTGTGCTGCTTGGCTGGGTCAGGCAGTTTGGGTAAGCATGTTCTTATATTTTTAGCTGTTAATTACCATTCTCTACCCTGGTGTTTGCTGCCATTCAGCAGAAGCACCTTAATTTGAAGTGTTCCTGCTCCTGTGCCATCGCAGGGGTGCAAAAGCAAAAGTCACCCTCAGCCTAAAGTGTCAGTTTAGAGAAGCCCATTCTGCTTAGTCTTGCAGGAAGATCACTGTCAGTGACACTCTCATCCAAGGGGTGTCCTTTCTTACCAACTTCAGGCTTTCCAGATCCTGCCCCAGGTGAGATAAAGGTCTTGGTTGTGTGTGTTATGTGTGCATAGCTGCTACCCTACTAGGCCAAATCTTGACTTGGGTTATAATAGAAAACCAGAGGGTGCCCTGATTTTTAAATCATTAAAAGAACTTGAAGACATGTGGAGCTTGAAAGGTTCTGGATTAAAATGTGTTCTCCTGTTTTCTTAAATATAAAACCTGCTAATAAGCACACAGAGACCCACAGTGGTTACAATGCAAAGCTTGGTTCAAAGGGTTCTTCTTGATTTATTGGAGACCATTACCCCGTGGCATATCTGAAAGCCAGATACAGGGTGACAAACCAGCATGCCTGTGGCAAAGCAGTAATATTCAGGATTGTCCAAAGAAAGATTTAACTTTTCCAGCCAGCTTTTACTGATGCAAATTGTCACCCACTGTGTTGCAATAAAGAGCAGAAATAACTAAATATGAAACGCTGACTCGTAAAGGGGAGTCATCTAAATTGCTTTGTGTTGCAAGATTTCATGAAAATGGTTTTGAAATGTTCTGCTACCTTTACCTTGCAGAGAGGCCAGTGGTGCCAGCTGGCAGGTGCTCTCAGCAGTGCATCATCCCGGGGATGTTCGGGGTGGAGTGTGAGTTCTGGAACATCCCGTCCGGCTCACAGGGGTCAGAGCAGGATTGTTCCCAGCAGTGCCTTTTTTTTTTTCTTTCCTTTTTAAAAATAAATAAATTAAAAAAGGCTTTGTCCAGTGCAGGTATAAAAGTCTCCAGCTTGGTTTCAGTCTCTTTATTTCCGGGCAGCAGTTCCAAATCACTCCCTTCCCTGGCAGGGGATGGCTCTCTAAAGTACATCTTAGGGTTCCTGCTCTGTAGGATCAATGCAGGTTGTGTTCAGTGAAGGTCTCTTTCATTAAGTTCATATCATACAATATAAAGGACATTTTTGTTCCTAGTGTGACCTCTTTGCTCTGTGTTGTAGGTAACTTGCATTCTGGTGCCCAGTGTTATAGCTCCTGCTTCCTTTGTGAATTGCTCTTTCTGCTGCTCCCATTGTTATCCTTACCTGGTTTGGGGTTTTGTGGTGTATTGTGGGGTTTTTTTCTGGGTTTTTTTTCCTTTATTTTTTTAATCTCCTACATTAAAGTTGTGTGCTCTTTACAGCAGATATCTTGGGCTTGATTTTATTTTGTGTTTATGAAGCATCCAGTAGAATTTTGCCTTGATCTTCAAGCAAGACCACCCCAAGCTAAACACTCCAGCCTGTAGTCCTTATCCTGCTAAAGCTCAGATGCTCTGATTTCCCTGGGTTTTGCCAAGACCCTGCTGGGCCAGGTCCAAAAGGTGAATTCAGACACCACCCAGCTTCTCTAGAACTTTGTTTCCAGCTTCAACCCTTGCATCCTCTCCCCTCAGTCTAATTAAAACCCGCTGTAACGAATGCTGTGAAACCAGCTGCCATGCCTTGGCAGGTAGCAAAGCCAGGGCAGTGAAACCTCCAGCTAATCCATCCATGCTATGAAGTCATAAGAATCTTGTTAATTTTTAAAAAGCCCTTGATGCCCACTAATCCAAATCAATTTTCATTTCTTTCATAAAGTCATGCTTCCATTTAGGCTTCAGCTAAGAATTACAGCTAATTTGTTCGATTTTATAACAGTATAATTGAAAAAGTGATTTTAATGTCCTGGCAACCATATTCCCTTTCTTTGGTTGTTAATGAAAGAATCCATTAAAGTTAAATGATTTGGGCACAGATTCAAGTTGAATCGCCTGAATATTCTAGGGGAGTGTTTCTGACCATCTGCTGCTCTGTCATTGGCGTTTGTGTTGTAAATGGGACTGAGAGAAGGACTTCACAGGTCTTGTTCGAACCATTAAGCGTAAAATATCATTTTAATTTTCTGATCTCAGTGTAAATAGGGGAAATGCTCAGGAGAGTTGGGTCTGCTCTGGTCTGTGGGATCCTGTGCTCATAAAATCGCTGCTGGGCTGTGCTTCCACATCCTTTTTCGGGGGATCTCGTGGCTGTTTGTATTGATTGCAGCACATCGTTCAGCAGTGGGTTGTGAGTTCCTTGTAATGACAGGCACAACAACTGGAAGTGGAGCCTGTGAAGGGGAAAGCACACGTGATGGAGAAGTGTTCTTCCCGCTGCCTGGAGTCACGGTCGCTGTATCTGTCTCTTTGCAAAGGGAGCAGTGAGTCCTACACAGGGCTGGGAGCGGGACCAGGGACAAGTAATACATGGGAGCAGCTGTTGTCATCATCTGCTCCTTTGCATATTGCCCTGGTGGGCGAGTCAGGGCTCTTGGGCCGAGCTGGCACTCAGAGCACAAGCCTTGTGTGCCCAAGCAAGGGCAGAGTCAGAGGGCTCATGTCCTTTCCCTGTATCACACTCTTCCTCTACCCTTTGCTGCTGAGCTTTCTTGCTGTGCTTGGCGACGTGGGACATGCCTGACCTGCTGGGAAGCAGATGGACAATGGGCCAGGCCATGGAATCCACTGGAGGTGGCTCTGGATCTCACTGGAAGTAGATGAGTCTTTGGGTGTTCCGTTAAAGCTGGAAGTGTGCTCGTCTTGCAGTGTGGAAAAAAAAAAAAGAAAATAAAATCACATGTGGTGTGTTTCTTTGGAAATGTTGAAGTGTAGCCCAAGTTTCTGGAGGCCTTTGAAATGAGGGAGAGGCAGGGTGGGCTCTGTCCATTTGCTCCAGGGCTTTACACTGAATTTTGCATCTAAAAGTTTGAGTTGCAAAGGGTGAAGAATTGTCTGGTAGAGAGGATGGGATTTGTTAGCTGGGAGGTTTGGCTGCTGGATTCAGACCTGCAGTGGGGACACTGTTTCATTCCTCTGTGCATTGACTATTCCCAATGTTTGAAGTTGGATATGATGCTTTTTCTTTTCTCTTTAATTTCTTTAGGGTGGTGAGAACTTGACTGATAAATTATTCACTGCTGGAACCCAACATTTTCCAATTTAATGTATTTATATTTGTATCTTTGGAATATACAAAGCCATTAACCCAGGGGAAAAGAGCTGCAAAATATGCTTAGAGTTTTAGCTGTAGCCCACAGGTGAAGGATCTTTGTGTATTTTATCTGGCAATATTGGTTTCTGGTTAAGTGACTATTCTCAAGAGGGATAATACTGGAGCTTGGATCATACTGCATACTTTTAGTTTTCTCAGGCGTGGAGAGATGAAAGTATATCCTAAAAATATGCTAAACTGAAATAGTTGAAGTGTAAAAATAGGTAATATAACAGATCTTGTTTCAGACCCCTCTGTGTTGTTTGCAGACCAAATGTGTGTGTGATGAAGTAAAATCAGGAACTTGTGCATCTCACAAAAGCAAAATGACTGGTTTCCTTTCCAACATCAGTGAAAAATGCAGGAAGTCGTTATGTGTTTAAATGTTTTCCGTGGAATCATGCAAAACGAAGGCAGTCATTTTAGCCTGATGTGGTCCTTTAAACCAGCAAATCTCAGGCTTATTCAGCTCGGACCAGTGCTCAGCAGCACAATTACAGTCACTGCAGCAAATGGGCCTTCTGATGTTAACACTAGCAGATAACAAAAATAGCATTTAATAACTTTCATTAGAGTTAGTGTTTCTAGGGCTTTGGGGCTTTGCTCTTTCAAATCATTTACATAATTTGCAGGTACAAGCTGCTGTGCCAGACTGTCCATCTGATTCTCTCTCTGATCAGAGCATATTAATGCACTTGTTTGATGGTCTGTTACCAATAATTACCTTGGATTGCATTAGGAGCATTTCCAACATTGCAGCTGGTCTGTATTTTTCACTAAGTGTATTTCAGGGCCCAATTACAGGACTCTGATGTGTTATTGTTCCAGTGAGCTTGTTCAAGCTTGTAATTTTAATGTGCCTCCACACTGTAAATCTCTGAATGCAAACCCAGGGCTCTGTCCTGAGTTCCCCACGCATCCCATGCCTGCGGCAGCTTCTGCAGGGATCAGCTCAGCTGTTCCTCGCTGGATTTTTGAGAAGGGAAAGACGAGAGCCAGGAGGTGGAGGCTGCCTTGGAGATGTTTGTTTATAGAGCGAAGCCTCAAGTGTGGTGTGTGGTGTGCTTGGCATGGAGCAGGTGGGAAAGGCACAGGAACAGCTCAGCTCTCCCTGGCTCGGGCAGTGTGGGGACTGCAAAGAGGTTTTCAGTGATTTTAGTGTTCAAGTCACTTTGGCGCTTTAATAATCATCCTTCAGGGCAAGGGAGGCTTACACTGATCATCCTGAATACAGGGACAGCCCTCCCTGTTCTGCTGTGTGAGACACCCTGGGGAGAGGACCTGAAAAAGGCTGAGTTCAGCAAATCTGGATTTCAGCCTGTTCTAGACTTACCTGCCTTCAGAAACCTTTCTGGGGTCAGAGGGGAGAAATACGAAGGCTTAACCTTTGTAAAAGTCAAGCACTTCACCGTTATAATTGCCATTGACAATTCAACATGATGAATAAATTATTACTGCTATTGATTTGTTTCATCTTTCTGGACCCTTTGTTTGCAGGGGATACATCAGAATAACACACATCTCAATGAGAATGAGCTCAATCTTGGGAGCTGGTGTGGTGTTTGTCTCTGTCTGTAAGGCATCATCCAGATATTTGGGCAAACCTGATGCTTCTACAGAAGCATGAGAGGATTTAATCCTTTCTAGAAATCAGTTGATACTTTCTTAGGTTGGAGTTTCCAGGGTTACATGAGCCACGGGTTGGTGGCTTTGATGGTCTTGGGTGGCTGAAATGAGCAGCTGCAGCACTGGGAGCACCTTTAAAACTACTTAGATGAGGAGCTTTTCAGCTGTTTTATTTCCCTGATATTTTCCTTGATGTAATATTTATACACAAAGATATTCACTTACCCATGTGAAGAAAATGGACTCAATCCCAGCCCAAACCAGCACATCTTTACTCTAATTACAGCTTTAGATGATATGATTCTTTACAACTGTGGCCTATAAACAGCAATGCAGGATTGCTTGTGTTTCAGATAATGTTTCTTTCATGTCATCCCTTCTACCCTCTTGTTTTTAACTGGGGGTTTGAAGAGGGCAAAGCCCAGAGCCTCTTGTCCAGCATCGTTCTTCAGGGCAATGCTCCACCTTGCCCTGCCAGTGCTCATCCTGGGTCCCAGTGTGTGCCAGGACATGAGGGGCACCACTGTGCACCCAAACCCGAGCTGGGCACTGACCAGGACACTGCACACCATGACCTGCAGCAGGATCCATGCAGGGTGTGAGGGGACTGCTCCTGGCATGGCCTCACACCCGACCCCCTGACGTGGGGATGGTGACAATCTCCATGTGCCATCTCCTGCTGCCTGCAGTGCTGGGCTGGCACCCAGCTGCTCCTGAAAGGCTGGGATCAGCTTAGTGACAGGGGATGATCTGAGAGTCCCTGGCTGCCAGCTGGATAAATACTCCTGCAGCAGTGGGAGATGCTGCATTATTAAATAAACCATCTTGGTTGCTTATATGCAGAATTAGGATAAAGCTGGATTCCCACTGGTGAGCTGCTGTGGTTGGATATCAAGTGTTAATAAAATGGTCTTTTCAGCAGCTCTGGATATAGTTTTTTGGGAGCCTTTTGTTCCAGAGAGGGTAAATGGGCGGTGAAGGTGTAACTTTCTTGTTTGTGGTACCATTACAAGGTGGAAAGTTCTAGTAACATCTGGTCATTGGGAAGGGAATGTAGGGATCTTGACCCGTCCGTCTCACAGGCCTTGTTATGGTTGAGTGGAAGAATGTTTTCTGTTTTATTCTGCCATGGGGAGGCTGAAGGAGTGATGCAGGAGGGATTTAGGTGCCCAGCTCCTCTTTCAGCCTCCTATTCTGCAGAGATCATGGGAGTGGGGTGCTCCCAGCCCAGAGCTCTGCTCTCAGGGCTGATGTTGCTGAGCTCCCAGCGTGCAGACTCCGTTGAGACCTCCATCCAGATTTCTTTCTGGGTCACCACTTGCGAAGTGCAATTGCCCTAAAAACAGACTGAGACCAAGCTATTGACTTGTAATTGTCAATGCATAAAGTTTCCCAGAAGAAAGAGGGCTTTGTGTTGCTTTAATGGAGACACACTGAAGTATAGTCGCTCTTTGAATTAGACAATGGGAACGTAAAGATTTTCTACAGCTCTAAGAGTGTCTGAAGAGCATCGGCAGAAGGTTGCATTAAGCAGAACAATGGCACAGTAGTTGGCTTGCTGAGAGGTAGGAAAACCCTTTGGAAGTAGTAACTTCACTTTTCTTCAGTGCTGTTCACTCCCAATTAAATAAGATTAATTGTGCTGTTGAGTTCCACGGGTTCAACATCCAAAATAAATACATAAATTAAGGCAGGCGACAGTGCAGAGGCTCAAATGCAGTTTGAATTCCTGCCACCTCCTGCGGGATGTGGAGGAGAGAGAGGAGCCCTTTCCTCTCACTGCCTGATCGCCCACAGAACACACACGACGGCCGAGTGCTCTGCTCGCCCTGCCTGAGCCGCTTTCCTTGCTCCTGGGAAGGTTTTCTTTGGCTGGAGCTCTGCAAGGTGCACAAGCCAGTTCCAAAGTGCCAGATGTGTGTGGAATAGGAAACATGCTGGCCAGGCTCCAGGCTGTGGGACCTGCAGCACAACAGCGGCTCCCCAGGAAAGTCTCTGGCTGCCAAGAACTAGGAGTGATGTCAGCTCTGGAAGTGTGTCAGATTAGAAACCCTTGTACTTTGCTCCCTGTGAAGTATTAATCTCCCAAGGCCTGTGCTGTAATGGGTCCTGTCTGGCTCAGTGCAGCTCTCTTTGTTTTGGGCTGAAAGTGTTGGAGGGGGTTTCGTGGGAAGGCACTGGAAGCTGTCAGTGCTTTGGCTGCTTTGGGCTCCGTGTCCTTGAGCTGCTCCCTGGGCCTCACTCAGCTGTGCTAAAGATGGGCCTCCCCTGCCTTGAAGTGAAGGTCTGAGCCTTGGAATTGCTGAGTGGGGGTTGTAGAAGTGGGCTGGGGGGTTCTAGGAGTGGTTGTGCCTTGGGATCTTGTGTGTGCCTAAACCTCTTTGACTTCCCCCAGCTCAATGAGTTTGTTCCAGAGAAGGCAGGACATCTCGACCAAGTGCTGCCTTTCTGTCTGCCTTAAGGACCTTAGTCAGGGATTGTGGATCAGGTGATTCCAACTGCTCTGAGTGCTGTCCAAAACCACAGAAGTACAGATATGCCAGTGCACAGAATCACATCCCTTTGGGTTTATGCCTATGTGTTTTGTTTTTATAGTAATTACTAAACCACAGCTCGTTCTCCTCTGCACAAAGCCATTTGTCTCCTGTTGAACAGTAACCTTTTATTTGCTCATGCTGTGTAGCAGAGCTCAAGGACATGTTTACTGCCGACAGCCAAAATTTCACCAGAACAAGCATCTCCCTTGTCTGGATTTTTCCACCTTGATTTAAGTGGTTAAAGCTCAGGGAAGGAGAATAGCCCTGTGTGTGAAGAGACAAGTGGAGGTTTGTGCTGTTCTTAGCTGTGGAGAGAAAGCTCCCATCTCCATGGGCTTGGAGTATTGCATGTCCTGGACGTGAAAACACTGCTGTGAGGGTCTCACCTCTGCCCAAGTAATTGCATTGTCAGGCATCTGTTGGACCTCACTGTGTTTCTCACTCACACTTCACCTGCTTAGTTACAGATTTGAAATTGCAAACCCAACAGAATCCATTCTTTTTCTCCTTTGCTCAGTGGTAAGTTGGGCTATTCCTGCCTCCCCCTGATGCTGAGGAGAGGAGGTGACAGGAGTGGGGTTTGGCTGTGTGCTGAGATGTGCGATTCGGGAAGGGACGTTGGTTGGTTTAATGTGGGTTTTCAGATGCTTGCCTTGGCTCTGAAATCAGGCTGGCAGGGGCTGTGCTCCCACAGAGGGCAGAGGACAGCTTTGTTCCTTGAAGATTTGACGACCTTTGTTCATCTGAAACGCCCTGGTTTTTTATACCACTCAACAGGAGACTTTTGAATTTACTTCGCTGAGCCTGGACGCTGGAGGTGGATGGATGGCTGATGGAAGTGAGGAAATAGATGGGAGAAAAAGAACATTTTTCTCCTGGGCTGTTTTTATGCACATTATAGCCTAGGGGTTGGCAACATGGGGAAGAGTGAAAAAACCCCTACAGAGCCTGGGTCAGAAAATATAATTCTCATGGGAACAAAATGCTTTTAACTTGCTGCATCAAAGACCCTCCGTTCCAGGGCATGCTCTGTGTTTGAATACATGCATTCCTCCAGAACTCTGTATGTGAATGCACATGTATGTTGTGTGTATCTCTGTGTAAGTGTGTACTTTTACATGATTTATAATCTCAAAGCCGTTCCTGTCTGCAGTTGAAACTACTTCCAGCAGGAGTCCAAAGCAAAAAGCTCTCTGACTCCAAAGCCCAGGTCTGTAACTGGAACACCTGCCTGGGACTGATGTGTGAAAAGCCCTCCTGGCTCCTGCCCTGGGAGCCCCCCTTGACTACGTTCATCACAGCATCACCTCGGGCAGGGCAGAGGGTGAAGGTGAGCAGGAGGCTGCACGAGCACGTGGCTCTGTGCTTCAGCAGGACCCTACCCATTCCTGTCACTACAGGGTGAAGAATGGAGGTTGGAAATAGTCAGGAGCTTCTGTAAGCACTTAACATTCCTGATTTCATTTGTCTTTGATCTCACTTGGACTAATTTTACTCTCTTCTGATCCTTTCCCTTGAAGGGGCTTTTATCTCATTGTCAGGCTTGCTAATTTAGTGGGGTGTTTTGAACCAGCCCTCCTCCTACATTTCCAGAGCCTGGAAGGTATTTTTTTCCTTAATCAGGGAGTGTTTATGCAGTTCTTTGAACATCTTAGGACAAGACTCATAGTGGGGCTTTTTGCAATGCCCAATTTGGATCCTGGACCCTGCTGCTCAGTCTCTGTATGTTCAAATGGCCTGTCCCCCAAAACTGCAGTATTTTGGGGCTAAAAGGGCAGGAAGGAGGGCTGGGTGATTTGGGACAGGTCAAAGCAGCCTGATGTTGGATGGGAAACTTCATTTGCCCAGCTGGAGGCTTTCCCAGGCTGTGCTAAATAACAAACAGTGATGGGTTGTCACATGTGTTTCACCAACCAGCCAGACACGTGGATCCAGGTAGGTTTTGACTTTGTGGAAAAGAACTGGGTGATTTGGGGATATAGAAACATCACCACTTGTTTTTGAAAAGCAAATACTTGTCCTTGCTGTGATGGGAAGTATGGAGCTGTATGTTCTTACTCTGCTGCAAGCAGGTTGAGTGGATTTTTTAAGGAATTGAAGTTTGAGAGGCTGATAATTGCTTCCTACCATGGGAAGCTGCACTGCAGATCCCTGCTCTATTCCTGGCTGCCTGAACCCTTATGCTTCACCTTTGGAAGAAGAGGAATATTTCCAGCAAAATGCCATTCAAATTGCTGTCTGAGGAAAGTAGAAAATAGGGCAGATATATGGGCTGTTCCCCAAGCAATGAACAGGAGCTTCTAAGGACAATAAGGGAAGGCAAAGAATGAAGACTTTGGATAAGTGTCTGGATCATTGCTTCTCCATGGATGAGGGTTTTCTCTCATGACAGCATTTGAGCTGACTCCTGTCCTCAGCTGAGTTTTCCCTGGCCACAGACTGTTAACCCTCCCCTGTGTTTGGCTTGTCACCTGCACAGGTATTTGGGGGGCTTGATTTCTCCCTATTTCATACAGTGTTTTGGTGCTGGCTGTCTTGGATGGAAGGCTTCCAGGGGCAATGTCTTTCCAGTACATTTGGAACAGCCTTTCATGTTCGTGTTCCCTTACTTCTACCCTCCTGTGGAACCCCTGAGTGAGTTCTGTAGCTTGCTGTGATCCTCAGAGGACTAATCTGCCCCAGGGGACATGAGCGGGCAGAGCTGCCCTTACAGGAGGGATTGGGTGGCAGTCCCTGTGTAGTGGCCTAGACCTGCTGGCTGACAAATCCAGAAATTGCATTGTGGTGTGTACATGTTGGGAGCTCAGTGGCTGCTGCTTCTGGCTGTGGCTTCATCCCATGGAGTGTGAGTCAGCAGTATGGTGGAAGCATCCACGTGGGAAACCCCTAAATCCAGGGACTTGCAGGCAGCTCTGTGTTGGCAGTTGGTGCCCCTTTGTCCTGTAGTACAGCACCTGGCTGTTATGCTGTCTGTGACATGGGCATCTCTGCATCCTGCTGGAGTTTGGCTTTGGGAACTGGGAGATTGTCCCCTGAACATCCTAGTGAAGGTGACAGTGCTTGGGGCGGGGTCTGTTCTGTTCCATAATGATGGCAACCAACAACCAGCAGGTGAGTAGGGACTTGTGGAGCCTCCTCATCACTGAAGGGACAGAACTGGCCAACTCCAACTCTTGGTGGTCGTTCTACCACCCAGCAGTGATGACAAACACAACAAGTTCCCATCCCACAGGCACTGAGTCGGCCCTACACGTGGGCAGGGTTGGACCCTTCCTTCCAGGGGCACCTGCGGTTTCCGGCACACGCCTCGAAATAATTCCATCTCCCTGCACGTGTAATTTTGCGTGTCATTGCCCCTAATTGCATGCTTAACACACACTCTTTTAAAGTGCAGCCCTTTTATCAGCAGTAGGTAGTAGCAGGTTTAATAGGGTGTTTGAATTCCTATAAAATTAATCTGTAGCCTTCTGCGATAGGAGACGGGCAGGGAGCCATGTGGTTCATATCCAGTGTTGATAAACTTGTTATAGAGGCAGGAAACATTTCTGATTGGAGCAGTGACAAAATAATTTGGAGCAGAGCCATAAAAAGAGTGGATGGTGATGGTTTGAGCACAGCAGAGATTGAAATTGCTGGTGTGTGGAAGCAGCGCTGCCAGCTAACATTGACTTAGTGTCTCTGGAGGACTCTAACGGCAAATGCATTTTATTAATGGCAATATTCTTGTAGGAAATGCTGAGCATTGTTTCAGAGGTGGAGCTCCCCTCGAGTACGTGGGTTTGGAAGTTGGCCAGACCAAGATCTGCTCAGCTGAGCTTGCTGCTGGTCACTGCTCCGAACTCAGGCTGCAGCAGGAAGGTTGCCTAAGGGCACGAGCTGGGTGCTGTCTGCTGGCAATTGGGAAATCCTTTTCCAGTGGGGAAAATGAATCCATCTATTCTCATTCTGGCTTCACCTATAAGGAGTAAAATGGTCAGAGACAGCAGGTCATGTTTTTAGCCATTCTTTTGTGGTCTTTGTTTTGAAATGAGTTTCCCAGTACATGAATGTCAGTGGGAGTTTGCTGTCTTACTGGATTCCCAGCTGGACTTGAGCTCTTACTGCCAGTGAGAGGGGGACCTGCTCCAACCAAGTTGTGGTCATTGTTATGGGGATACCATGCTGGGCTTGGATACCTGTGCAAGTTGATCAGCCTTGGAGGAGGCTCTGGTATGCAGGGGAACCCTTTGCTTGTCATGAGCAGCTGTGGCAGGTTGGGCCCTTACGGCTTCTTCTATGCTTGCTCTTGGTGTTGCCATCACTTCACTGTCTTCCAGCTTTTTGCTGTCTTCCAGTTTTCTGCTTGAATCCAGCCTGGAAAAAGCAAATGTGGACAGGAGGGGTGGCAGAAATGGTGCAGGTTGTGCAGCCACAGGGGTGTGTGATGGAGAATGTAGTGCACAAGTCTCATGGGAGGTGCTGGGCACCTCACAGGGCTGAATTTCACCTGGTGTCTCCAAGCATTCTTCCTTTGCTGTGTAAAACTGGAATGTGATTAATCAAGGAAAGCAAACCCTTCTGCAAACACTGTCTTCTCTTTGCAGGGAGCCTCTTGGAAGGGGATTCTCTGGAGCTGAGCTGTAGTGCTGGTCCTGCAAAGGTGATACTGGAACCGAACCAAGTAGTGGTTTTGGACTGTAACCTGACCCCTGCTGAGCAAGTGATCAACATCACATGGAAGAAGAATGGGTTTCCATTAGTGGAGCAGGAACATCTCCACGTGCTTCCGAATGGATCGCTCTTCATCTCATCCCAGGCTGTGGCAAAGGACAGTAAAAATCCTGGTGCTGAGGGGAATTACTCCTGCATGTCCCACAGCTCCCTAGGGACTGTCACCAGTCAGACGGCTGCAGTCAGGTTTTCAAGTAAGTGTTCTGGGTTTCTTGTTGATCTTCCTTCCTTCCCCTCCTGGTATTTATACAGAGCACCTGCATCCTTGAGAGCCTGAGATAAAGTGTCTGTGAAGTCAAATTCTGTTAATGATGTGTAGGGGACTGGGGATAGTCCACAGATAAGCAGTGTTGTCCTCCTGTTGTCCCACTGTGAGCATCCTGGGTAACTCTCCCAGGTAAGTGCCATCAGTCATGAATTAAAAACAGGACCCTCCTCACTGTCCAAAAGGCAAGGCTTGTTTTTGCAGGGAACTTCACAGCCCTGAGGGCAGCACCTTGTGCCTGGAGAGGTGGCTGTGACAGCTTGTGAGGTGAATATCTCTTGGATATAATGGAGGAGATGAGAGAAAGGGCTCTTCCAGGTGGTTTCTGTTTGGATCTCTGAGAAGGACATTTCAAAGTCTGAACCACTGAATCTTTGCACAGCGTTCGAGAATAAAATTCCTTTGTATTCAGGGATGGTTCCTGGAGCTGTTTTAAGGCTGTGAGTGCCCATAAATGATTCCTTGATCTACCAAACAAGTGAGGTTAGAAAATAATGCAAATACAGCAATACTTCTCTCTAGTACAGTGACTTATGAAAACATTGCTGAATGCAGGTGCACAGGACACCATCAGGGCACTTGATCAGAGCTGTGGTGGGTGAAGATGCAGAGTGGATGTCCTGACACATCCTTTACACAGGGATGTTTTTACCCTGTGGTAGCCCAGGCAGGGCTGTCCAGGTTTGGCCAAGTGGATGTTCCAGTCTGTGAGTGCTTTTCTGTAGAAACCAGCATTGCTGGTGAAGCTGTGCCAGATCAGGGGAAAGTCTTTGGCCTTTGTAACATGTCCTGCTTTTCTGCTCAGAAAATGTTTAGCATGCTGCAGCCACAGATTGCTGATCACCCATCCCTCCTGTTCCTTCTTTTCAGTGCTTTGTAATGCCAGGTAAGTAGCTGGTTCCAGCATTTTGTTAAGTGAAAGGACCCTGAGGGCTGTGGGGATGGAGTCAGGGATCCTGTAAGGAGGTGTTTTCTGGAGAGGTTGGAGTCCTGGAATAGAAAAGCTGTCATTAGTCCAGGAGGATTTATTCAGCTGCTCCTGCCCCAGTTCCAGACAGCCTGAATTAGGATACATTGCCTTTTAGGAGTGATTTGTGTTGAAGTTTGCACTGTGCCTCTTGCCTGGTGCAATGGTTTGTGTCTCTCTTCTGGTCCTGGGTTGGTGTTTGCTGTCTCATAAGTGAGAACAGTGGCGACACCTCAAAACCAGGAGACTGATTTAAATTGCCCTTCCCTCCTCTTGGATTTTTCCAGAGGAGCCTATATAGGTGATGCCTCTTTCCATCTAATTCTGGGTTTCTCCCAGAAACAGGGAATTTCAGGTGAACTTGTGTGCACTCATATGTCTCATTTTATTACCATCTGCACAGGGAAGTGCTGCCTCCATGGCACACACGTGCACCTGACGTAACTTACCCATTTCTGAGCTGAGAGCAGCGAGGGAATTGATTAATGAAATGCATCTCTGCTTCGATTTGTTCTGTGGGCTGGGCAGGAGCCCTTGCTCCATTAGCATTCAGCTGGAGCAGGTGAGGATTGCAGAGGCCTGGAATTTTTGCCTGCCACTGAACAGGGTGTCTCCAAAGCTGTTTGCTTGTGGATGGAGTTATTCTTTGTGCTGATTGCCCTGGGCGCTGCTGATCAGGACGGGGCAGTAGAAGAAAACCTGTTCAGCAGGTGGGATGTGTTATTCCTACCATCAGCTTGTCCTTCTGACCTGCAGGGCCTTTCCTTCCCTGGGATGGGGATCCCACGTGGGGCTGTGGGTCACTCTGTGTGTCACTGAGTCTTGCAGTGTCAGGTAGGAGGGGTTCACAATACCTGCCTTTCTCTGCACTGCTTTGGTGCTGTTAGTGTGCCTGACATGTTTCAGGGAGTCCTCTTCTCCCCCCTGGCAGCCCCAGAGCAGCTCTGGCACCTCTGTGTAAGGGCTGCCAGCTTCCAGGTGGAGGGAGGGACGCTCCAGGCAGCAGTGAGGCTGGAGCTGGAAGGGGCTCTTCGGAGCACTCAGGCTGGAGTGATGGAGGTTGGATGGTGTGTGCAGGCTGTGGCACTGTGATGACTTCTGTCCTTCCACCGTGGCCCAGGAGTTCAGTTTGTTGGCATTTTGCTGGATAAAGATGTGGCTCAGAACTGCCCAGTGTTCCCTGGCACCCTGTGTGCCACCAAGGGAGATCTTGCCAGTCTCCATCCATCCCTCATGGCAGTGGTGGCCGTGGCAAACGAGGAGGAGCAAGGCTGTGAGGAACGTGGTGTGAGTGTGTCTGTTAAATGAGCAGCTGCTCAGGCTGATGAATCAGGTTTCTGGGTTTCTCAGATCCCTGAGTGTTCCCACATGGAAATACCAGGGGCGTTGTTGTAGTTGTGGGAAGGTGTAGCTTTCTACCTGTTAATAACTACATTGGTGGAGATTTGTTAAAGCTTTTAATTTAGCTTAAACATTTTGTGCAAAGGGAGGTTATAGAAAATTACAGTAATTGTGACTGTCAGATGAAGGCGTTTGCTGTGCCTGGAGGGAATGGGCCAGCACCGTGTGGCTGCTGGCAGGGAGCTTGGGAGAGGTTTGGAGTGTTCCTGCACCTGGAGGGACAGGCCACAGCAGGAATCAACCCACATGGGCTCTGATGATCCTCTCTCCACACGCACAGCGTCTCTTCTCTGCGGTGCACGGTGTGTCTGGGATTTGAGGAACAGCGGGCTGGGATTTACTCTTACTCTAAGGATTTATTTTATGGATTTTATCCCATTTATTGTGTGGATTAGGTGCACAGGTGAGTGAAGACTGGTGACTGTAGGCAGAGCCAGGCTGGGCAGGGTGAATGCACAGACTCTGGACCATGGGTGGATGTGCTGCCTTGAGGAGGTGGGGAGCTGGTGCCTGTGCAGAGCAGGAGCAGTCCTGTGCCTCCATGTGGCCCCACAGCCCCAGCCTGTGCTGGCTCTGCCCTGGGGCCGTGGCAAATCGCTCCCATGGCTTTCTGTGCATGCCCCCCTTCCACCCCCGGCCTGTTCAGAGGTGAGTGGCTCAGGGATGGATGATCTGGGTGGTGTATGTGATCTCAGTGGGGGCTGAAGCCACCCCCATGGTGGAAACACCTACTAATAATTACAGAAGGTACAGAGAGGACGAGCACACAGAGTCTGGGGGCAAAGCGCTGTGGGAGAGAGCAGCGAGCCCCTTTCAGAAGGCTGAATTCCTTGCATAGACTGCATTTTCTGCCTGGGGTGTAGTGTTGCTGGCTGGCAGTCTTTCCAAGCTCGCAGCCTCCTGCATGGATCATGCTGCTGGGAGAGGGGGAGGGTGCTGTGTTTCTCCATTCTGCAGTCACCCCTGGGCTCAGGGCTGAAAGCCTTGGCACACACGGCTTGGCTCCAGCTGGGTTTAACATGTCAGCAGGGAGGGAGCTGCTGCTCCACTCCTGGAGGCACAGAGCCCGGCACTTTGGCATGTCACAGAGGGCAATTTGCTGTAATGCTCTTCACCTTCTCACCTGCAGTGGGTAATTTTTACTGAGTGGCCTATTAAGGTGTTCAGGATAATCAGTGCAATGGGACGAGGAGGTGTTTTGTGGCTCGGGATGGCTTTACAAGCTAAACCTTAGCTGAGGAGCAGAAAATAATGTTGAGTGTGTATCGTCTTTGTTTGCCTCTTCCCCTCAAGCGTCTCCTTTCCCTGCCTGCCTATGTGAAAACCTCTCACTTTGCAGCACGTCTGCAGCAGCCCCTTCCATCAGAACGTGTTTGTGGGGGGAGAACAGCCCTTCCAAGGATCCCGGTGGCCCCGGGGTGAGCAGTGTGTTGGAGCCTGTCCTGCACTCACTGTGACCCATCTGTGCAGTGCATCAGAGTAGCAGGACCTGCTCTCCACTGCTCTCCTCCCACAGCAGCCTTGCCTGATTCTTTTTCCTCCCAGCACCAGCTGTTTCCAGCACAGCTCTGAGTCTGGGTTTGGTAGCACTGGAGGTGCTGGACGTGTCCTGCCTCTTCCAGTTCACCCTGGTGCCCCCTGGGATGAGAGAGGGATCACATCTTTCTGTGGTCTTGGCCCCAAGCTGGTGCAGATTCTTGTGGAGCAGCAATGAGCCTGATCAGCATGGTTGTGCCTGAGCCTTGCAGGGCTGAGATCCAGGGGTCTTGTTCAGTCCTGCATCAGAGGAACCTTTTCACTGTTCTTATCTTGGTTTGATGTTGCTTTCTGTGCACAAAAGATCCCTGTTCATGTTCCCTGTCCTCTCCTTCACCAGGGAGGCTTCAGGCTGCTGCTTTCAGAGGTGATTTTTCCAGTCTGTCCCTATCCCCACTATCCTCATCCTGTCAAAGGAATGTGACAGAGCTGCTCAGCTTCTGAATTCCCCCTGCAAGAGCTATCACAAGAAGGCACTAACAGCCAAACCAGTCTACTGGGCATTGCCAGGGTCGAAGCTCTGGCACCCACGGAGCTCCCAGCTCTGCTGGGAAGCTGTGACTCCGCTTGGGAAGCCTGACTGTTCCTGCTGCTCTGAGCGAGAGGGACGCTCCCTAATCAGGGTCGCTGTTTAGTCATGCTCCTCCACATCCTAATGAGGAATCTGTCACGGGCACATTTCCTGGCTCTTTGCTTTTGAAGAGCCATTCCAGAGCCCAGCACAGCAGGCAGATGGGGCTGTGGATGGAGGTGAAAGGCAGGATTCGGTTCTCAGCAGGGAATTTCAAGCTTGCAGGCACAGGTCTGGCAGGTGATGGGCAGGAATAGCCAGGACAGGTTATTGCCTTGTAACCAGGGTAGCCCAGGAGGCTCTGTCACATTTTGTACAACATGAAGCAGAGGAAACAGAGATGCCTACAGATTTCTTCTTTTTAAAAGGATTCCTGCCTCCCATCGTGACCTTCCCAGGTACATGACCCTCCAGAGCCTGCCAGAATGCTATCATTTATACCTGTGGGATGAAAAGAGAATAATGGGAAAGATGATTAAGGATATTTGCTGCCAGGAAAAGCTTGTTTTGATGGTGCCATCCTGAACATGTGCTGGCACTTGATGGGTTTTCTTTTAAACTCTTGGGTTCAGCAAGTTCTATTAACATGAGCTTGAAAGATCTTGTAATCTGTAGAAATGACTCTGTGTTAAGGGGGTCTGCAGTGTATATTTGAGCATACTAAAGCAGTTGGCTGAATTTAGGCCTTACATATTAATGTCTTTTTCAGGTTTTTTTCCAGAAAAATATTTTTCATTGCCATTTGTATGGAATTGGAAAAGTAGACTTGGCGGACAGCTGGTGGGAGAATTTGGTCTGTAGCTGCTGCGGAGAGCAGTGAGTTGCTTGAAACATGTGATAACTATTTAAATTAAAGAAAAACACTAATGACAGCTGAGAATATGCCGAGGTTAAAATGGGTCATGTAAAAGCATTTCATTTTCAAAACTCTGCATACTTTCTCAAGCTAACACTGCAATAAAGGGTGTTTGTGTGTGCATGGATGTTTGTGTGTGTATGAGATGCAAAGAAAACTTCAAGTTTGTAGTCCTACAAAATCCAGAGCAATGATGGATGTTCTTGGAAAGCGGTGGTGGGACAAGCACATGATTGTGTTGGAGGGCCAGAAGGTCACTTGGGGTCCTTATGAGCACAGTGCTGTGCTTGGCCCAGCATTCAAGTGTGTTTTCTGGCTGAAATGTCTGTCTATTGTGCCACGTTGAGGGTTTCTGGCACCGTGTTGCAGCATTGCTGGATGGGTTTGTACGGCAGGGTGGGTTTCACAGCAAGGGCGGTTTAACAGAGAGGTATTGAAAGTAGAAGCCAGTTCTTGTGGTGGAGAAGAATACAGTCTTTCTGCTCCCATCCAGGAGCCTGCATGAATATTCAACTCTCCACCGTGTGACTGAGATGCCTTCGGGTTATGCCATTGATAGGACAGATGCTGACAGCCCCGGGGGAGGATTTCTGCTCCTGGAGTCAGCAGGGTTTAGCTGTGTGCATGGAAGGGGAGGAAGATGAGGAAGCTGCCTGTGAAGGATGGGCAGAGTGCATTCCAAGAGCAATCCCAAATCTTAGTGCTTTGTTTCTAAAATGAGTTCACCCTATAGTAAAGACACAGGGAGACAGGGGTGAGGCTTGGAGAGCAGACAAGTGTCCTGGCATTTATGAAGTCCATCCTCCTCTTCTTAGCAAGGTGTCTGTATCCCTTTGGCTGCATCCCATCTGCTTGAGTAGGATGAAGTTGGTTTTTGCAGGTAGGAGAAGGAGGATCATAACCCTTGCAGCCTCTGCCCTTGGTCTTCAGCACTGCCAGCCTGTGGGCAGTTGTTTTGTGTTAATAACTTGCCGTCTGGCTTTGTTCTTCCTCTTGCCTTGTTTTAATTTCCTGTGGCTGCAGGAATGCTACAAGGCAAGGGGAAACTCTCATCTCTTCGGTTGTGGCATTTCCCTTCTGTTTCTCATTGTGCATGTCCTTCCCAAATTGAGCAGGGGGAAAGACAAGGAAGCAATTTAGGAAGGTAACTGCTGAAACCAGCTAATTGCCTGCTTTTCTCTCTCGCTGTTGCCTTGAGGGAGAAAATGAGGCAAGAAGCAAATTTGCACATTGAAACCTTTCAGTTACTGTTGCTAGGACTGCTGAGGGTCTGCAGGGCACAGGAAAGGGAGGAATTACACTTCATGTTGTCTTTAGGAGGGAAAAGCCTTCCTCATAGCTCATGCTTCATAGCAGGTTTGCATTGCTCAGCAGAAACACTGAGCTATTAACTGTCCTTCCCTTTCTCTCTCCCCAGCATTGTCACGCTTTTTCCAGCAGCCGGAGTCACAGACGGTGGAAGAAAATGGCATGGCCCGGTTTGAGTGTGGGATCGAAGGGCTGCCCTCCCCTGTCATCACGTGGGAGAAGGACCATGAAGCTGTTCCAGCAGAACCCAGGTGACTCCCTGATTGCTTTCCTGGGTCGGCTTGAATAAGAGCAAAACATAACCTGACCATTCAGGGTGTGGAAATCCTTTGCGGGAAGGTAGAATGAAGAGAGAGCTGATCAGGTTTGGACCTGATAATTAAGTGATTTAAGAGGAGGTATTCGAGGGGTCCATGCAACATATAAAACACCTAAATAAAATTAACTTTCTCCCAAGGATCCAAGCCACAAAAGAAAAAACCCCAATTTGATATTGTGCTGTGTTACAGCACAGAACCTGCACCCTGTGTGTGCAGCCCTTGGCACTGCCCTTGGTGTGAAGTGAGGTGGAATTCTTTGGGGGACTGGGACCTGGCATGAGGAATATTTCTCCAGTTGACTGTGGGGTATGGGGTGTACCCAACTGAACTCATGATGTGGTTTTTCTTTTTTTGGTTGTGGCTTTAGAGGCAGTTGTTTTCTTCACTGTTTTCCCACACAGATTTATCTCAGGGTTAATGACTCTTCTGGAGCACAGTGTGAGCTCAGTAGCTTGGGAGGTCTTTCTATTTGTTTTACTCCCATGTTGGGAGGGCATCTAAGAAAATACTCTGAATTTTCCTTTTTTAATTTTTTTGGAAAAGATGAGAGTCCTGCAGCATGATACCTTTTCCTTAATGAGTCAGTTAAAGGCATGAGAAGGGGATAAACCATTAGTAGGCTGTAGACATCACTTCTGCAGAGGATCAGTCACTGAATTGTCCTTTAGTTCTTAGAATCTCTTTTTCTGTTTGGCAGAAGGAGCTGTTTCCTTCCCAGGGAAACTAATCCAAGAGACAGGAGAGGAAAGAAAGAGGGGTGGGGTAAGGTTTAGGAATACTTTTGTAGCAGTGACTTTCCGTAAGAATAACCACTTATATCCTTGATCTGAAGTGTGGCATCTAAAGGTTTACAGGAGGCTGTTGCTTTGTAAGGAGAAGAAAATTAATTAATAAAAAAAAAGGGGGAAAAAAACCAAAAAAGAAGGGATTGCAGGAAGAAGTGTGCCAGAGATAGGGCAATGGCTTTTTAATGAGACAGCTCGATGGATATTGTGAAATTACTTGCTCAGAGATTGCTTTCATCATGGGCAGCCTGAAAATTGTTTTCCTTGTAAAAGCCAGGCCATAATCTCTGGCTGCAAATCTTGCTTTTTAAATCATGTTCTAGCTAATATGCTTTTTCAGAAGGATTTGCTTTTTTTGTTGTTGTCTAGTTGTTGTTGGATTTAATATAACCGGCTTTCGAAGGAATTAAGTGAATTCCAGGAAACGCTGGCTGCCAACCAGAGCTCTGTGTTATCCTCCCTGCATCGTGCCTGAGGACTGGATCAGAGGCTGCCCTGGTTGCTGTGGGCTCCCTCTTGTGCACACAGGGATGAGCCTGTGGCTGGGCAGGCAGAGGATTTTTGGGGGGGTGATTTCATAGTCCAGAATAGCAGGGTTGGGAGGGGTTCAAAATCAGGCTCTGGGGCTGGAGATACAATCCTGGAGTAGTGCTATTACACCAGTGCTTGGGATTTCTTTTAAGAGGGAGAGAATATTCATGGAAAACTCACAGTGCTTCCCTCCCTCTTCCGCCCTCTTCCTTTTCCATTTTCCCCTTTTCTTTCTTTCTTTCTTTCTTTCTTTCTTTCTTTCTTTCTTTCTTTCTTTCTTTCTTTCTTTCTTTCTTTCTTTCTTTCTTTCTTTCTTTCTTTCTTTCTTTCTTTCTTTCTTTCTTTCTTTCTTTCTTTCTTTCTTTCTTTCTTTCTTTCTTTCTTTCTTTCTTTCTTTCTTTCTTTCTTTCTTTCTTTCTTTCTTTCTTTCTTTCTTTCTTTCTTTCTTTCTTTCTTTCTTTCTTTCTTTCTTTCTTTCTTTCTTTCTTTCTTTCTTTCTTTCTTTCTTTCTTTCTTTCTTNTTCTTTCTTTCCTTCTTTCTTTCTTTCCTTCTTTCTTTCCTTCTTTCTTTCCTTCCCTCCCCCTTTTCTTTGTTGATCTTACCTTTGGGCGCTCATTTCAGCCATTGCCCCTGGGTGCATGTTCTAAAATGGTGCCACCTCAAAGGTACTGAAGGCTGAGCTTAAAAAATACTTAGACACTCTAAAGGGTAGCGAAGTGCTGATTGGTGTTTTTGGAATACCTTTCCTGTCTCTGTTCAGGCAAAATCTAAATTCCATGTGTGATTAAGGCACAGAATTATTTTGCAATTCTGTCTCTGAATTATGTTGAAAAAACAGTCTTAAATCTGCAGCAGCTGCTGAGAGGTGGCTTGCAGGATTTCTCTAGACTGCAGTTGCTTTGAGGGGTGTGCAGCATCTCTTGGCATGATCTCTTCTCCCTTTAGGTGCTGGCTGGGTTTCACATCAGGCTCCAAATTGCTGTTTATTTTCTCTAGAGCCAAGATGAGCACTTGCTATGAACCGGAGGCCTTTGGAAGTCTGCACAGCACATCCATAATCTCCACATCACATGCTCTGCAATCACAGTATATTTTTCCACATTTTGGCTAAGGGAGGGTTTTATCTGTGTGCAGAGTTTATTTCTGTGCAGTGTCAGGAGAGCCTTAATATGGCTTATGTTCAAATAGGTCTCTTGAGCTGTGAGAAAAAGGACTCTCAGACTTTGAGTCTGCAAGAGAGTTGCAGGTTCCTCACTGCCCTAAGGATTGGTGCTTTGGTCTGTTCTGGACACCTTCAAAAGGCTGCAGGAAGGGTGTGCTGGCAGTTTACTGGGGAGAAGATAAGAGAGGGAATTGGGCTGTTAGTGCTGGAATGTTCTGTGAGCTGTAGGGTTGCAGGGTTTGGACACAAGGCAGCGGTGCTTGATTTCAGTTTCTGAGCACTGCCCTGGTGAGCAGCTGTGAGCCCCTCTGTGCTCTCAGGTGGAGTCTGCCCCAGGCAGGGGAACAGCTACTCGTGTGTGCCTTGTTGCTCTTGCTCTGTGTCCATGGTAGTTGTGCCCTGGTCTGAGTGTGCTGCCCTTCAACCTGCACTGAGTGGGGCACTTGCCTTTCAGTGCCCTTCGAGGCTGGCTCCTGTGAGATCCTGACACTGCAGCTGTCAACAGCAGAACTCCTGAGACTGCCAAGGTTCCAGCATGTCTGTCTGTCCTTTGGTTTTTGTTTTCTGCTTAATCCCCAGTGAAGGTGAGCAGACAGAAAGCTCTGCCCTTTGCGTGGAAGAAAAGCCCTCGCCAACTGTCTGCTCTGAGTCATCTGGGAAGCTTCCTTGCAGAGAGCCTGGGGATGGAACAAGTGCCCTTGCAGGCTGCCTGGAGGCTTCTAGTTCAGGCTGCTGGGACCCTGAAGTGCTGGAGGCTTTGTGAGCAGCTAGGAGAAATGGTGGATAGAGAAATCCTGCCTTTCTTCCCTCCTTGCTTCCCCAGCAGAGCAATCCTTATCTCTGCCATGCTTTCCCAACAGGATGTACTGCATTAAATAGATCTCTACCACTGGCCTTGCTGAAGGGACTGTGTTGATGGAGTCTTCCCATTCATCCCCCTTGTCTCCAACTCCTGATCACTTTAGAAACACAGTGGCTTGTTTTCTGCCCTCAAGAGAAGCTGAGAGTGTTGGGCATGACTGTGGACACGGTTCTGACCCTGCTCTGAGAGGGGAAAAGCCACAGGCAATTTCCAGAGGTCCTTCCCGACCTCATTGAATCTGTGATACATAATTGGAGTGTCTTTTTGTGGCTGGGAGATGCCTTGCCTGGTGTTTGAAATATGTTGATATTAATTACAGACTCAAATAGCAGATGCACGACAAAAATAAATATTATCGCAGTGGGAGGCTTTCCCTCCACAGAGCTGAGGGGATGCAAATATTTGTCATCTTTCTCCCGAGTCCTGATGAGGCATCCTGATGAGGGCTTTTGGGTACCACCTCCTCTGAGGTCTCTGGAGCTTGATCCTGAGCAAAGTGTCTTTGTAAGTAGTGGGATCGTGGCTTTAGGGATGTAAGGCATCGGGTTTGTGTCCGTGGGAAGCTTCAGCCAGTCTGTGTCCATGAATTAGGCTGTAGGATTGTGCCAGTAGAGGCACAATAGTCACTGGAGGAGCTCTGGTAGCTCTTGAGGACAAGATGTGATGACTACAGCAGCTGAGGTCCAGGACTGATGCTAGACTTGTAGCAGGGACGTTTGTCTCTGGAACAGACTGCTTAGGGTAAGGGATGTGTTTCCATTACTGCAGATTTAGGAAAAAGGAGCAAGGGTGTGTGTTTTGGGACCTTGGTTTGAACGCAGGATGAGTGATCTGTTAAGGTTCTCCTGGCTCCATGACCTTCTATCATGGCAGTCCAGCTGGTCTCAGCACCCAGAGAACCACACTTACTGTGATCTTTCTGGATGGCAGGACTGGCATTCGTGGTTGTAACTTGGTCTTTGTGCTGTTCCTGTGGAATAGCTGCTATCCCTCCCCTCAGCAATTGCCTTTGAATGTGTCCTCTTCATAATGAAGACTGATAACCCAGAGCTGCCTGTCAAACCTCAGCAGCTCTGTTTATATAGAGACTTGCAATTAAAAATGGATCTCATATATAATTAAAAAGGATCACGTAGGCTTTGCGCCTTGCGTTCAAGAATAAAGAGGCTGCCATCTAGGAATCCAGGCAGAAAATGGAGAAGCTGACAGCCAGCTCCTACTTTTATGCTAATTGCTAATCATCAGCTTTGTTCAGTGTAATGCAGCAAGGATTGTGTTCATGTTGTGAGCCTTGTAGCCATTTCACTCCGTGGAAGTGTTGCCCAGTAGCACCCCAGGGGCAAATGGGGGGATTCTGAGTGCCCAGCTCTAAGTTCATCAGCTTGTGAAAAGCCAGAAACTTGTGGAAGAAGGAAAGGAATCACCACAACCCAGGAGTGGTGCAGGTCCAGAGGGCTGTGTCCCGGCTGCTTTGGCCCATGAAGGTGCAGCTGTGTATCAGTTGGTCCCTTCATGCACTCGAGGTGCAGCAGGAAAAGGATGATGTTCAGTCTTCTTTGCAATGTGTTTTTTCTCTGGCAGCCAAACCTTTCTGAAAAGCAGGTGCTGAAACTGGCTGTAGTGTGTGTTCAAGCACCTGTGTGCTTGGAAACATTACAAGTGTGTACATAGATATGTGTGTGTGGAGTTGGTTTGTACTGTCAGATGGTTGGTGTCAGCAAAGCCCTCTTGGCTTGGTCTCTCAAAAGCAGATTCTGTATTGTGAAGGCTCCAAGCTGGTGGATAGGTCTGTACCACTGGTTGGGTTGCTCAGTGGTTACTTGATCTCATTCTGCCATCGTTACCAAGACACATGAGACATTTGCAGGGGAAAAGGAAGGGATGAAAGGGCTTTGAGGGATGAACAGCTTGGATAAGGCGCAACCTGTCTCACACTCTTGCTTTTGCTCCCTCAGGTTTATAACTCTTCCCAATGGTGTCCTGCAAATCGTGGATGTGCAGGAGAGTGATGCTGGGGCTTATCACTGCGTGGCCACCAACGCTGCCCGAAGGCGCTACAGCAACGAGGCCACCCTGAGCGTGGTGAAAGGTAAGGAGCTGGCAGGAGCCTGCTGGGATGGGCACAGGTCTGCCAGGTACTCACTGTGTGTGGGAGGACTCCTTAGTGCTCTGGGGCCATTAGAAGGGGTCCCTGTTTGCACCTTAGGGAAGTGCAGCATTGTTGCAAGCTCATCTCCAGTGGCCTTGGATGGCAAGACAAGCGAAGGCTGGCAGGGACAGAGGAACGTATTTCTCAAGTGAGCAAGAGAAAGAGTTCAAGGCTGGAGCAATTGGCAGGACTGTGTCTGCCTGGGTTGCCCAGCACAGTCCAGAGGGGTTTGAGCACAGTGACATCTGACTTGCATTCTGTGTCCATATTGCTGGTGCTTTGCTGAGTGCTGGGTAGGCTCCAGAGATCTTTGCGTGGTATTTGGGAACAGCCTCAGCTGGATTTCCTCTGGTGGCACAGGCCTTTGGAGCAAGGCTTTGGGTGTGAGCTGTCCTTCGCCTCCCAGTCTGGGCCTCAGTCTCTGAGTGCATTTTTCTTTGTAAATCAAGAGTGCAGTGGGCAAGTCTGGACGTGAGAACGTAGCTGAGATCATGAGTGCAGTGGGGGTCTCTGGACTCCAGCGTCCTTCCCAGCACGCCTGGCTGCCTCCCCAGCATTGTATAATCCCCATCCTGTGAGTGGAGAAGCTCACCAGGGCTGGGAGGCTGGCTGAGCTGTCCCTTCCCTTGGGACAGTGCTCCCCCTCCACGTCTGTCCCCTGTTTGTGCTGACTCCGGTGTATTTTGCAGGCAGCTTTAACCTTGAAAGTTCCAAAATCCTTCCCAGCCCCTTTGTTTAGGATTGTGTTGCTTGGCATTCTGCTCCCAGTGTATTTTCACAGCGATGGCTTTGCTGTTCATCCATCAGCAGGGAGTGTAATTAACTGTGGAGCCTGAGAACACACCTCTGATCAATGGATTGTGTCATGGAGGTAATCTGGGAGGAATCTGCAGTGAATTCGTGAGCGGTTGAATGCCCTGTATCTAATTGCCAGCCCCTGCCAGATCCTCTGTGCGTTTAATGAAGCACAGTGCTGAGGGGAGCACTTCCCGTGGGCAGTTCCACACTCCAGAGACAGCTCCCGTGTTGGGCACGGTTTGCCATCGATAACTGATATTGATCGAGCTGCAGAGGTGAATTCGCTGTCCTTGGCATCATAACTCGTTCTGCATAATTGCATCTTGTAGCTCTGCAATGTTTAATCTGCTTTGCAAATGGAGGCAATGGAAGAGGTTAAATGGGAAGCGTTCCTTCTGGAGCACCAGCCGGCCTGAGCAGATTTCTGCCTGGAGTTCTCACCCAAATCTCTCTTCTGCAGCACCACACCACCCGCTGGCTGCTAAAACAAATATGCGAGGTTGAGTTTTTCACCAGATTGAGCTGATAGTGATGAAAAACATGCCTGTTAAATCTCTGGGGTTTTTTATAATTGGGGAGAAGTATCTCCAAGACAGATGGGAAACTGCAGTGACCTGTGCAGGCTGCAAACTCCTCCACCAGTGACTGGCATGGTATTGATCCTTTTTTTGTTTCATCACTTCACCATCAGAGGCACATTTTTGGATGCCTGGACTGGCTTGAGGAGTCTTTCCTCCCTGTTTGGAAGCAGCTGATAGTAGTTAGAGTGATGTGGTCAGGCAGAAATCCTTTGCCAGTTGTAAAAAAACTAAACTCAACCAAAACAAACAAAGAATTCCAGGAAAAATAAAAATGCAAAACAAACCGAAAAACAAACAACAAGAGAACAATAGCCTGAAATTACAGCTATTTAGTGTTGCTTGAGTTGCTTGTTTGGAAATATCAGGGACCAAACTCCTTTGTGTCTGCAGACAGGAACAACTAAACTATTTCCCTCCCTGCTGATGGCTGGGGAGTCCTTTGTGCCGAGGTAAAATGACAGTCCAGCCTTTAATTCCTGCTGCACTGCCCAGGGCCCTGGAAAAGGTTTGTGCAGTGGGGCCTTGTGTCTCCTTACCTTCTGTCCTTTGCTTTGGTGTCCCCATGGCAGCACTGGCAGTGCTGATCCAGTCTGTGCTCGAGGCAGATTTTGGGGTCTTGCTGGTGATAACACAAATGCTTCCAGCACTCAGGCCTGGGAACATCTCATGTTCGTGCCCCTTCCCCTGCCAGACAGGGCTGATTTGAATGGACTGTGCATAGCAAAAGAATCTGTTTCCCTATAACTCTTCTGCCCAGTTGTCCTGTTCCTCCCCCTTCTTCCCCCTGTTCCTGATGTGGTGGCTGGGAATTGTTCCATCTCTCGTGCGGACACGGGACTTCTCATATTGAAGTCCTTTTCCCAGTAAAGGCAGCAATTAGTATGACACCTCTTTCTGTCCTATCTGCACGGCCTAAAAACTCCAAAAGTGTTGTTTGCCCAGGCAGTGTGAGTTCCCCATCCCGGGGGGAATTCCAACTGTGCTTTGTGTCCATGCTGGCCGTCCCCAGGCAGGGCAGGGAGCGGCGGTGCTGCAGATGTTTCGGCTGTGCAGACTTCATGGTGCAAATTTCCAGACCTTCCCTGGGGAAGCTGGAAGGAAAGAGAGAGCAGACAGGACAGCAGGATACAGTCCTGCAGGCCTGCTGTCGAAACAGGGATAGCTTGGATTTTCCCCTTGGATCTGCACTGCTCCCCAGTGGATGCAGTGCCAAACACATCTGGCAGCTCTGTCCCTTCACCCTCACCTGGACAGGTGATGAATGACCCAAAAAGGACATTAGGAGCTGCCTGTGGGATGCTTTTTCCCCGTCTCTGTGTGCGTGCTGCCTTTCCCTGGGGTCAGCTGTGTCTTGTTTCCTGTAGCTCCTTTTTCTGAATGCAGGCTCTGGAGCCCTGCTCTGAACTTGTATATAAAGAACTAATTCCCTGTGTGTCCTGGTTGTGTTCCCAGGTCCCTGACATGCACACGGAAGTGTTGCCACGCTTCATAAAGCAGCTCTCAAAGAGGAGTAGCAGAAAGGCTTGGGGAACATGACGTGTGGTCTCAGCAGGTCACTTTACCTGTCACTTCGCTTTTCCCCTCCGTGTCATGCACATGCTTTCTCTCTGTGTGTTTTCATGGGAACAGGGACTCCCTCTTGCTGTGTGTTTGCTCCACCACTGGCGCAATGGGGCACAAATACCAGTCAGAAGCTGTGCTTCTGCTGGAACAGTAGATTTTTGCAAGGACTTCATCCCTTCTGTTTTTAAATGACACAAGGAGTGGGGCTCCCCCTAACTCCTGTTGCATCTTCCCCCTGGAATGAATACTGGGATCTTTCTTCTCCATAACGAAGCTAAATTTCCTGCAGTTCATCCTATTAGTTGTGGTTGCACAGTGCTGGGAGGTCTTGAAAAAATTCTTGTTCCTCCTTGGTTTTTAATCTCTTTGAGTATGTATAAGCAGTGTGGTATCCCCTAAGTGACCTAAAGAAAGTTGAGGATCTTGGCAATTTTAGAATCTAATAGAATTTTCACCCACTGGAGTAAGAGAAGTACAAGACATTCAAACAAGACCATCTGTTTTGAGATCCCGACCCCACAGCTCCTTCCTGTAGATCTCCCTGTTTGTGTCTTTTCATATTGACTGGTTATTGCAGAGGAGTCTGCAGAGGAGCAGTGTGGTCCTGGGAGCTCCTGGGTTCTACTTCCCTCTCTGTTGTTGGGCTGCAATGAGTTCCTCAGCACTTTAATTTCTGTAAATAGGGTTAATGTAATAAATAACCTTGGAGTTGCCCTTTTGGAAGGAATGGGTCAGTCTGGAGAGTGATTGTGGGCATTTGATGTCAGAGGCTTTGAGGGGCATGTGCAGAGGGATATGCAGACATAGACCTCAGTGTGGCTGTGGGATTTCTGTTCCTCATGCCCTCTGCACCCTATTCCTGCTCTGTGTGCGTGGGGTGGCCGTGATTGCTGTTACATGTACAGGGAAAAACCTTTGCCTCAGACAAGGCTGGCAAGAAGCAGGATGTGCAGCAGCCTTCCCCCAGCACCGACACAACCTCTGTCAGGGGGGATGTTTGTGCAGTGCTGCTCCAAGTGATCCTCTCCCTGTGCTGCAGTAATGCAGGGACGGGAGAACAGAGTGGGGTGATGGGTGGGGGTCTGGGCTGAGCCACTGAGGAGTCTTGCAGCAGCTGAGCACGTCCCCCGTGAGCTGGGATTTAGTGCCGTGTTATTAGAGATGACACTGCGAGATTGCCGTTGGCAGAACATCATTTACGCTGACAGTTGTAGCAGCTCGCTGCAGCAGTGTCCCAGGAAATGGATTTTTCAGCCAAGTATGTGTATGAAATACGATAACAGGGACAGAGCTTGGAGGCAGCGAAACACCTTCAGGTTTTTTTTTGTTCTTTTGGTGTTTGCATTGCAGTGCCTTGCAGGAACCAAGGGAGAGCCCTGGTGGTTCCTGCTCCAAAGTGCTGTAGGAAAACACAGCCATTGACTGGGCTGAGCTTTGGGGATGGAGGGGAAGGTGGTGATGAAGTGAGCAACACTCGCAGTTGGCCACCACCTCGTGCAAACAGACATGCTGTTACCACAAGTGGATTTTCAGTCCCTGCATGTGCGAATGACGTGCTGGATGCTGCCTTGGCGCTCAGCCTGAGCTCTGGCACCACGTGCTTGCCTCCCCTCGCGGCTTCCAGCACAGGTACCGTGCAGGCAGGGGACAGGGGAGATTGGATTTGGGTCAGTGCTGCTCTGGTGTGACCTCCCTGAGCGCTGCTGGACGTTCATCCTGTGTGTGCTGCCCTTGGTGGAGAAGGGCAGCATTATCCAGGAGTGGAGGGATGGTCCCACCTGGACACGGGTAGTCTTCTTCTGGCAGGAACCCATATGGTGGAGGCAGCAGGGCCCTTCAGTGCTGTGGGGGCACAGCTATCCACAGCTGTTTGTGGGCATGGGACACTGCTTCTGGGAGGCAAGAGTCATGGGAATGTGTAGGGAGAGAAAGCACAGGGTGGGGTAAGGCAGCTGCATCTTTGCTCCGAGTTGTTGGCGTAATCTCAAGTGATGGAGAAGGAAACATCCCAGTTCCAGCCTGGAATTGCCATGTTCCTGTTCCCTGTGCCTCTTCTGCTGGGCACAGACCTGTCCCTTTTCCCCCTCTCCTTTTAGCATCTTGTTTTTCTTTGCCCTCTGGTCTCTCACTTCACTAGCAGTTAAGCAGGGAACTGCTCTGCACTTGACATCCCAAAAGCTCAGCCATGAGGACTCTGTTTACGTGTGTTTCACAGCAAAAAGGACCTGGGAAGCAGGTATCTGAAGCTGTTTGCATAATGCATCTGATGGATTCTGTAAAATGCTCTTGATCCTGTCTGTGACAGAAGGTGCTAAGCAAGCCATGGTAAGTGTGGATTCAGAGGAGATACACAGCATTTCTGTCTTAAATAGATCATTAAAGCTAGAAGTGTCCTTTTGCCCAATGTGAGCTGTAAACTTTCACTCTGCCTCCCTTTTGCTGAGCCTGGCAGTGCTGGTGATTTTAATCACCCATGGAACAGGGTTGGGACTACAGATTCTGGGTGAAACTTGTGAAGGGCTGTTGTAGATGTGCATCAGGCACCCCCCCCAAACACAGGGCTCTGCTTGGCTGGGATTTGTAGGAGGCCAGCATGGATCCCACCCCTCACATCACCAAGGGAAAGCTGCTCGGAGCTCAAGTGTCAGCAGCCTGTTGTGGGAGCCCAAGGGGGAGTTCCAGCTCAGCTGTCTGTGAAGTTCGGTGGGGCTCTGATATGCCACACTCCTGACAGCTCCAGCAGCCTGCAGTGACAGAGGGTTTGATACAAAATGCAGAACCCTCACCTCCCATTAAGCACAACAGCTAAACCCGAATGGCACTGAAGTGAGTGGCAACAGAGGTGTCAAGGATAATAGAGCAGAACAAGGGATATACGGCTGGGAATAGGTGAGCTGTTTCCAGGTCCTGAGGGGAAACTGGTCTCTTCCACATGCAGCATTAGCATGAGCTGTCAGATGTGGCCAAGCTTGTGTTACAGGCAGCTCTGCCTTCTGACTCTGAAGAGTAGGGATGGCTGGATTCAGGGGTGGTTTGTGGTCCTCTGGTGTTCTCCACGTGCATCTCCTACTAATCCAGGTCTGCTCTGCTTTTGAGGCTTACTGGAATAAGAGCTGGTGTTTGGTAAGGCTCAGGCTGAAGCAGGGTTTAAGCAGCAGGCTCCGTTCAGTTGTGCTCAGAGAGCCTTTTGATGGTGGTGTCACCCTCTGGTGCATCAGCACATCTGCACTACAGGGATCACACCTGGCCTCTGCTGGAGGGTGTGGGACACGCTGTGCCTGCCTGGTGGGGCTGGAAGGGAGCTAAGAATAGAGACCATAATTAGGTCAGCAACTTGCAGTGGGCTGTGGGACAGGAACATTGATGTGGTTGGGCTCCTGATGACACTTGTTAATTATTAATTGCTGGTGTTACAGCAGCGCCTCAGTATCTCTCTGAGGTCAAGGGCTAGCAGTGCCCTGCGGCACTGACAGCATCCAACAGCTGGAGTGAGGCTGTTGGAAGTGTCTGGGGGCATAGCAAAGCTCATGGTCCTCTTGCTTTAGACATGGGACAGACACATGGAGCAACCTTGTCCCTGTTTCCACGACCCTCCAATGTCTCTACAGGCCCAGTGGTACTGAGGGACAGGAATGGGGTGAGTGGGCCCAGATCATAGGAGAGGCTGAGCCAGGAGCTAAGCTGTGCTGCTCTGAGCCCTGGCTTGGGTATCTTGGATGCCAGGGATCACTCGGAACACAGCTGGGAGTTTGTGTTCAGTAACTGAGAGATGTTCTTGTCCAGCTCTCTTTCCAGTGCAGCTGAGGGGCAATGCCACATGGATTGTGGATGAGAATGAGAGGCAGCAAGAGAGGAAGGATGGGATAAGGAAGATTCTGTGTCTTCAGGCACAACCTTAGATCAGGGCTCTCTGTGGCCCTCAAAAAGTGTCCGGCTGAAGGGCTTTGACAGAATCCGTAGATCTCAGTAATGATCTTTCCCCATGGAAAGCCAGCTTTTCTTCCAGACTTTTCTTAGAAAAACAGATTTGCATTGTCCTGAGTGAATGCAGATGCATCCATCTGCTTTTAGTTCTCCTTTCCAAGTTGGCAGTCTCTGTTTGCTGCCAGACTGTGTTACTGTGGGCTCCCAGCATGTTGTGTATTCACAGCGTAGCTTGTGGGAAGCATTCTGTGTACCTGGCACCAGGGAGACCCCACCACGAGGTGCCTTCCCAAAATGTTCCTCTTTTCCAAGCTGTGCATGGCAGTAACAAGAGGGGCCACCTCTGGCAGAGGGAGTGAGGCGGAGCACAAGCTGTGGTCACAAGGGAAGCAGGTTGTGTCCTCCTGAACAGTCCAAGGGACGGGCCTCCAGCCTGGTCCTTCTCTGCTGTCACTGGATGTATGTGAATTGCAAATGGATCTGCTGTTGCAAATAAATCTGAATTGCAAATGGATCTGATGAAATAGGTGTCAGCCCCTGGGAAACATCAGCCTCGGAGCACAAGGAGGAGGTGACTGGAGTGAAATGGCTCCAGTCACTAAGGCAAGGTGAGGAAGGAGGAGTTTCAGGGTGACTTGTGAGCCAGAAGGGTCTCCTGTTGACCATGTCCCCATTTCATTTCTGTGTAAGAGGTAACAGAAGAACACCTTACAGCTTTTTTCCTTGGAAATGTCTCCTGCATCATCCTGGAAGGTGATGTGCTGGCCTGGGAAAATGACAAAAAAACGGTGTAGTGATGGTTAAAAAAGACACAAGGATGTTCCCACTGAATACCAGAGGCTGGCAAGTTTATGTCCTCAGGGCCAGTTGGTGTTTACTGATTTGAAGGGGTGCCTGTATTTAAAGCACTGATACTGTGGCCTTTGTTAAGGGTCTCCTGATGCTCTGGCTATTTCTTTTGCATCTTCACTTCTGTGAAAAGCTGTGTTAGGAACCCTGAGCAGATGGAGCCACAGAGATGCTGAGATGTGCCCAGAGCAGCACAGTGAGTTAGTGTCAGAGACCAGGGGAGACTTTCTCTTGAACAACTGGACCAGAGCCTGGCCCTGCTGGGAAGCTGGGACATCATGCTGGCTGGTTGTCAGCCATGGGACATTCCTGCTGTACTGTGGAGGTTCCTGTTGTGGTGGTAACCTTACAAAGCAGCCTCTTGCAGCCCTTGTTTTTCTAGACTGTTTCTGGCAGCTGCTTGGGAATGGCTGGGGCTTGCAGTGCTTTAAGGGCTCAGCTTGAGTAACATAAGCTGTCTGGGTCTTAGGGTTAGGGCAGGGAGACTGCTCTGCCATTCTTCAGACTGGAGATAGACGCTGAGACACTGAGGTACCTTTGCTTTTTTCTTCACTTCTCTTTCTTGCTCACCTGATCTAAAGGCTCAACTCCCACTGTACACTGAGTGACTTTTTTATAAGCAGTTTCTTTGCACTAAGATCTGTGAAAATGTGCCAAGAAATGCTTATTAATTAGTAGTTAGATTATCAGTGCTGCTCCAACACTGTCCTTCAGGTAGGTCTCAGCGTCCACTGTGCCCCGAGTTTGGGTTTCCTGTTGCCTCTGCCACGTTCCAGCTCATGGTCCGCTTCTTCTGCCTCCTGCAAACTCTCCGTGATGTTTCTTCAGGCTTCCAAGGATTCTCCAGCCCTTTGGCTGACTTGGGCTGTGGAATCCCCAATTCTCAGCCGCTCTGTGTGCAGTGGGGCTGCAGGGCTGGCGAGGCCCCTCCTGTTTATTTTGCCTGGCTCCGGCTCGGGGCGGTGCAAATGGAGGCGCTTCCAAGCGCTCTGGGGAAGCGAGCAGGAATTCGTCGTGCAGTCTGGCTGGCTCCCGGCCCTCTTGGCGTGATGAAGAGCAGTTCCAAATGCATGTACGCAAACAGAGAGCCAATGTTGACAGCTTTACAGGAGCTGCAGTGGTGGGCAAAGCACATCCCCACTGCTCTGCAGCAGAGCTAAACGAGCCCTGGACGTGCAAAACTCTGTAGCTTGAGGGACCAAGGGTTTGGGGGGTGGGGGAAGAGCCCCCCTAAAAATCCAAGGCAATTCCTGGAAACCTGCCACTGCTCAGCCTCTTCCTGGGCTTCTGGTTACAGAGAGTTCAGGGTGTCAGCTTGTGGCTGAGCCAGTACATTAAAGGATTTAATTTCTGAGCTGAAATCTATCAGCTGTATAACGAAATGGAGAGGAATGAAAGAGGACTGCCTGATGGCCCCTCTGCCTGTCTGGACTGAGATCTGTGTGCTCCCAGGGCTTCCAGACACAGGACATGGAGCTGGGGAAAATGTTGAACAGGCTGTTTCTCAATCCGAGAGAGAAGCCATTCCTAGAGCAGCTTCTCCTGCCACACTCATGGAGAGACCCCGGAAGGTGTGGCAGGTGCTGGTCTGAGGATGTGTCCAGGTAGTAAATGGCCACTCCTCATCCAAACCCATTAATCTGTCTCCATACCTTTTTTTAATCATAGAAGTGTATTGGGCTGTTTAAATTCTCCATTTTGCATGTTTATGCAAGCACAAGAGGAGCAGGTTTTGTGAAGCATGGGTTGGACCATATATTTTGGGATCTGTTTGCTGACTTCTTTGTTGGGGTTTTTTTGACAGTACTTTGAAATACAAGTGCTGCATGTGGAGGTCTCTTAATAGCACTGAGAAAGTGATTGAACTTCTGTGTTTTAATCATTTATTCATGTTTCTTTGTGTGCTGCTTTAAACACGACAGGATATGCCACTGCACCGCTGCAGCAACAACTGAGTGAGGAGGAAGAGAGATTCTGTCCCTGTTCCAAAACATGGACATAAATTCTTCCCTGTTCAGCTTTTCAGTTCAGTGTTTGCATTGACAAATGCATAACTGCTTACAAAGTGTTTGGAAGACGTGAGGTAAAAAGACATAAAAACTGATTTACTGAACTCATCTGTATTACTGGGCAGAAATAACCTGTTGTGCCAATACAGTGACACTGTGCAATGGAAACCAAGTTCCTTTTCAGCCTCCCTTCCCAGATGACTCCTGTGCTGACCCAGACACTCCACAGCTGCCTGGAAAGGGAAAGGAAAGGAGCATTTCAATGGGCACTGGTGCTGCCACATTGCACAGGGACAAGTTCTGCTGTCCCAGTACCAAAGCATTGTCTGTGCTGGAGTTTCTGCTCTGGCACAACATCTAAAGCTCCTGCAAGGCTTGGGAGTCCAAGGCTGCAGAGGAGTTTTCAAGGCTGAGAACCATCAAAGAAGAACCAAGCGTTTGGGGAATTGAGTCCATAATCTTGTAACTAAAAGTCACAACCTCCCCTTCAGTGTCAGAAAAACTTGGATCCAAACTGCCACAGGCACTGGTATAAAAAAGGTGGAAGAAAACCCCAAAAAAGGAAATGGTAAATTTTGGAAAGGATATGTGGTTGCAAGAGCTGTGTTTTGGGAGGAAAGGAAGCAGTGTTTGACTTGTGATACTTTGGGGAGGCCTGATTTAGGGTGTCAAAAGGGCAGCATTCAACTTCTGTAGTCACTTTTAAAAAATCCGTGGTGCCAGTCCTCTCTTGGGTGCTTTGCTTTCCTGTTTGCCTTGCTGTACCTTGCTGTGTTTAGGTGAGAACAGTTAAGAAGAAGAAGAAATGCCTGTTGCTAAGAGTACTCAAGTGGGAGATTCTGACATTGTTTATATTGCCCCCAAAACAGATATTCTGTAGTGTTTAGATACATTTGGGCGAGTGTCCTGCCTATAGATTTTACTTGCTAATTATCTCCTGTCCTGCGTCTAGCCCAGAAATAGAAATAAGTTACAGATAAATTTCCAGGACAGTGTAAAGGGAGGAGGAAGGCAGGTCTGGAGGATGTTTTTTCTCCTTCATGGCTGCTGTCAGCTTTCTTCCTGAACAGTCCAGGAGGTCTGTGAGTTATCCCAGAAAAGGGAGAGAGCTCAGGAGTGGGAGTAGGACACGCTCTGCAAACACAGCGCCCGCATTTTTGAAGGTGTGTGCTTTGCAATGGGTAATTTGCTCCTTTATTGTCTGCAGAATAACAGCAGTGACAGCATTGACTTTCTCTAATGAACAGCTGCTCAGTGCTAGGATCTATTCCCGGAGGAGGCTCGCGGGGATGAATAAGGTTTCATGCTCCTCCTCCGGAGAGGGTGAGAAAGTTCGCAGAACAGAGATTGTTGCTTGATTGTTGGATATCTCCAAATCTTGACCTGCTGACAGCTGAGAGCTGAATGTGTCGCCATGCAAGTCATGTTTGACCTTCCAGCACTTTTACCGAGGCAGGGTGTTTATGGAGTCGGGAGAGAGGTGTTAGTTCCCATCCGAGAAGTCATCCTCTTGTCACTGCAAACGAGCATCACAAATTGGCTGAACAAAAAGCATTTTCCTCTTGTTGCACTGCCTGAATTCTTCACTGATGCTCTGCACTAACAAGAGCAGGGAGGTGGGAGGGGATCGCTCTTGAATTATGGATGCATTAGAGGCAGAGCCAAGTTATGAACTCTTGGAGTTGGAAATCACTGTTGTATGTTATAACTCAAGCTGTGACCTCAAATAAACATTCTGAGCTTTGTCCCAGGCAGCTCCCCGTTGACATCCCCGCTCATCGTCCCCCTTCGCTGTGAAACGATGCAGATTGGATTTGTGGAGGTCAGGCAGGAGGTCTGTGTGCTGAGATCTATCTGGCTCACTCACTCGCTGTCTCCAGGTTCCCTGTGCTCCCCTCCCCGCCTCCTTTTGCTTTTATAACACATGACCATAAATGATTTGTTGTATTTCCTCTGTGGCTGCCCTGAGCCCAGCTCCAGGCACTGAGAGATGCCCGTGAGAGCAAAGGTACAACGAACAGAGCACCCAAATTTGGCCTGACTCACCTGGCTCATGACAGGCAACTGAGAAGTCCTCTGTAGTGAGTCCCTCAGAAACACTAAAACAAAGGGGAATATTTTGAAATATTTCTGCAGATGATCAGTGAGTCTCTTGTTCTGTGGTAGCACCTCTGGTGTCTCCCTGTGCAGACACAAGTGTGTGTTTAGGTAACAAACTGTGCAGGAAAAGAGCTGCCTTCTCCAACTTTCAGTGCCCAGAGGATTTCGCTCAGTCCTATGCAACACTCCCAGTCACCCCAGAGCTATTCCTGGCACCCCATAAGCAGGTTTTTTTCAGTAAAAGATGGTAAAATCAATCCATCTGATTCAGAAGGGCAAAAATTCCACGAAGGCCATCCATCAGTGATGGCGAGTTTTGATGTGAATCCATGGGCTGTGCCTTGGGCTGTGCAAAGCTTTTGCCTGGAGCAGCTCTGCTGCTTGGAGAGGCAAAACAAAGCTGGCAGAGGGGGGAGAGATCTCAAAGCCCAAGTTTTAAATAGCAGCACTGTGAAAGCTTTTAATACCCCAGAGCGGCCAGCACGGCGCAGGTGCATTCAGTGACCTGTTTTGTTCAGGCAGTGAAAGATGTCTTGGAAACTGCAGCTCTTTTTTTTCCTTTGGTTCTGACAATATTCCCTCTTGACCTGAAATGGTCTTAATGGCAGTGGAGACAAAAAACCTCACGTTGGTTTTACTCTTTGCTGCGTGTTGGAATCCCCTGCATGGAGGTTTTCCGGGTTAGCTCAGTGCTGTTCTTGGGAACTCCTCAAACCAAATGAAACCCAGTTTGTGCCAGTGGATCTGTGATCCATTGTGTCCAATGGATGGCAAGGGAAAAATGCACTCCACAGGGGCTCAGTTTAAAGAGGAGCTTGACTCGTGGACTTGCTCTGAGAGACCCACGGTGGAATACAAAGCTGGAGAGAGATGTGTTTGTGTGTGCAAGAGGTGTAAGGGGCATTCATCCATGCACACGCCCAGGAATGTACTGGGAAAGCAAGCAGAACTGTTTGGGTTTATAATATAATTTCTGTAATAATCAGATATGAGGTCTGGACTAATATGTTTTCCCAATAGCTTTTCAAGGCTGAAACTGAGATAAAATCCCTTTCCTGGTGACTGGCAGCACTACCAGGCAGCTGAGGGACCAATTGGTACAGGACAAGTGCCTTCAGGTGAAGTTTCTACAACCTGTAAAGTGCTTTTGCCAGTCAGCACTTAGGGCTGTGCACCTGAATGCAACAGATGAGTGAGTGTTAAAATCAGGTTTGAGGAGCTTTCTCTCTTCCTCTGCCCTAAGCTTGGTAGAGAAAGCTGTTTGGAAATCTGGCAGGGAATATATTGCCATCTGGCTGGTGTTATTTTTTCACTCTAGATTTATTTTTTCCCCCAGCACTGCAGAAAAAGACAGCTTTGTGCACACAGACGTGTTTTAGCCATGTCCTGCCCAGCAGATACGCGGCAGCCGATGGTGTTAGGTGAAGAATCTCACTCCCATGGTAGGCTGGAAGTCCTACCATGTATATTCCTGCTTCCAGGATGTGGGTTGTTGGCTGCTGCCCTGCTTGTTTTCGTCAAAAGCTGCTGTGGCCCTGCAGTCTGATGCAGGACTAGTGATCACTTGTGGATTTTAGTGCTTTGTTGAAAGCTGCTGTTGCAGAGAGCCTTGCATTTCCCTGATCCTTCAGCTTGGGTCCCTGGTGTGAGAGCTCTCGTGCCTGTTTTTGCATTAAGCCCATTTTCTGTCTCAGTAGTTCCCAGGCCCAGCCTTGGCACCACAGCACCCAGGACTTTGATCTGTTTGTCTGTGAGACCTCAGAATCCTTATGTGATGTGTTTGTTCTTGTCCCTGTGCTGTCCCCCAAGTTGTCCTGCTGCAGCTGGGTGTGATGGCTGTGAGGCTGCAAGTGTCCAGAGTGTCCATGGACAGAATGGTGGGAGCAGGTGGAGCAAAGCCCTGGCCAGCCCAGGAGGCTGTGTGTGCCTGCCCACTCCAGCCCCTCTGTGCAGGGTGCTTGTTCCACTGGAAGGAGGACAACTGGCCTGGCTCTTCCTTTGTGCCCCAGGGCAGCTCCTGTTGCTGGTGTTTGCCCAGGGCTGGGGTTGTGGGTCAGAGTGGTCCAGCCACTGCCCCAGGTCAGGGTCCAGGGGCGCTCCTTGGTCTCTGCTTCCATCTGCTGGACAAGCACTGGCTCCTGCTCGCTCCTGGTCTCCCTTGGTGCCTCAGGGATTCTGCTGGCTCCTTTTGACTGCGCTCACGTAATACTGGGGATGGAATCCCTTTCACGCACGTATGGACTGGGAGAACATTTCAGTGTTGAACCAACTCTTTGGCAAGACTGCCCTGCTTAGAGTGAATGGCAGCGAGCCTGGGGATGGGCTGAGCACAGCACATTCAGTGCAGCCCTCTGTGGCCTCCTGCCATGCAGGCAGCTCTGCCTGCTGAGGCCAGAGCTCCTCTGGTTTATATCCACAAGGAATTCAAATATGAGTTGTTTGGATGCTGCGTGAATGGCCAGGGAGGGTCAGGCCAGACGTCCAGCAGTGCCGTCTCCAGAAGTGACCACAGTAGGTGCTGGAGGACAGCATGTAAAAAAAACTGGGCAGGGAGGACATGGTGCTTTCCTTGGACATCTCTCTCAGCATCTGACAGTCAGGATCCCTTTCGTACAAAGCATCCCAGTCAGGAACATTTTGGGCTGGGGACTGCAGTGAGACCATATTTAACAGTTCCAGTAAATGGGTCTGTCATGAACTCGTCTGAACCTCTTGGTTTTTGAACTCTGGAGCATCCTGAGAGTTTGTGCTGTGCAGAAAGGTCCTGCTTTTATTTGTTTGAGACCTGCTGCCAACAACTTTCGCTGCAGAGTTACTGGTGCTACGTGACTCCTCTGTATTTACTTCTCCCTTCAACAACAAAAGTGTCCCTCAGAGTTAGAGGTATTTGAGAGAGCTGGAAGAACAGGGCTGCTACTGTTGAGGGTCATGAACAGTCTGGTCTGTTCAAGAGTGCTCCGGTTGTTTTCATCTGACAACAGAAATTTGGCTGCTGCAAAGGCATTTCCTTAACCTTCCCTTAACCTCTGCTCAGCAGTGGGCAGACACAGGCAGAAGGTTCATTTCAAGCAGAATATCCCCATCCCATTCTCAAGACATTGTGCAATGCAGCCTGGAGACCTTCCTGTAAACCTTGCTTGATTTAAGTGTTGGCTGTAGGTCTGTGCACGTACAAGCTGCTCAGGGCTCTCTCCTCCAGATGTGTGATGGCTGAGCAGTCTTTGTGCCATCAGGTGAAGGCCGGGACACAGCCCTGACCTCTCCTTGCTGCAGTTTACAGTCCAACATCTGGCTGTTAGGATTTCTGTAACCAAGTTACTGGGTTCCTCCCAAGCTGTTCCAATGCCTTGGCGAAGGCTGTGAGTGTTGGTGTTGCTCTGAGGACAGCAGTGTCTTTTTTTTTGTCTAGTGAACAAACATCCATGTGGAAAAAATTCATGAAGGTGCTGGGTTGAAACTACTAATTTTCCATGGGAAATCCTGATATTAATTTTTATTAAGACCAGCATGATTAAAGTAAATCTGCAGGGCAGAATGTTCATTTCTTTAGTAAAAGTATCGTAGTCATGTAAAAGCAAGATCTGTTTTTCTCCTCTAAGTGGGCATGAGCCATTTCCACACATGAGACAGCCCAGGGAAGCATGGCCAGGGAACCCGGGCTCTACATTCTCTGTTTCTCTAGGGACTTTGCAACTTGTAAGGACAGACTTTTCTTTTTGTTTTTACCATTAGGTTCCCAGCCAGTGGGAGGAGATGTCACCATCGTGGCGGCTCCGGAGAACACCACGGTGGTGGCCGGGGAGAGTGTGGTGATGGAGTGTATGGCAGCTGCTGATCCCACCCCCTTCGTCTCCTGGATACGACAGGGTGAGTATGAGGGACAGGGTTAAGTTTGTGTTGTCAAGAGGAGCGTTTATTTTAAAAATCTATTAAAAGGTGGAAAAATCTGTGGGACAGGAAGGGTGCTCACTACATCGGTACCTAATGATGTAGGTGTAGGGTGTCCTTGCTCAAGTGGAATTATTAATTAAATCTTGAAGGTTACAGAGCACACAGTTCAATTTATAGTTGTTTGACCTGTGAAATACATGATGTCCTAGTTCCTGGATGCCTTTGGATTTAAATTAGTCTTCCTCATTGTATGGACTTGGGCAGTGAAGGTCATGAAGATGGGGTCAGGTGTATGTCACTCCTCCGGGGACTCCGGGTTACTGGGGACACTGCGGAATGTGCCATTGTACTGGAGAAATAACTTGTATTATCCTGCAGCATCATGAAACTTGATAAGATCTGTTTAATTCTTGGAGTGACTGGGACTGTTGCAGGGAGGTTTTTGTTGAGTGGAAGGATTGAAGAGCTGCTTAGGTCTCATCAGAGGTGTACGAGTGAGCTGGGATGGCAGATGTTACCCAGGGCTGATAGCCAGAGTCACAAGGAGGATGCCAGTGTCACTTCACTGAGAGTCACATCCATCAGATGTGTTTCAGAGGCTCTGACTGAAGACATTCTCAGCTCAGAGGTTGATTCTCTCCCAGAAAAGGCTCTCAGTCATTTTCATAAATCCAGGTCACAATTAAAGACTCCTCTCCCCTGTAGCCATTTATTGTGGTTGGTTTTCAGCCCAGATTTGTCCACAGGCAGTGATTTTAGCATATAAAAATATGTCCTCTTCCCCACAAAAAAGGGAGCAAAAAAATCTCAGAGGATACAACTTTGGAAATCAAATCAGCAAGGATTAAATGTTCTGGCAGAAATATGCCTGGTTTATCCCATGCACTTCACAATTACAAATGCTCAGTGTTCCCGTGCTGATCACTTACTGCTTTACTGAGAGCTGCTGATGCAGAGTAGATATTGTTAGAGTTAATTATCATTGTGAAAGTTTTTTGGAAGGAGGGAAGACAAGCGGGAAGAGGGGAAAGGTTGGTGTACCAGTTCTTTCCATGCTTTATTTCAAGTGTTTGCTTGATCCCAATCTGCCTCCTGGTGTGGACTCTTCAATTAAAAAAGATGGATTAACAGTGCTAGTCGTTGTGTGTTATACAAGTATGTTTCTTTCCAAGCCTTCATTAAGGAGCAGGCTGGGTTACTGGACCATTAGTCATGCAGGGAACACCAAGGATGTACCTCCAGCTTGCCAGTTTGGCTCTTGCCAGCCTTGGTGGTGTCAGCTAATTGCTACCATCTGGAATCAGGTTTTCCAACCGCTCCAGTGCAAACGGGGTGTGCAGATTGTCTCCTTGTGGGTGTGCAGCCACTGAACTGTGAGGCCATGTGAAGCCCCCCAAAATGGAGGGAGGGGGCAGAGGGTCTGCTCTCAGCCATGTTCCCTGCTGATGGTGCTAAGCTGGTGCAGCTGCTCGCAGTGGAGGTGGGGAGTTTGCTTCTGTGTGAGATCCAGGCTCAGCTGAAGCTGTGAGAGGTAAAGGCAGGCAGTGTTGAGGTTGTGCTGCTGCAGGTGGAGAAGAACAAGGTCTGGTGGTGCACAAGTACTGCACAGATTGGCAGGTTTTCCCAGGCTGCCGACCTGTGCTGCCTCCCATCCAGGCCTTTCCTCAGCTTGTCCCCAGCTCTGGGCTTTGTCTCCCACACTCATTCAGAGGTCCCTGCGTTTTTCAGACCAGACCGATGCTGAGAATAAGCAGTGCCCAGTATCAGCCTCTGCACTGTCCATGATGCTGAGAAGCCCAAGACTAGTTGAAGCTGTAGAAGGGCAACTTACGGGCAGGGATACAGGGCCTGAATGTGCTGTTCCTGGGGGCTCTCATTGCAGGCACACCCAAGGCATCAGAGATCCAGACTGATCAGATTTTGATCCAAAACAGAACTTCATTTATTACAGGCTAAACTAAACCTTGTGCCAGTGTTGGCTTGAGCTGTCTGTCAAGCACTGAGGCGTGTCCCAGCAGGAACCCTCCTCTGGGCTGGGGTTTGGGATCTGGGGGTCTCTGCACATCCCAGCTGCGATCCTGGCGTTGTTTACAAGCCCTCATAAAGGGCAGCCTGGGGCTTCCTGCCACATTTGTGCACGTTTCTTCCTGCAGATGGAAAGCCTGTTTCCACAGATGTGATTGTGCTGGGCAGGACCAATCTCCTCATTCCCTCCAGCCAGCCCCATCACTCCGGGGTGTACGTCTGCCGGGCCAACAAACCCCAAACCAGGCAGTTCGTTACCGCCGCCGCCGAGCTCCGGGTCCTGGGTGAGTAGAGAGCAGGGAAAAGCTCCAGTTAAAAATGCTGACCAGGTAAAAATGCTGACCAGGTAAAAGTGCTGACCAGGTAGCTGTGGATTGTGTGGACCAACATCCAGGAGATCCCTAAGGAGTTGTGTTTGTGGCCTGTACTGGGTAAGATGGGAGCCAGGTTAGAGCCAGGAGCCCTTGGGTTGGGATAGCTCTCAGTGGGAGTGTCACCTCTTTAATTTGGGGTTTAGTTCCTGCTATTTACTGAACTGTTTTATGCCTTATTCTTGTTCTCCAGGGTTCTCCCATGGAAATCTCTATGAGCAATTAACTTCCAGTATCGTGGAAGCCAGCAGGGAGAACAGCCTAGGATCAGGGAACACAGCACATGATTGATACAGAATTTATTTTTCCTTTTGGACAGAGTCTAAATTAAGCCTCTAGAGTCTGCCTGGCAAATCCTATCTTGTAAGCAAAGCTGCTACTGAATAAAACATAGCACCGAGTGGGGAGGAGAAGGGATTTGCTCTGCTATCTTTTCCTCCTCCTCCCCGCATTAATTTGCCCTCTCTCCTCCCAGCTACTCCCAGCATCTCCCAGGCTCCCGAAACCATCTCCCGCACCCGAGCCAGCACGGCCAGGTTTGTGTGCAAGGCAGAGGGGGAGCCACCCCCCACCATCCACTGGCTGAAGAACGGGGAGCCCATCCTGTCCAACGGGCGCGTGAAGGTGCAGAGCAGCGGCAGCCTGGTCATCAACCAGATCGGCCTGGAGGACGCCGGCTACTACCAGTGCGTGGCTGAGAACAGCCTGGGCACGGCCTGTGCCACGGCCAAGCTCTCGGTGATCGTGCGGGAGGGTTTGCCCAGCGCTCCCAAGAAGGTGTCGGCCGTGTCCCTCTCCAGCACCACAGTCCTCGTGTCCTGGGAGCGCCCGGAGCACAACAGCGAGCAGATCATCGGCTTCTCCTTGCACTACCAGCGGGCTGTGGGTGGGTGCCACTGCCTGTGCCCTCGTTAAAGGCACAAGGCACAGCCTGACTTTGCTTCCCAGCAACTCCAGCTGGTTTAGCTCTTTTCATTGCAGGTAGAGGAGTGTTCTCTTGGAGTCAGCACCGCCTGCGAATGAGCCAACATATTCTAACATTGAATGGCAGTAGCATGTCCACATAGCTGAGTTGTGTGGATTCTAATGGGATCAGGCACTTCTGATTTTATGCACATTGATTTTATATGTGAAGGGTGTGATTGCTAATGGATATATTAACCAGCTACATTGTGTACAAGGGCAATCACTAAATTATTCACACCCAGAATCTGAAGTGAGGCATTTGGGTCTCTTGGGGTCTGTCTTCCCAAACAGCCAGCAAGCCAATACTCTTGCTGAACTGCTGCCAGAGCTCCTCTGGAAATTAAACTGGTATCTGCAGCTGCCTCAGCATGGAGTTTGAGTCAAAATGGAGGTGTTAACATTGAGGCATTGGATGTTTCTGCTCAAAGAACTCATGTAAGAGGTGGGGCTTGTGCAGGTGCTGGGGGAATTGGAGAATACATTGATTTTTAAAGTGGATTTACGCTGTAGACCTTGTGAGTTAAGTGAATTTTTTTTAGGATTGTCTTGGCAGTTCACTGACCTGCTGATCAGTGTTTCCTTGGCTCTAGGAACAGATAACGTGGAATACCAGTTTGCTGTCAATAATGACACCACTGAGCTGCAAGTCAAGGACCTGGAACCCAATACCAACTATGTCTTCTACGTGGTCGCATATTCCCAGCTCGGAGCCAGCCGGACATCCTCCTCCATCATTGTGCAGACCCTGGAGGACGGTGCGTTGAGTTAGATGGGCACTGGTGCCTGAAAAGTATTCCTGGCAGTAGCAGCTCCTAGAAACCCAAACCTGCACCTTTGTCTGATTGTCACTTGGGTGATTAAGGGCATGATAGTGATCTGGTTGACTCTGGGGCCCATGAGAATCCTTTGGGAACTGCAGTCAGCTCCTCAAGGCTTTCACCCAGCTCATATGGTGTTGCTCCAGGCATGACTCTGGGCCAGACTTGATTTCAACTCAGAAGAAACATCTATTGCAATTTGTAGGGGTGGGAGCAGCCTTGAGGTCAGATCCTTTAAAAGCCAGTAGTTTGTGTTGATTTTGCCATTTATCACATAGCATTTTGTGAGCAGTAGAGGCAGAGTGCCAGGAGGACATGCACAGCTTTCCACAGGCTGCAGGACAGAGGCAAACAGGGATAGTTTTGGCAGACCTCATGTGCTTTATGTGCTTTTAATGCTCCCAACAGTAACCTGCGTGATCCCACGTGTGTGTGTGTCTGAAGCCTGAAAGGCTGAGTTGAAAGCATGAAAGCTGCCTGCAGCCAGAGCTGTTGTTCTTGAGGGAATGAGGATTCCCAGGCTGCAGTCTGGGTCTGTGAGCCATTTCCTTCAGTGTCTCCTTCGTGCTCCACATACAGTGCAGGCTGATAGCTGGTGTGTGCCCAGTCTGCAGTTCCCAGGGTCTCTGGGAGCAGTGTGGCTGGGCAGGCTCTGCTCAGCCTGGAAATGGAGCAGCCCAGCATCTCCCTTCCCCAGACACCTCTCTGATGCTCCGAGGGATGTTGGTTCCCCTGGGAGAGACACCGTGTCACCAGTGGCCGTGGCAGGGCCAAGACCAGTTGTCTGGCTCCTCCAGCCAACTGAGAGAGCTGGCAGAGATGTGTTGAGGTCTTGCTCTGCTCTTTGCTGACTTCTCATGGTTGATTCCACCCAGTTCCCAGTGCTGCCCCTCAGCTGTCCCTGTCCAGCATGACTCCTGGTGACATCCGTGTGACGTGGCTGCCCCCTCCTCCAGAGCTGAGCAACGGCAAGATAACCAAGTACAAGATCGACTACTGCACCCTCAAGGAAGGTGAGGGGAGCACCATCTGTGGGGTGGAGTCCTCTGTTGTTAATTGTGTCATGGGGAGGGCAGGAGGTGCAAGGCTGGAAATGGGGGGACCCCTTTTACCCAAGGCAGAACAGCTCTCTTGTAGCCTGGCCCTGCTGGTCATGGCAACGCCCTGTGCTGCTTCACACGACTTCAAGGTGCCTTTTCCTGTGACTGTGGAGGAGGTTTGTCCCCAGGGGAATGGTCTGACCCATGTTTGTGCTGCCCTAGGAATGTCTGCATAGGCAACCTTTCACTGCCGTTTGAACTGTGTGTTTTGGGAGAAAAGCTTTATGCTGGTTGGGGACAAGGGGTAAATGCTTTCAATTTTTTTCCAGTGGAGTCTAATCAAAGTGATTCTTGTGGGAAAAAACCCACAAGTAATCCTGTCCAGGCTTTGTTGCTCTATTGCTGAGTGTTTTCCAGTTTTATTTACGCTGTCAGACACTCTAAGAAATGTTCAGCAGGGATGGTAACATCTACCTACACTGGATGTGGCTGTTCCAATTCCATGTGTGCTTGCTTTGCAAATCCTTCTGGGTATTTGCTCTTAAAACTGTCAAAGCTCTGCAGCTTCTCACTTCCCAGGGTCATGATTCTTCCTGAGAGAAGGATGGGGAGTGTGAGGTGCTGGATGTGTTCCCATGTATTTGAACTGGATTAGTAGTCTGTGCCGTGATTCCTGGCTCTTGTTCTTTGCCTCAAGCCTGCACATGGCTCTGTGGTGTCGTAAAACCTTGGAAACACTTGCAATCCAGGGATCACGCTCAGCAATACCCTGTTACATAGCAGGGACAGCACTCCCAGCTGAGTTAATGCCCGGGGAAGCTGAAATTAAGACTTCTGCATTCTCCAAACAGGCAACATGAATCTTCAGGAAGACCAGTTAGTTGTTACAGTGAAAATCCCAGGCCATTCTCAGCTTAAATTTCCTGTTATCCCCCTTATGAACTTGGGTGGGCTGAAGAGAGAGTGATAAAACCTCCGTCTGGCTTGGGTGAAGGTGTGAATTTTGCAGAAAGCAGGGCTGCTGGACAGTTCTGGTTCAAATTAAGGTGAGGATTTAAATACAGCATTGAGAAGCACTGGAACATACCATCAGCTCCCATCAGCTGTGCTCATGTTCTGCCGTCACGTCAGCAGCAGGGTTTCTGACAGCTCCCTCCGGGCAGGCTCCGTGTGCTGAAGGCAACCTGCAGTTTGGAATGTGATGAAGGGAGTTGTCAGTCAGGATGTCAACTCTGCCCAGCCTTCAGTTCTGGTTTTTCTCGGTGGCGTGGGATTGCACTGGGGGAAGCCAAGCCAGCCCAGGGCGTTCAGACCACGTGGGGCAGCGAGGCTTGTGGCTGCTCAGCTGTACTTCCCTTCTGCTGGGAAATCCCTGTTTTCAGTGGTGTCCCCTTGGTTCCAGCAGATCAGGTCACCTCCATCGAAGTGGGTGGAAATGAGACCCAGATCACGCTCTACTCGCTCCATCCCAACAAAGTGTACAAAGTCCGGATCGCAGCCAGCACCAGTGTGGGATACGGGGCCCCCTCCGAGTGGACCCAGCACCGCACTCCTGACAGAGACAACCAGACACACGGTAGGAGCCTGGGAATGCCTGGGATTTGGGGCAGGGTGGGGGGAATTGGAGGCATTTTCAGAGATTCTTGCTTTGCTTTGGGAATTACAACCATTGGTTTTGGTTAGACCAAAGTGCTCACCTGTATCACGCTGCTCAGCAGCCCCTGTACATCTCCCTGCTTGCCTGAGTGGTGGGTCTTTCCTCCCTCCATGTGCAGCTGGGAAAATTCTTGAAAGAAAGAAAGAAACAAAGTCCCAGACCCCAATGTCATGATGTTTGGGAGGGAATAGGCAATTCTGCAGGCAGAGCTGAGCCCACACCAGACTCCAGCAGTGGTTAAAGATGGGGATATCTCAGAATACATAGAGAAACCCCCACACTGGCTTTGTGACATTGTTGTATCACCCAGCTGGGAATGTAACTGTCCCACTCTCCACTGTCAGGCAGTGGAGACATCCCACTCAGCACAGCCTTTCCTCACATTCCTCACTACTGATGGCAGGGAGGATTCAGTAGAGCAGGGAAATGGAGACAAGTGGCTGAACATTTTTCTCCTGTTCTTTTTTTTCAGTTCCATTTGCCCCAACAGAATTAAAAGTCCGAGCAAAGATGGAATCTCTCCTGATAACGTGGCAGCCCCCAGCCAACCATGCCCAGATATCTGGCTACAAGCTCTACTACCGAGAAGTGGGCCCGGAGGAGTCCAGCAATGAGAGCCCCTTGGATGGTGCTGAAGATGAGAGCTGGGACGTAGGACCCATAAAACTCAAGAAGAAAGTGAAGCAGTACGAGCTGACTCGACTAGGTGAGCTGGTTGCATCTTCCTGGCAGTTGGTGTGGAAAGCCAGGGCCTGTCTCTTGCACTTTGCAGCATCCCAGGGTGCTCCCAAGAGGCTCAGTTGTTTGCTTGGCTGGAGATATGCAGGACCAGGGCCATGTGGGCTGTTTCAAGAGCACTCAAAATCCTTTCTGGAGCAGTGCTCTTGGGGCTTATCCTGAGCAGAGTTTAAGCCACAGAAATTTCTGATGCCAGTGTAGCAGGGATTGTATTTTTAACCAGGGGTTACCAATATACTTAGTATATGCTAATAAGTGGCTCTTAATCAATTAGTTTTTTTATTGTGTCACTATAAAGAGTGCCAAGATTGAAATCTCCAGTCAGGACAACGATCTCTCCTTCCCTGTGTGTTTCCAAGGAGCTCCATAATTGCGTGCTGTTTGAAATCTCTCTCTATTACAATGCAGAGATGGGATAATTCACAGCATGCTAATTTTGGGCCAGTATTCTCCTGCACCTCCCCCATAAAGGAAAAGGGATGTAACAGTGAATGTCCATGGCTGGATAACATCTGCACAGCAGTCAGATCTGCCTGCCTGGCTCACTGCGCTCGGCGTTTCCCATAAGGAGTTATGTCCCTAACATCTGATTGTGTTAATTAATTGATTTGCCTGTTGATACGAGATGGAGAGAGAGGGGGGAGAGTCATGGAAGATGAAAGTGGAGTTGTTCTGTCCCCCATTTCATGCTTCATCCCTGTTTCTGCCCAGTGAGCCGAGCCTGCAGAGTGCATGTCTGTTGTGCTGGTTCATCTTACTCTTGTAGCATATTTATTATGCACGGTGCAAAGGCCAGGCTGCAGCACCTGGAAGGGCTGGTTGTGCCATCACTAAGTGAGTTCCCAGCTCTGCCACAGCCATCTTGCCACTGAGAGAGTGTTAACAGTGATGAGCTCCTCTGAAGAACTTTGGTCTGTAATTATTGCACTGGGGAAACCACATGTGAACATCATCACGCGCTGCTCTAACCGCTGGCAAGGCAGTCAGCGGAGGGGCTCGGAGCAGGCTGAATTGGTTCCAAATGCTCTGGCACAGTGATGCTGAGAGGGCTGCTTGTTCTCCTGTAATTACTTCCTTAAATTTGGGCATCCGTCAAGCCCTAATGGTTTCCTTATGACCTGGCGGTTGTGTGTCGGCTATTGCTGTGTCAGGAGCGGAGTCTCAGGTTTCTGCCAGCCATGGATGTTCCCTTTTCTCCCCTTGTGCTGTTGAAAGATGTGCTCCTGCACACGTCCAATAAAGGAAGGGTCAGGAATCTGGCTGTGCTGAGGAAGGTAGGGGGTCTGGACATGAAACAAGGAGGAGGAGTGGTTGGGATTTAGAAGGGTTTAGTTTTACGGCACAGAGCTACCCTGTGCAGGTACTTAGGTCTGCATGTTGTAGGCAGAGCTGGTAGTGGTCTCAGGAAGGGTTGGCAGCCCTAATGTGATCTGCATGTGGGCTGATGGAGAATCAGCTGGGGAGATTTCCCAGCTCATGAATGTCTACCAGAGAAGCACAGCACTGGAAACCTCTCCTGTGATTCCCCTGTAAAAACAAAGAAAATACCCAACACTGTGTCTTGGAAATACCTACAACAATCATCAGGTCCGAGTGCTTGACTGCTGACCAAAAGTTAAAGCAGATTCTGTCAAAATGCCTTTTAAACACTGACGGGCTTGGGGCAACAACCACCTCTCTAGGAAGCTTGTTCCAGTGTTAGAAATGGTGTCAGGAAATCCCAGGCTGGGGACTGGGAATACCAGGCTGTGGCTCAGATGTGGTCACATACCATTGTCAGGGCAGACAAGGTCCAGCATGGTCCCTTCATGTCTTTTGACTGAAGGCAGCACTCTGCCCTTTCTCTTGTCTTGGTTTGAGGTGTGGCCTGAAGGACAAAACTCCAGTCCCACTCCTTGCTCCTGCATAGCTCCTGATTGTCCTTGGGGTTTTTTTTCCAGGTGGTTGGAGGTGAAGAAACAGCTTTGGCCAGAGCCTCTGGAGCACAGGAACTGTGTCTCCTTAGAGTGGTATCACTAATGTCACACCTTGTGTCTTGTCAGAGAGGTGTGTGCTGAAGTTCTGGTGAGAGATGGGCAGCTATTCAAGGGCTCATAAGAAATCCAGGGATTTCATGAGCCCACAAAATCAAAAGGAAGCTGTCCTGAATCAGCAGGGCTTTTTCCCTGAGGAATTCTTCCTGATTTCCATCTTACTCTCTGTACTGGTGTATGACTACCAGGGCCATAATTTATTCGAAAAATAAACGGTAAGGATCTGATCCTGTCTTCCACATTCCCATGAAGGAAGACTGCCTTCCTCTGGGAGTCTGGAAGTTAGGGTATTTTCCCACTTAAAGGAAAGTATGGCTGGCACCTGGCCAATATGAGCACCTTGAAATGCTGAGTGAAGCAACATATTTAGCATATTGGATATATTATGCAGTCATTCAGATTAGTGATTTGAAATGATCTGGACTAGATTATTCTGCTTATATTTAATGTATGATGGAATGCAGTGAAATACATCTGTTTTCATGCTGCCTACTAGCTTCTTGACAGCTTGATAGAGCTTTATGTCTGTCTGTTCTAAGAGCTTGAACATCTGGGCCTGTGTATAAAAATTGAAGCCAAGCCTCTGACTGAGAAATCCAAAATACCCCTATTTTCAGGATGTGAGAGGCTCGATCTTGGAGTTGAGCTCCCCTGGCTTCAGTGTAAGTGGCTGCTGTGTTCATCCTGCCCAGGGACAGAGACAAAGGACTTGTCCTTTCCTTCACTTCATTTCCCAACATGAGCTTCCCACAGCTGCATCACATCTGTGAGCTCTTCCTCACGCTTTGGATCACATCATCCACAAAGAGCTCGTGTCCTAGCAAAGCCCAGCCAAAGGCTGGGGCAGGAGAAGGAGTGTCTGTGCTGATGAGAGATGGGCTGTGGGGCTCTTTGTTCCAGCCCTTTGGAAGTTGAGTGCCCTTTGGTCTCATCCCCCTTGTGTGGGTTTGAAACGTTTTTTCTGTGGCTGCAGAGTGTGGAAATGCAGATCAGGCTGTCTTGGAGGCAGACAAAACTCTGTTTGCTTTTGGGATTCTTTAGGGAAGAAAAATGTGGCTGAAGCTGTTTTTATATTCTGAGCATGAACGTGTGTTGTGGAGCAGAGAAAGCCTTTGGTAATTGGTACCATCAGCCTCTGTGAGCGTAATCAGGGCAGTAATAATAAAATTGGCATCAATAAGAAAGGTTTTATTCTGCTTACGTTGTCTGGCAAAGAGAGCAGTGATCTATGAGGGCAGGGAATGAAGAGGCATGGCCCAAATTAACAAACTTCATCAACGCGCTGCAGCCAAGGCAACCAAAGGCGGTGTGGACTGCTCTGGCTGGGCTCCTGAAGGAGTGGCTGCTGCAGGGAGTGTCTTCTTTAAGAACTTTGTATCTCCCAAGTTGGTTCCTTGATTAAACATCTCCATTTAAAAAACCCTCAGATGTTACAGCAGAAGAGTATTTCAGCTGATGAAAGGCTGGAGGAAAAAGAAGTGAATTTTGGACCTCATTGCTGGGACACAGAGCACCCTGTCCAGCGGCTCAGTTTGGGTCCAAGTGTGAGATTCCCCACAGTTCAAGGCTCTCTGATGGGAAGAGTGTGTAATGAGGCCCCTCAGGTTTCTGGTGTGGGTTTTCTGTGCACTGTTGCTTTTCTAATTGCAACTCAAGAAACTGCTGTAGAGTCAAAATAGTCACAATACAACAAAAGCTGCCAGTGACTTAACAGGGCGTGTGAGGACTTGCTGGAAGGAAGATCCTCACAGCAGTGAGTAAATCAGAAAGGACTTGGGAAATGGGAGGTACATTTGGGAGAGGAGAGAACATCCTCACTCATCAAGAATAAGCAATGCAGTGCAATCTCTTCCATGGGGGAGGGAGGAGTCACTGTGCAGGTTTCTGTAGTATGCAAGGGAGAAAGACCAGGAGATCTGGAGATGATGTGCTATAAACCAGGACAGTGGTTAACCCCTGGGGGCTGGGGCAAGTCCATTTCCTGCTGATAATTTCTGTAAAAAGTGAGGGGAGAACTAGAGAGCAGCTGTGCTGATACGTGCACCAGCTGTGAGACAGTGTTTGTACGTGGGAAGCCTGTAAGTGGAAGGGGGACTCCCTGCTGTAATTTAGGTATTAGGTGATATTTATTTAGGTATTAGGTAATAAAAACATATTTATTATGTTCAGGCTACTTTCTTGGATGGTGAGAAAAGCTGGTAGGATCAAAAAACCCATGTCTAACTGGGCAGGGTTGGTGACAAAAATAACCCCAGACAAACCCTGATTGATTTTTTTTTTTTTTCCCCCCCCCAGCTCCTGGGAAACTCTATGAGGTGAAGCTGGTGGCATTCAACAAGCACGAGGATGGTTATGCAGCTGTTTGGAAGGGCAAAACAGAGAAGGCACCGGCAACAGCAGTAGGTGAGCAATCCTCCCAGTTTTCTTTCTGCTCTGCTTGGCACGTGGCTTCAAAGGAAGGGTAGAGGGAAAGCTACAGAAGATGAACTTCAAGAAGGACAATACCAAAATGGAGGAGGTCCCAGTATAAGGCAGCTTCCTCTGACAGTCATTGCAAAATGCATTGGAGGAATTGGGAAGGAGAGAAAGGAGCAAAATACTCCCTTGTCATTAGGGTTGTTCTTACACTGTGTGTGAGGTTTGTACCACCCCCAACCGAAGGGCAGGAGGAGAGTTTTGGGATGGGTGGTGGGGAAATTACTGTCACGTACATCTCCACATCTCTTTTCTTTTTGTCTTGCACCACAGATCCCCCTGTGCAGAAGGGTCCTCCTCTGCCTCCAGTCCAAGTCTACGCAGAGTCCAACAGCTCGACTTCCATATGGCTCAGGTGGAAGAAGCCTGACTTCACAACAGTCAAAATTGTCAACTACACCGTGCGCTTCAGCCCCTGGGGCCTGAAAAATGCCTCCCTCGTGACGTACTACACCAGGTAAAGAGGGATGCCAAGGGTTCATCTGCCATGGCTTGCTCATGTCAGCAATGAACACAGGGCAGGAGCAACCTGCATGGAATTTCCAGTACTTAGCAAAATCCTGGGTGTTTCATGTGTTGGGAACATCTGCCATGGTCACAGATAATGTTCAGAACTGCTGAGATGTCTCCGTGGGGCTTGTCTTTGACTTGAATACCAAGGAATCATTTACTGGTCTCTGCATCTTTTTTTGCTCTGTTTGGATCTTACACATTTGTTTCTCTGTTAACAACATGGCTGGGTGCAATTATGGCCAGTCTGAAAGCATTCATGATTTGTGAGATGGTCCTCACAAGTTTGGTCTATAAATTGCTAGAGTTTAAGCAGTTAAAATAATTTGGGGATGTATTTTCCATCTGGATTCCTGTGCAGATTTTCAGCCTCTAACCAGGCTGTTTTCAGGCTTTTCCATGCAAGTACATCAGAAATGGTCCTGGAGACTGGGAACTGCTTTGCTCTGTACCTGGGAGCTGAGTGTTCTTGCTCTCACATGGCTGCAAGAGACAAAGTTTTAGGTGAAAAAACAAATACTGTAAGAATTAGGATAACCTCTTAGAGTGTTCCTGGTAAGGTGTCCAGGTGACATGGGAGAACCATGAGGTGTTCATGCCCTTGTGCTGTGTCCTCTCTCACCAGCTCTGACGAAGACATTCTCATCAGTGGGCTGAAGCCCTACACCAGGTATGAGTTTGCTGTGCAGTCCAACGGTGTCGGCATCGACGGCCCCTTCGGCAGCGTGGTGGAGCGCTTCACCCTGCCCGACCGTGAGTAGTGGTGGGAACTGAGCCCTGACTTACCCTGCTTTTCCCTGAGTCTCTCTCAGTTCCCTCCTGATGTACCCTGAGGGATGTGGTCTCAGACTCCCTCTGAGCTCGGATGTCCCTGAGAGACACTCTGGGGCCGAGTACTGTTCCCCTCTTTTTGCTGCTCAGGATGGGTCTTGTCTCTGCCAGGCCCCTCCACTCCTCCATCTGACCTGCGGCTGCACCCGCTCAACCCCTACGCTGTCCAGGTGCACTGGTGCCCACCTGTGGAGCCCAATGGCATCATTGTGGAGTATCTCATCCTGTACAACGCCAACAACACGCAGCCAGATGACATGTGGACCTTGCTGACGCGAGAAGGTGAGCTCCTCCAGGTGCTGTAACACTCCACTGCTCCTCCTCCTGCCTCCTGCCCTGCCTCTGGAGCTCAGTCCTGCTGCCCTGATTTTTGCCTCACCAAATATTGATGAAAGCCTGGCGCCAGCTTTCCTGGAGCACATGCTGGGCCTCCCTCCTCGTCACATCAGAGAGTCCAGGGACATGACTACTGAGAGACATGAAATCAAACATGTCTAGGGCTGAAACAGCCATTGTCACCCAGGAAACATCCTGCAGATACAGGCTGGCAGCCAGTAATTCTTAGAAAAATATGTGCCAGCAGCACTGTGTACAGTCTGTATCATCAGCTCTGTAAGCAGTAAGTTCATTAATACTGAAGAGGTGTATGAAATGCCTCTTGGAGCTCGTGCCACAAAATCCCTCACTTCTGGGATCCAAGGGCCCAAGCAGAATTCAGTTGCTGCTTTCCTGCAGCCTCTGACTGCTCTTGAAACTGCACATTTTAAGTTTCTTTTGACTTGCTTTTGGTCAGGAAATATCTTCAGCACTGAAGTGCATGGCCTGGAAAGTGATACAAGATACTTCTTCAAGATGGGAGCAAAGACAGTCGTGGGATCCGGTCCCTATTCCAACGTTAAGGATGTGCACACCCTCCGGGAGAAGCTGTCTGGTATGAATCCCCCCCTTGTCCTGGGGCAGGAAGTGAGAGCTGTGTTGCTGAAGGCCATGATTTGTCAGCAGTGACATTTCTGATTGCCAAGCCATTGCCTGATGTCACTGTGTGGGATGTGAGATATAATTCTGTGTAGGCCAGGGCAGAGGATCACAGCACAGCCCTCAGATGTGCAGCTCCAGAACACATCCCACAGTCAAACTTCATCCCTCTTCCCCATCCCAGTTCCTCTGGAAAGGCACGTGCAACCTTTCTGTAGTGTGAGATTAATTAATGTGCACAGATGCCAGTTTGCCTTAAGCTGCTCTAAATTTTCACTGCCACGGAATCTGCCTCCTTTATGTGTATAGAATCATAAAACCATGGAATAGTTCGTGTTGGAAGGGACTTAAAGGCATTGCCTGTTGGGTTTAGTAGAGCTGATGCTTCTCTGAACATGAGACACTTTGTACCTCTTGCTGCTAGCAGCTGAAATAGTGTATCCATCCTTCCTTTCCCTCCTAGATGTCCTGGATATCCACTCTGTCACGGGGATCATCGTGGGGGTCTGTCTGGGTCTGCTCTGCATCCTCTTCTGCATGTGTGCCAGCTTCCGAAACAGCAAGCACAGGTGGGTGTCACCTCACCTGGGCAGCAGGGAAAGGAGGCTGCTGTGGAAGGAGACAAATACACCGTGAGCTGCTTCCCCTGTCCAGTTGTGCTGCCTGGGATGCAGTGTAGCACACAGTTAATGCACAGCTTGAATCTTGGGAGTGCTGGCTGGATAAGGAGCATATTTAGTATAATCTTTTCACTGATTTATTTTCTCAATAGTTTCTCTTCAATTTGTATTCTTAGACTAGTAGTGTTGTGGGTTTTTTTTTTCAGAGAAGTAAAAGCCCCAAGAAAATGGAAGAACTGGGTTATTACCTGTGTGTGTTAGTGTGGGCAGCATTTTGCTTCTAATGTTGGACAGCTCTAAGGATGTTTGGAAATGGTTTATTAACTTCCAGCTGGGAAAATAATGAAAGACTTCCCAGTGAGTGACAGGCTGGTTTAAGGAGGATTGGACACAGCCCAAAGCCCCCTGCTATCCCAGGGGTCTGAATCCAGGCACAAGCATTTGGAAAGACCATGAGCAGAAAGCAGCTCAGTTGTTGAGAAGAGCTTTGAGCTTACAGCAGATCTCAGGACTAGAGACAGGCAGCTTCTGGAGTCCTGTCCTAATGTAGCCACAGAACTTTCCTGTCCTGTTGCATCTCTTACATGTAAAGCAGAGGTGACAGGAGAGGTGACACAGCTCTCCATGGGCCAGGGTTAGTGAGTGTCCTGCTCCAGTTCTGGGACTCGTGGTGTCTGATGGCCTTGGGATCTGCAGGGAGAGCTTGGCATCCCTCTTTTGGGATTTAGGATTTGGATTGGACAAATCCTTTGGGATTTGTCTGAGCTTTGGGATTAGCAAAAGTGGTGGAGATGCATCTCAGTGAAAGCTGTTACAGTGGGACGTGGACAGAGGACCCCCTTCCTGTAGAGGGGCAGGGCAGGGCTTGGGCCATGGGCTTCCACAAGGACCAGCTGAGATGTCAACTCTTGTTTGTTTTCCCTCAGGGAGGCCCTGCCAGGCCTGGATTCCCAGGCTGCTGGCAACCACACGTACTACCACCGGAACAGGCAGGGGATGGCTGCGCCCAGTGCCACCCTGGACTCACATGAGCTCGAGTCCCTCATGTCCCCACTCCCAGAGGATGCACCTGTGCCCCTGGGGGACATCACAGAGCTGACAGAGGTGCACAGCCTCATCCACACGAGCCTCCCTGAGGATATTGTCCATGGGAAGAGGAAGGTAAGGACATGCATGTGGTGACTGGGCTCCCCCCTCTGGGCAAGAGCCTTTGTTTGGTGTGTGATGCTGGGAAGCCAGGGTTGGATCCTGTCCTGGCTCTGCAGTGCTGGCAGTGCTGGTGCTGGGCAGCCATGCATTTCCCTCTCTGTGAAACTGACTGGCTCAGCTTTGGCTGTCAGATCTAATTTGGGATCCCTGTGCCATCTACTACTGCCTTTCACTTCCTGGGAGAGTTATCCCTCATCCAAAGAAGCTGCTGCCAAACGTGGTGCTGCAGGAAGCTGCCCTTTTCCTGTTGCATGTGGATGGTGTGAGGAAATATGATGTCTAGAGCAGACACTCAGCCTTTTTCTTGGAGTAAAAGGAGCTTTGTCCATAAATAGTGTATCCACTGGAATGCCCTAGAAGATAAACAACAGGTGAAATGGTGGTTTTTTTGTGAACTTTATTTTTTAAGAAGTTTTTTCCGGCCCTGCTTGGTTTGCCTGACATTGCATTGTCTTTCATTCCTCCCTGCCCATTTCGTCTTTCAAGCTTGCCTGAAACATTTCATTCCATTAGGGAACCTTTAATTGGCCTAATTTAGTTAATCTGTTTATGTCTCTCTTTGTAGCCCTGGGAGAGCATGTAAAGTAATTAGGAGGTTCAGTAAAACAAATGCGTTGTGAGCACGTGGGATTTCACGTTTGCATCAACGATGCACTCGTGGGTCACCAGAGGGAAGGTGAGTTCAGGTACCTGGCTGACCATGAGCCCTGTCCTGGCTATGAGAGGCAGTGCAGGTGTGATCTTTTGGAACCTCAATGTTTTCTGCTGAGCTAGAAGACATCTTCAGTATCCCTGGGAGCTGAAGCCGTGCCTGTGGCCATCCCCGCTGCCGTGTCAGATCAGTGCTCAGCTGAAGGAGAGGCTGTTTGTTTGCAGCCAAGCCACATCCAGGGATTGTGGTGGAATGTAGCTGCTTGTCTGGACCCAAGCCGAAGAGTGTGAGGAATTTCCTACAGCTCTTTCCCTTAAATAAGGAACAAATGTTTTCAGGGATGGGGACTTACCCTTGAGAACAGGTCGGGGTGGGGGGAAGTTGCCTTCTTTGTGAGGCCTTTCTGGGGGCAGCATATCCAGATCTCTTCCAAAGCAGCAATCCTGTCTGCAAGGGTTGAAACCAAGATGTAAATGTGTGCAGAGAAGGGGCTGGAGAGGGCAGTGCCAAGGCCTGGCTGCTCAGGGCTCAGCCTGGCAGCTGGGGCCCTCAGAGGCTGCCAGTGACCGGCAGCGAGTATGGTCAGAGACCAGAGCCCTGGGGAGAGGGACAGTTCTGGCTGTAGGGTCTGTGTAGGGTCTCTGCCTTCATAATTGGATAGGAAAAGGCTACTGTGAGTTAAATTCAGTGAGGATTTTTCTTTTTGATGGATGTGGATAGGCAAGCAAGGGTCACTGGGAAGCAGCTGCAGGCAGCCACGTGGAGAGCAGCGTTGTCACCAGTGCCGAGCAGGGAGGGTGACCCGGCAAGTGGAGGAGATGGAGTGGTGGCCGGGAGCAACAGGCTGTTGTTGCTGGGAGTGGGCACTGGAGGGAGATGTGCTCCCACACAGGAGACCCCGCTCCCTCCACTGCCCAGCTCCTGCTGGAAGCGTCTCCTGAGCACATTGCATCCTCTCTGTACTCTGTATAAGGTACAGAGTATAATCAAGGGTGCAAAGACTCAGAAACACATTTATGCTACAGTTGCCAAGAGGCCCCATGTCTGGAGGGGGATATGATGTTCCTTGGCTGGGTAGTCAAGGAGTTGGGCAGTTCTCCTCTCGTGGCTGGAGCAGTGCACACCTGCCTGGTGCCCACTAAATGTAAATCAGGTCTGAGCAGCTGTGAGTGTGTGCATCTCCCTGCTTGTACACAAAGTGCCACTACTCGAGGCCCTGGAGTGTGGTGTGGGTTCCTTGGGCTGTCTTGTGTGCTGCAAATAGCTCCCTCCAGCAGCCATTGAGTCTGGAAACCCCCAGGGACCCTTCCTGGAACAGAGCGTTGTGGGAGCTTTGCACCCTGCAGTGACCAGCTGCCTTTGTTGCCTTCTCTTCTCTTCTCTCATGCTGTGTGTGGTTGGGGCTGTGAAAACCCATGGCAAGGAATGTGACAGAGCCACAGGAAAGAGAAAATCCTTGTGGAAGGAAATTCCTGGTCCCACTCCAAGGGGAAGCTCCCCAGGATGCTGTAGGTTGGATAATATGACTGGCAATCTTAGTCAAAAAAGAGAAGAAGTGAGAAATGTCTGAAGGATCCCCTAAATAACAGTGTATCATGTCACCACAGAGCTCAGGATGTTGACTGGGACAGACACTTGGTGCAGTGCTGCTGCCACTGCTGGGCAGGTTTGTGTGGCTGTGACCTCTAGTTACCTCCTTGTCTCTCTGTCCTCAGGTTACGCTCCCAAAACCTGGTTTCTGTTGTCTGGATGGCACTTGCCACTGGTGATGACAGTGATTGCTGCTCTGTGCCTGCAGGCTGCTCACATCCTGGCTTTTACTTGGCATTCCATGGATTATTCTTTCTTGTTTTTATTCTTGTGGCAGCCCGAGGTTCCAGTGGAGGTTGGAGGCTCCATGTTAGGAGGTGTACAGACACAAAGAGGGGACTGTCCCCATGCCATAAGGAGTCAGAATTGAGCTAATGTCACTTTGCAGGTATGAGGCCAAAGGGCAGAAGGTCTTTAAAAACACTGAGATTTGAACAGACTTCTGCAAAGAATTTCAGGAAAAGGTTTTGAGATGTCCCTTTGATTGTTTTCAAGTCGAGATCATCAGTCCCTTCGAATTTACGGCTGTGATTCCTCTTGAGCTGTTACACATAATGCTGGGGGTGCAGGATGGTGCAGGTGGAAGGTGGGACAGTCCCAGAGGAGTCTCCTGGCCCCCCTGTCCCTGCCTGCAGGACAGGAATGTACTACTGCAATTGAGCTGTCAGCACAGGGCCCCTCTGGATGCTGGCAGCTCCATTGGGCAGGAGAACACAGCCACTTAGTGGCCCATTTTCCTTCCTTTCTGTATGTTTCCCAGTGGTCACAGGGAAGGATTTGTAAATACACTGGCAAGTGATTTTCCTCTTACTGTCTTCCCTTGGAAGTGACCCCCTCCCTGATGCCCCAGGTATCCCTGTTAGAACTGACACCGCCGAGCACAGGCTGTGGGGATGCAGCTCTGTCTCCCCTGGCAGATGGACTGAAGATGATAAAATGGCTCCACTCCAGACAGCTCTGTTACTGCTGCTTGTGGGCCAAGCAATTTAGAGGGTGGGGGAGAATGTTAAAAAGCATCTGCTTTCCGTGGAAGACTTTGGCTTTTCATTGAGTGAAGCCAAACTCAAGCATTTTGGCTTGGAAGTGTTTGCTGTTGTGCTTCTTGCGAGCTGGAACCTTCCCTGCTTGCCTCCCTGCTCCTTCCCTGAGGGCCTCCTTCCCGCAGGACTGTGTTCCCATGAAGCATTCCTGGGACTCGGAGAGCAAAAGCTGTAACACATCAGGGAACTTGGATCTTCCCGGATTGTTTGTCATTTTCGTGTTGAAATTTTTGTGCGTGGAAAAGAAGTCCCAGTGTTTTCTGAGAAGTCTCAGATGAGAGCTGTGATCCTGGTGACAGCGAGCAGAGCCTCTCCTTTATCTGCTAGGGAAGAGGTCTGTGTTCTGTTGCATCCCAGCTGTGGGCAGGGATGTTGGTGTGTTTGCGTGACACGGAGCTTTGCCGCTCGCACCGGCTGTTCAGCAATCCTTCCCCTCTGCTATGACGCTCTCAAAAGCTGGGCACATCTGAAATGTCCCCAGCCTTGTTTTGCACAGGACTTTAAGCTCCTTTAAATAACCATCCTCATAAAACAAGGGGAGGTTTCAAGTTGAACTTTTCCTACGTGTTCATTCTCAGCTCATATATTTGCATGAAATCGTGACTTGTCACTGAGAAGGTAACACGATCTAGGCACGTTTTTACCAGCCAGAGTTTCTATAAAAAGGCTAAAATGAGACGGCTTGTTTGCTTTGATAAGGATTTAGCTGTAATGGAAATGCCTTTTATTGGAAGATGTTTTTATTAGTTTTCATTCTCATGTTTGCAGTGAACTGACAAAGGGATTTTTCCCTCGTTAAATTAGTGTTAGACTGACACTCCTTGTTCTTTGCCTTCGTTACTCTGTTGTAAAATCCAAGAGAACATTTCCTTCCATCAGCCACTCAATAGCCTCCCTCAAGTAAAGAAATCAGTATCATTTATTACACCAAAAAATGCTACTTAAAAAAGCAGCAAAGCTTTCAGGCACGCAAGATTTCTTCAGGTCTGTGATGAAAACAGACCTACAGTTAATTGCCACTGCCCAACCTTAGAACCTAAGCCCCAAGAGGGATTTGTTTTTTGCCTTTTTTCTCCCCCTCTCAAACATAATGTGCTCGAACAACATGTGGGACACAGGCCATGTTGTGTGGCTGATGGTTTTTTCTGTTTGTTGAAAGTTGCAAACTGGTACAAAACAAGTTTGTTCTTCGTTGCAGCCAATTTCAGCCAGAGCTGAACAGGCTGTTCCCAGAGTCATCAAAACCTATGTAAACATGGCAGATTGACATTTCCGCTAACAGATGGTCCATGGGGGATTGCAGTAGAGCTGCCTGTTTCTTTCCACGTTTTTTGGTATTCACAAGATGCCTGCAAGAAGGTTTTCGAGTTTGCTCTGTGTGTGTGTGTGCGTACGATGCTCAGATCTCTCTGATGGCAAATATGCACGCAGGCTTCTCTAACAGGACACACATTTGGTGCATGTGTGCAGATTTGTGTAGGTTCGGTGCTGAAATCTCCAGGCAGTATTTGCTCAGTAACGTATGTTCCTTGGAAGAGGCACAGAAGCCATCAGTCAGGGATGGAGCTGCAGAAAAAGCCTTTCAGATGGCAGCAGAAGCAAATTGAACACGCTCCTTGAGCACTCGCATGTGGAGATATTCCTTGTCGTGAGCTCTCTGTGATCGCTTGGTTGATTTCTCGCTATTAAAGCGTAGTTTAATGATTGTCCACTTAGAAAGGGAGCAATTAGGGAATGCTTTTGGCTCAGAATATATTGTCAAGGATTGCAGAGAGAGAAATGGCAAAGACACTGCCTCAAGCATCCACATCTAAATTAGCAAATGCTTGATAGCCACCGCGCTGGGCTTGGACGTCACTGTTCTGCAGGGTGCTGGCATATCAATGAGGCCTTTCACTACTTGTTTGCTAAAAATTACATCCAGAGGCAGCAGCAAAGCTGCTGTGACTTGGGAGTGGTGCTGGGATGTGACGCTGCTCTGCCTCCCACAAGGTGTTGAGCTCCTTGGGTGCCTGGGTGAGGGTGGACAGAGGGCTGGGGATGGCCCCGGCCGCCCTTCACTCACACACGAGCACTTCAGTGTCCTCCGGTCAGCCCCGACAGCACGAGGTAGCATTTGCTTCTTGCTAAATAGCTGACTTAGGAATGCCTGGCTCACATACAACATCTGGTCATGTATTTCTACCTAATTTCCAGCCAGATGGACCGAGGCACAAGGAGGTCAAATGACTCACACAAGGTCAGGCTGATGTCAGAAATCTCCTCGCTGTCTCGGCTGGACTCGCGCTACGCTGGCGGTTGTTGGGATAGATTTGGCCTAAGGAGCAGCCACATGTGCAGAGCAGGAACCTGGGCTTCTCCTGCTGACAGTGAGCGATAGGTGGTCAGTGGGTTTGAAGAGACGTGCTGTACATCTTCCCCAGCACAGCCATCGTGCTCACACCACCAATGTTCTGTGTGCATGTGCACACTCGGTGTTGTCAGGGCAGGATTTTCCGCTCTTCATTCCTGCATCAACCTCTCTTCTACCCAGGCAATGTGTAACATCTGTGGAACAAAGCCAGAGATAACAGGCCTGTGTGGTCCTTAAATCTGAGTGTGTGTGTATATATGTATGAGTAGTAGCAAGGCTGAGATCAGGTACACGCAGGACAGCCCAATAAAATCAAAAGCTGGAAAGAAAATACTGTTCTGCCTGTGAACTAATAGTCTGAGCTGTTAAATAACTTCAACTCTTAAAGACACACATTTCCCATACACAGAGGTGTGCATTCAACAGTTTATTGCAAGGGGAAGCTGAGAGAACCCAGAACAAATTGCGTTCAGCCCATATAATTTAATTAGATCTACAAACAAGGTAACACTGGTTGCCCAGGGGACTTAAAGCTGAGCTAAGAATTGCTTGGTGGTCTGTTGCTTAAAAAAAAAAAAATTAAACTAAAGAAGGCCCCCAGTTTTGTGCCTCTGTGTTGATGGGCAATGGCAGTGTGTTTACCCAAGCCCTGGCTTGGAGAAGGAATTCTGTTCTGCACAGCAGGCAGAGTACCATTGTCTCCAGCTCTTACTGGAGCACATGGGCCAGTGCCCACAGGTGAGGGTCCTTCTTGCTGGTGCCAAAGCAAATACTGTGATCATTCAGCTCCAGATTTCCCCATCCCTGTCCCTTCCCCACTCTGCTGTATTTCTCAGTGGGCTTGTTCTTCTCTGGGCTGTTTGTAGTTCTGCAGGGAGCTGATTCCAGGGGACCTGTAAATGATGTCTGTGCCATGATATACCTGTTGGTCTCACAATTCAAGAATCAGTGGAAAGACCCTTTTACAACCATCTGGCATCTTTTGTCCCCATGCTGTGCATCAGCCCACGTACCAGCAATAAAAACACTTCTAAGGCAGTGACTGTGTGAGTCCATTGCAGAGCATTTTCGTTTTGATCCCATCACAAGTGTCCTCCACGTTTATGGTATTTTCCCAACCTGCACTTTCCTTGCTTCTCACGTCTCTCGTATGAGGCTAAGAATCTATGTCTGTGATAATTGGATCTTTTCTCCTCCCACTTTTCTCCTGCAGTCTTCATGGAATAAATCAGCCACACAGCCCTGGACAAACAGCATTGCCAGATACGGGGACACCATCACCAAGGAGCCCCTCTCTGCTGTGAACGGGTCACTCAAGCTCCCCTCCAGCACAGGGCAGAAGCTTCTGCTCCAAGCTCTGGTTTATGATGCTGTGATGGTGGGTGTTTGAATTACTGGCTTATGTATTCTGATGTGGCTTTTCCATTTATATTGCCCATCTCCCTTTCTCCTTTTTGCAGACCCTTTTTGTGGGCTTGTTCTTCTGGTGACGGTCAGGTGGGCTCAGAAGCTTGGTTGTCAGCAGGACTGTGGCATTCCTGGTCTCTGAGGACCTGGATCCAGGCACCAGCAGTCTGCTTGGAGTCTTTGCTGTGGCCATGCAGCAATCAGCCCTTGAATGAGTTAGGAGCTGCAGAGCTCAGCACAGTCATTAAGATCTACAGCCTGGTGGAGGGATTGCATTTTTGGCTGTAAAAGGAGTCAAAGATCAAGGGTTGATTTAAACTCCCTTCTCCAGATAGGGCAGAGCAATTTCCACTGCACTTGTGTTCTTTATGTGGGTGTACAGTCTGGGAGGAAATCCTTTTTCTGATATTGCTTCATTGGAATAGACATGCAGTCCCATGTTTGGGAGAGTTTGTGCAAGAATTGGGATGTCTGTGCCACAGTCTCAGCAAAGCAAGCTGACACCTGCTCAGGCTGACTCTGTACCAGTGATTTTTTTGATTATTGTTTTAAAAAGTTCGTCCTCCACCCCCTGCAACTACTTTTAAGTAACTCACCTATGTTTCCTTCCTAGACAGTGGTGTGAAAATCAATTATACACAGGATGTAATTAACATTGTGGATAGAGTTAAGACAATGTTTTACAGCCCAATTACAGGGCACCCTTTACAGCACAGCTTACCCAGCAGAGTTTGTCAACAAAAGGAGAAAAGTGTTAAAATATGTAAATGATGCTCAAAGTTGGCTTCAACAGAAAGAGCAAATTACACGTGGGATATCACTTCCATACCCTGAATTGTCTTCTTGCTGCTACATCACGCTCAGCCCAGAATCTGAGCGTTGATTGCCTAGAGAGCTCTTTGTGAACTTCCACAATAATTTGTCTGTTAAATTATTGAGTGATAATCTCATGGAATGACCTGCTTGTCAGCCAGATTGGTGGAGATCTGTAGCCTGAGCTCTGCTTAAAACACTGCAGAGCAGGACTTACTATTTTCTTTCTGAATTCAAGCGCTTGAATTTACACCGACTTTTGCAGGCTGTGACCAGGGCTCTAAGGAACACACATGTGTTGATATGTAGCCAAAATTAAAGCAGGAGATTGAAGGGAACCCTGGTATCTCTCTCTGAAACTGGTTTCCTAGAGTGCTGCCCACTCAGCCTTTTGAAATCTGGCCCTTAATATGGAAACAGACTTGGGAGTTTGGAAAACTGTGGTCTTTGACAGAGTCTTGGAGGAGTGGTTGCTGCAGCCTGCCAAGAAACTGTGGGCAAATCACTTTGCTCCCTTGGGCCTTGCTTTCTCAAACATAAAATAGGAATCATGATCCTGAGGTGATTTGAGATGCTTCTTGAGACTTCAGCTCTGAGATAATATTTAATAGAGGCATGTGTACATCCTTTTGCACTCGGTGGGATTAAGTAGAAATACATTTCAGTGCTTGGTTGGGTCACAGCCTCATTTATCAGAATTTCACTTACTTTATGTTCTTTTTTTTATTACTTCCCCCTGTTTGATAACAGAATGAAACAAAGAAAAGCCACCCACCAGCCAACCTCCACCAAGTGGAAGCAGAGGTCATTGTCCATTCTGATTTTTCAGCCTCTGACAGAGACTCCCAGTTGCACACCCTGGAGAGTGAAGAGCCAGAAATTGAGGACCAGGAGCCCGAAGAGCTCCCCTCGGGAGAGCTGGCTCTTCCTGGCTCTCCCAGCTCCCAGCAGGATGCAGGCCAAGTGTTGGTGGACTGCACAGAGAATTTGAAGGCTCAGGCCCAGGCTGACACAAATACTAACAAACCAGAGGCCATTTGCATCCCTGGGCTCACCAACGGCTTCCACAGCCATGGAGAAAGTCTGGATTCAGTGGAGAGTGGAGACTCAGATTCCACCCAGGAAGATGGGCGGGATGTGCAGCCAGTCAAGGGCCAGTTGCTTTCCACAGCCCCGGAGGAGGCCCCACTCTGTAGTAACTCTGGTTTAACCAGTCCATCCTCAGCATCTGAGAACATGGCACATGTCCACAGCCACAAAGAGTGACCTGACCTGGTGCTGATCCCGGGAGAGCTGTGAGGTGCTGCCTGCCCTCGGCTCATGGAGCCCAGCAGGAGCTGAGCAGGCACAGCACCTCCCAGAGCGGGGCTTGGACCCCTCAGCTGGGCACACACCTGCAGGAAACCAGGAGGTACCTTGGGCAGGGCCATCTCCTTCCTGCTGCAGCTGGTGAGTAGCTGGGTGTCGGGGGGAGCAGGATCGAGCCATCTGCCGGAGCCTGGCGCAGAGAGCCACGATGGAAGGGAGCCTTTCTGCGCTAGACTGGGGCTGTCACTTCTCCAGAGTCCTCCGGGCCACTGGCAAGACATCCTGTAATGCTGGGAAGTGGCAGAGCACACTGAGTGATCCTCCTCGACTGCCTCTGCACCGGGAGCGCCTTGACACTGCCAACTGTGCCAGGATGGATCCTGGCCCGGGAGTCCCGGGAGGGGGTGGAAACCGACGGAAACAAACACAGTGAGCTGCAACCACCAGCCTTTTCTGCCCTCCCGTGGTTAGAAGGATTCCCAGGCTCTCTGTAACTTCTCCTAGCAGGCTGATGTAGTGGCCTTTTATTACACACTCTACGAGTGCCTCTAACAACTTGTACTATATAGAACCTTCTGCAGCGTCTGGGTCATTTCACCAGCCTGGACTTTGTTTTATGTAGGTTCTTGTACCTAATATTTTAGGTACACATCTGTCCTTTTAATGTACAACATGTATTTTTATTTCCTTGGAACATCTTTATATTATTTAATTTTATAAAGTGGAATAGTGTGTGGTATAGAGTAGCATTTTTACTACTTCTCTCTCTCTTTAATTTTTCCTCCCTAACAACACAACTACCTGATGTCTGTTGGAGAAAAAAAAAAAAAGCAGTAGATCTACTCTTTTGTTATAGTCCATTATAGGTTTTAACTTATTCTTATACTGCCTTTTTCTAAAGAATATGTTTGCACTGGTTGTTGACTCTTTTTTAACACATAGTGCTGCAGATCTGATGTCTCTCTTGCTTTGTTTCTTTGACACCTTCCCTACAGCCTGAGAGTTGGGTTGTGTCTCTCTGTAGGGCTGTGTTTTGCAGATGCTGCCAAAGGAGACTGCTCCAGCTGGTGGGATGTCGGTCCATCTCTCATTAAAAAGCTTATACTAATGAAGAGAAAGAAGAACCAACAATTGCAAAAGTAAACTTGCTATCTTGGGGGCATCTAATTGGTTTTTTGTGTGTGCCCAAGAGGAGACATCTCAGATGGTTTTGATTTCCAGAAAGCAGCACTCAGCCTTCTGTAAGCAGTGGACTTGCTGAAGGCTTTGGATGAACAAATGAAATTTTCCAGTCACTTCTGAGAGTCCTGGCCAAAGTGCCTTTGGGTGGATTTTTTTTTGAAGAGCAGAGCACCACCAGAGCTTTAAAATGAAGATCAAATCTTTGGTCTCCTACCAGTCTGTCTGGTTTGAAAATCACCTGGTGACTCTTCTGGCTGATGCTGTTTGCTTACTGCTGACACTTCTCTCAGCCTGGCCCTGCTGGGGGTGGACTTTTCTCCACCTTTTCTTTAGCCCTGTTTCAGGCCTGCAGAGTTTGGCTGCAAATGATACTGATTGGACCAGCTCTGCAGGGGTGACAAGCATTGGTAACTCTGGTCATGGGTGTTTGGTAAATGTTTTGCCTTCCTGGAGGATTCAGAGATCTGGCCACTTGTTTGTTTAAATGAAGGAAAATATGCCCATCTCCCTCATTTCTTTTTGAAATTCCCCCCAAAGCTGTATGGGGGAGCCATGTGCTGTAGAAGAGATCCTGTAGAAGACTTCAGATTTTGGTTTTTATGGTGAAATCTGGATGGAGGTACCACTGCTTCCAGCAAGGAGAACCTCACTCTGCCAGCCACCTGTCCCTGCATCTGTTGTGAGGAGCCATGTCACAGTGTGCCCTGTGTGTGGAGCTGAGCTGGACCAGCCCATGTCCCTGCAATCCACCACACCCTGTTAGCTCCAGCTCTTCAGCAGAGGCGAACCTCCAAGCCTCCATGTACCCCCAGACCGCACTGCTACAAGACTTTGAAGGTCATGACTTAGCAGGGGTACAGGTAAGGCAGTGCAGTGTTATTGCAGGCAATAGGGGTGATTCACAGCTCTGTGGGAGTGGAGGCAACCACAGAGGCACAAACCCTGCAGCTGGGCAGTGTCGGGCACTTGCTGCAGAGGGTGGGGGATGTTCTGCAGGTGGGCCTCAATTCCCAGTTATTTCCATGGAACAGTCCTTGCCCTTCCCCAGTGAGAGAACAGGCCCTGCATAAGCCATGTGGTCACTGCTGGGGTGCGGAAAGGGAAGAGGACACTTCTCCAGAAAGCTCACTCTGGGGGAGCCCTTGGTCACTTCCCTTCACCTCCTAAAATGGTTCCTGCACCCTCACACATGTCAGTGTGCTGAAGGGCTGCTCCTCCTGAGCATCCTGGCTGTCAGGGGGCAGTGCCAGGGGCAGTTTGGCCAGCAGCACCTGACCAGGGCACGAGAGTTCTCCTGGCAGCTCCCTGTCAGGACACAGCACCTGGGGCAGGTCATGGGGCAGCCCTGAGCTTTCCATCCAGGGGATGGAAGGGGACGGAGGCTCAGTCCGCTGGCTGATGTAGGAATGTGCCACAGTTTTTGGGGAACTCCCTTGTATGTGCATTTGTCTGTACTGACTTTAGCAATCCCACAGCCATGAGCTGAGCTGCCTGAAAGCTGTCCCTGCCCGTCTCTGAAGGCAGGCACCATTCCCCTGGATCACCTTGGGCCGACCACCAAACCACCGCAGTAGTTATGTGTCCCGAGAGCTTTGGGGGAGATGCAGGAGAGCACAAACAATTTTGCTTACACATCCCAAAATTACTTTGTCTCCTCATGCTGAGGCTTGTTGTGGTCTCATTACACCTCACCAAATTGTACCAGGATGTGAGACTGGCAGCGTTTGGATGTCCAAGAACTGTGGTGGCCATGGGCTCATACACCAAACCTCAGCTACAGGAATCCAGGCTGTTCCCCAGGATTCCTGGAGCCAGGAATCACCCCTGGCCGGCAGCAGCGGAGCTGAGCCTGGGCCAGCACTTGTCCACATGGAGTGCTGGGTGATGTGTCCAACTCAGCTGTGCCCCTGGTCCCTCCTGCCCGGAACACGTGGGGACCTTTCAGCCCCAGCTAGAAATGCATTGAAGAAGACACATAATACACACTTGATGTGTAAAGCTGAAACAACCAGTGCATATATTTTTTTATTGTGGAATAAGTAGCTTTCTTGCAGATTTCCCACAGGCACACAAACTGTTGATACCTTTAATTACCCATCATGCTTAATATCTGTTCCTGCACACCAGGCTCCTTTCTCCCTTCCTTTCAGTAACACTAAAGATTATTGCTGTTCAACTTTTTTGCTGGTGTATATTGTTTTACATTGTTAAAATGTCAGGTTTGTCTCACTGGCATAATTTTGTAGTATTAATGTTACTGTTTGGCTACACAACTGTATATTCCCCATGCTGCTGTGAAAGTCACAATTCTCATCCTTTCTTTTCATTCCTTGTTACATGAAAAACATGACTCAGATAAAAACCTCTATCAGCTTTTTGTTGATTTGATTTCTTACTTAACAGACAGCGAAGTTCTGGTTTAAATAGTTCAAATGAGATAACTTATAATTTAGGGTTTGAGAATCTTTTTACATTACTAGCTAACAGTTCTGAGATCAGCCCATGAAATATGCTGTGTAAGAAAACAACCATTTTACCAGAGCACTGTATATGTTTTTGGTCTCATTAGTAATAGATGTTTTGAGGGGATCATTGTGTCTTTTCTAATCAATACTTTTGTTAGAAAAGCGGTGTTTAGTCCAGCCGAAATCTACCATCTACTTCTGTTATTCTCTTCCCTTGCTTGTATTTTCAAGTTAAATTTCATTTACTTTTCTGCACAGTGCATAAGGATGTGTAACCAGAACTTGATCTCGTTTGAAGGTTGTGTCTGTGTTTGGTTCCATGCTGTACTTTATTATAACTTTCTTTCTTCAGAGACTGTTCTTACTCCACAAATATACTTTAGTGTTAAAGTGTAAGAAGACATTGTCCTTATATTCCTTAACTAGTGGGTTATTAATAAAATGTTTTAAAAAAAAGAGTGGAGTTTGTCTCATGATTCAGTCTGTTATAGCTGTGCAAAGCTGTACCTTGCTGGGGGAAGCAGTGGAGGGAGCAGGATGCAGGATTCACCCTCAGTTCAGTGCCTGAGCTCATCACCTTGAAAGTTGGGAATGTGGGATGATAGTGGATGCCTGGTTTCTTAGGGATTCTTCTGGAATTTCAGGCAGGGGCAGAGTTTGAGTTCATTAGGCATTTCTGGATGCTTGTTCATTTCTCAGTTTTGAACTGATTCTTATAAGGAAAAGGAAAGAATATTTGTCCAGTTTCATGCTTCGTCTTGCTGGGGAACTTCTTAATGGGAAAAATAATCAGAGGCATCTAGCAAATGAGTGGTGAGACTTCTCTTGGATGGCACACTGGGCTGAATGCTCCATGCCTTCTGTCCAGAGAGACTGGCAAGAGGATAGCTGGCAGTGCCCGAGGACATGCTGTTAACCTCCTGTGCATTTCCCTTTCTTCCTGGGATGCAGTCCCTACTTTGGTAGATAGTTTCCATTATTACTTTATGCTGCCAGGACTACAGAGCCATAAAATCTCATTTTATCTGCATTACAGAGGTAATAAATCTGCGCTTAGCACAGTGTTCTCTGATAGTGGTTAGAGGGAACTCTGTCAGATGGCATAACTCTGATGAATCTTTCTCCTAATGACAGGTAACCCCACAAAAGAGCAAGGAAGCACCTTTGTGGGGGGTGATGGGTAACTCAACAGGATCCTCAACAGACACACAGAAAACAGTTTCTGCTGGGGAATACAGCTTCCAGAAGCAGGTCCTGGGGTTGTCCCACCACTGCTGGCACAGCTCTCGGCTCAGTGCCTTGAGGTGGGTGCCACAATTTTGGCTCCCACTCCATATTGCTCACTGACCACAAAACAGATGCTAAAACCCCGTGTGTACGTACGTAAGTGGAAAGCTCCCAGGCTGTTTGCAGGCAGGGAAACCACAATTACACATAGAATAATAAATGGAGTGAATTCAGACAAGTTAATCTCCCACTTCATCCGCTGGAACTACTAATGGTGTCTTGGGGACCTCAGTTTGCAGTTAATTGGTGTAAATCAGGAGCACAATTGGAGCTGATGGAAATTCGGTGTGCAAGGAGTGAAAGGTGAGTGACACCCTCTGAGGGCAGCTCTCTTGGAGGATAACCTTGTGGAGAAGGAGGACAGATGGGTGGACAGACCCTGTGCCACTCTGCAGGCAAGAGGATGAAGGAACAGACCCTAGGACTGCTCTGCAGGGTAGAGTTTGGAGCCTCAGTTCAAGCTGGACACTCACTTCTATAACCCTGCTGCTTTTCCAAAGGCTCCAATTTCTGCTTGCAGTGTGATAAGCAAATTCCTGCCTCCAGTACAAAGCAACTTTTCTAAGCCCTCATGGTTACAGAGCATAGAAAAACGAGTGCTCTGAATTCCTGCTCTCAGTTGGCTGCAAAAGCCCCAAACCTGCCTTTTCCCTTAAAAATCTCATGTTTTTTCACATGATTCCTGTTGTTTGGCAGGACTGCCACACTCTTCCAATTTTTGAATGTGCCACCAGCACTGTCATCAGTGTCATTTGCAAGATGCAGGGCTGAACTTGGTGATGCCCTAAATAGGTACCTACCTTTCCCAGCTCCTAGGTCCTGCCAGTGCACACGGCAGCACCCAAAATCTGTGGTTCCTGGGGAAAACAGCTCTGTGAAACACATGGTGCTTTATTTCTGTTGGAATTATTAATTCCCACAAGCTATCCTTGGTGACAGCGGCATCCTGGAAGCTGCCACAAGCCCACGATGGCTGCGAGCATTATAAAATGCTGGTGGGGCCCCATGGCAGGAGCCAGGGAGTCGGAGCAAGAGCACGGCGAGTGCCAAAAGGTCAGGGACAGCACAGAAATTCAGATGTTACTGAGAGGCTGGTGGAGCCAGAGCAAATTCTTCCCCAGCCGAAAGCAACCTCATACAGCTCAGCCCTCCACTAAACGAGGGAAGCTTTAATGTGGAGCAGATGTAGTGACGTCTTCTTTCCTCGTTAGCTGATTCCGACATGCTCAGGGTGCACCATCCAGGGGAGCCTTACATTGCTCCTCTTCACAAAGGGGTTTTCACCAGATTTCTGGGAATGGTTACATGGTTTAGAACAATCCATCAAGATCTGATTTGAGACTGAAAAAAGAAATTAGTTAGGATCCACTTTTATTTCTTCTTAGTTGTTTTCTCGCCAAGCAAACACCACAAGAGACACTGAGCTGTCCTTGCAGAGACAGCTTTTGCTGCTGACAGTGATGATGGGAGTTATGCTTGTGGAGAATGTGGGCCAAGGGACAGGGCAGGATCAGTTGGGAGGCACGAAATATTGTGTGGGTGCTGGGGCTGGGAGCTATATAGGGACATATATTATCCTCATTTCATGCCAGGAGAGCAAACAAATTATCCTGCTGTGGCAGGATTTAGGAGCAACTCATCCCTTACTGGGTCCTTCCTCACTGGGGCCTCTTTCAGGGTGAGCAGGCTGGTCCAACATTTGCATGAGCGACGCGGTTAAGTCACCTTAGGATAGCGTTAAAATCAGGAGCACTGAAGTGGGACAAGCCAAGCACTTCTTAGTTCCTGCCCCGTTGCCCCAGTGAGGGGAGCCCTGTGAAGGGAGCCCCGGGGTGTGGAACTGGTGAGGGGAGACCCGTGAGGGGGCCCTGATGAGAGGGTCCTGTGAGGGGAGAAGCGTGAGGGAGACACGTGACGGGAGACTCATGAGGGGAGATCTGTGAGGGGAGACCCGTGAAGGGACTCCGGTGAGGGGAGATCTGTGAGGCTGCCCCAGGGACGGGAGATCCGTGAGGTGGAGCCCCGCCAGGTAGCACTGGTGAGAAAAGCCCTGCGAAGGGAGTCCCATGAGGCGGAACCACTGAGGGGAGCCCCGTGAGGGGGTTCTGAGAGGAGCTCTGTGACGGGAGCCTCGTGAGGTGGAACCACTGAGGGGAGCCCCGTGAGGGGGTTCTGAGAGGAGCTCTGTGACGGGAGCCTCGTGAGGTGGAACCACTGAGGGGAGCCCCGTGAGGGGACTCCGGTGACGGGAGACCCCTGAGGGTTCTTACACGCTCCCCGCAGGTCCNTTTTTTTCCCCTTTCCCTTTTTTTCCCCCGTCTCCCCTCCCGCCCCGCAGCTGGGGGTGGTTCTCGCCTGGCTGCCCTCCCTCCTCCACTCCCTCCCTGCCGGCGGGCTGCTCCCTCCCCGTGGGGCGCAGGGAGGCGAGCCCGCCCGCCCGGGATGCCATGGCTCCGCCGGGCTCCGCGCTGCCCGCCTGCCTGCTGGGGCTGCTGCTGCTCGTGTGCCGCGGAGGTAAGAGCCGGGATGGGCTGTGGGAGCGGGCGGGAGGGCGGACACGGACCGCGGACCTGCTGCCGCACCCGGCACCGCTCCCGCCCCGCGGCCGCTCCGTCCGTCGGTCGCTCCCGCACTTCGCGTCCCCTCGTCACCCCCGAGGTGGCCGGGGCAGTGCTCGTCCGCGCTCCCCTTGTCCCTCCCCATCGCCGCTGCCGTTCTCGGTCCCCCTCGCTCGCCCGCGGTCAGCGGCAGCCCCGCGGCACCGGGGCCGAGCAGCTGCGCGGTGTCCGCCCGTGAGGCGCGGGGGTCTCCGCGGGGCAGTGGGGGTCGTGCCTTGGGGCTGCAGAGTCCCACACCAGCCCAACCAGCGCCTTCACCCGCGGAGCTCCGGAGGTGCTTCCCCCGGAGCTGTGCTTCTAGTTGGAAACCCCGTGTGCGGGGGGCTCTGGGGAGGGATGGTGGAGTTTGTGGAGCCCGAGCCCCCACCGCTGGCTCTGGAGAGGGATGGGGGTGCTGCCGGGGCAGTGGCGTGGCGAGGCATCCACTCGTGCCGGGGGAGCAGAGCCGGGATCGTCACGGCGGTGGGAGCGGGAGGCAGCGCCCCGCGGGCGCGTCGCGTTCGTCGGGAAGGGAGATAGAGACAGAGATGCTGGGTGACAAGTTGCAGGGATGAGGGAGAGCAGCTTCAAACCTACGAGTATGTTGTGCTCTCCTGTAACGCTCAGCTCTGTCCACTCCGGTAACACAGTCCACCGGACCAGAGCCAGACGACAAAATATCAAAGGGATCTTTCCCGGCACCTCCTGTGCACGTGACCTGCTGATAAATGGCAATATTTTCCTTCTGGTGGTGATACTGCTTAAGCATGGGGCTAATCTGAGAAAGATGCTGTTCTGCAGCAACAGATCCGCGTGCATCCTGCTCTTGTCTTACTTAGCAGCCTCAAAGATAAGGAAAAGTAGGAATTGAGCAAAGTGGTCTAGTGGAAGGTGTCTCTGCCCATGGCAGGGCGGTTGGAGCAAGATGGTCCTTAAAGTCTCTTCCAACCCAAACTATTGTATGATTATTCTATGAATTGTTTAAAAAAAACCCAACCCTGCAAGCGTGGTCTGACCCAGCATGGTCAGAGAGAAAAAAGTGTGTGTTAGATTTATCAGAGATAGCTGCTGGGTGTTTAGGAAACGCGGCTGTTGGCGAGTCCCATCATAAATCTCGCCACGTGGTCCGTAACAGCCACGGCGAGGAGGAGAAGCCAGTGTAACTCGCAGAAAATAGAAGTGATCTGTGAAGTGGATGTAATGAAGCAGGTCTCGTTATTCTGTTGAGATTCCTGGATAGTGCAATGAGGATGGTTGAAAAAGTACTTTTTTTGTTTGTTTGTTTGGAGGGAGGAAAGTAAAAGAAGTGAATACTTGAAAGCAAAACTTTAGCAAGTTGAGTTTGTGTCTGGGTTATCGCCTGCTGCTGTCCAAATTGCTCTGTGTGTTTGTTTATGCTGCGCCTTGGCGGGTCAGTGGCTCCTGACTTTGGGGGGCGTTTTACTGGCCCCGCTGAAGAGTGTTTGGCAGCACTTTCAAAGTTTCTCTGTTCTGAGGTTTTTTTTCCCCCCTTCGGTGAGTTTAGTCGCTGTCGACGTGGTTAACAGCGAGGTAGCGCGTTTCTGCGCTGCGCTGAATTTAACAAACCCTCCCGTGCCGGTGTCAGTGAGCGCGGAGCAGCCTCGCCGCGGGGACGGACCCGTCCGCGGGTACCGGAGCTGTGCGGGACACGATGCTCCGCTCCCAGCCCCGAGGTGTTCAGACTCCCCAAAATGCTGGTCTGGCGACTGTGAACGAGGCGCTGGGAGCTGCTGGTCAGCGTGCTGGAGTGGGCTCAGCAGCGAGACAGTATTTTCTTTCTTTCTTTTTTTTTTTTTTTAATTTCCTGGAGCTCTTTGTTCTGGGTGCTGGACAGCTTTTGTCTGTTATTGCTGAGCCCGGCATTCAAAGGCAGGCATAGGATACGAGAGGCTCCCCGGCTCTGCTCAGTAACAGCCTTGGAATTAAACATCGTCATTTATATTTAAGTAGGCTTAACTTCTAAATTATTGAAGCTATAGGCTTTCACTAATTTCTGCTCTATATGGCTTTGTTGTTTTTTTTATTTTTTTTAGATGCAAAAAAAAGAATTGCTTTCTCCTAAATTGGTGTAATACCCTGTCTTTTTTCTTAATACACATAGAGAGTATCAGGTATCATTTCCCCAGTAACACTCAGAGACTCTGTATGAAATTCAAGCCCACATTTGGGCTTCATCTCTCTTGGGGGGCTCAACAGGAGAATCTTGGGACGTGGTTTTCCCACGTGGTGGAGGCAGCAGCAGCCCATGAAATGGGGTGGGTGTCTCACAGCCGTATCCTCATGTACCATGTTTGGGACCTGTGCTGGGGACAAAGCTGGTGGGTGTGAGTGTGCAGCCAGCTGTGCCCGTGGCACTCAGATGCCTGCTGGGACCATGAGGGTGCCAAAATTAAACTTTGGATGTTTATAAAGCAAGGTAAGAGAGAGGGCAACAAGGCAGGTTGGTCCCCTCCTGATCTGCCCTGCCACTCCCACCACAGGGGGTAGAAATCCTGAACTGGCCTAATTACACATTTTCTTATTACCTGTCAGGCTCTGGACCTTGCACAGACCAAGCTCCTGTGCTTGCTTAGGAGCTTTGCACTCCTGGGCTTCTGACCCTGGATGTTGTCCTTTTATTTGTCTGACAAAACAATGCAGGAATCCCCTTCTGCAGTTTAAGAATTCCCATTTAAGTCAACCGAATAACATTAGGCAGGAAAAGAGGAATAGTCCATTCAAAATTACTTTGAAATCACAAACTTATTTGAACTTTACTGGAGCTTTTAGTTTTACAGAGTTTAGAAACTAATAAATTATGTAGCAGGGCTCATGAAAATCTACTTGAGTCCGCTTATCCAAAAGAATATCCAACATTTTGGTTTTGCAAGAAAATAAAAATAATTGTTTACACATGTTCAGGAGTCATTGGCAAGCATATAAAACTGATGGTTAAGGAGGTGAACATGTCAATAATTGCAGTTTAAGAGAAGAGAGAGGGAAATAGGCGAGAGATGAGGAAAGCACAGAGCACACTGATTTGGCCTTGCTATTATATCGGGTGTCACTGTTGTATCACACCCTCCACTTGAGAGCAGCCCAGTCACTTAACAACCCAGACCTGCTCCACGTTGGTAATTTAAAACCAGAGTTTCAGAGCAGAGTCAAGGATTTGCAGCCTGTTTTTTTTTTGTTGTTCTCACACATGTGATTTGTGTTGATGAAGCTGATGGCAAGTCAGGGGATGCGGGTGGTTCTGCTGGCTTGGGGAGATGCTTTTGCCAAAGGATTGTTGCTGCTGAAACCTGAGAGCACGTGAAAAGGGAGAGAAGAGCTCGTGTTTCAAGGCGCTGGATTTGGAGTGGGCAGGGATCAGTGCAGTGCTCGGCTCCCTGGGAGGAGCAAGGGGATGTTTTCCTGCATCCTGAATTTTAGTGTGGGAGGTGATAAAGGGAGAGGGAATGGTGGCCGAGGGAGCGCTGGGTGTGCTTTGATACAATTTTGTTTGCTGGATACAATTAAGAGTTTCAAATGTTTTGATGTGCACAGAAACTTTTCCAGAAACACCTTTCCTTCCCTTTCTTTGCATGCCATCCAGTCCTGCCTGGGTGGAAGGACTCAAGCTGAAGCTCAGGGGCCGGGTGACGGGGCTATGCTGGCTGGGGGGGTTTGGCACCATGATGCCAAATTGCCTGTGGCTCTTTTGGCAGCCTTGTGCCATCCTCCCAGCCACCAGGTCTCTGATCCACAGCCACCATCACCCACCGTGTGGCCAGTCCATGCCCTGCTGGGTCTGTGCAAGGGACTGGCTGTGGGGACAGCCACCTCCCTGATGGTTTCCTGTGGGGTCAGGGAATGAAACTGGCTGTTGTCCCGTTCTGCATGAGAGCAGCCTCGGCGGCTGAAGCCTGTGGGCTCTGGCAGAGCGTTTCCCATCTTGGCTATTGCCTTTGCTGTGCTCTCCTTTGCTGCACAGTTGTTCTGCTCCGTGTTTGTGTCGCTGATGCCCTCTGTGTCAGGGCTATGAAACACATGGGGAATGCAAATAACAGCACATTCTGCACCCAGCTTGCTGCCATGCTCTTGGAATCCTTGCTGTGGATGGAGCTACCTTGGGTAATTAGCTCAGGAGAGGTCTTTACCCTTTCCAGCTATACCAACAGGTTTTATCCTTCCTTTGTCAGGATGGGGGAGCCCATGAGGGCTCAGAACTTGTCCTGGAAAGGCTCTTTGTGCTGTGAACACTTCCAGCTTCCACAGCGTTCAACAAGCGACCTCCTGGGATTTGCTCAGTCTGGTCTCAAACATCTGAAAATTATTTGGGGCAACTTCTCTGGCTCTTTGGACTGTGTTTGCCTTCCTCAGCTAAAGTCTGTGTCCTCACAGAGGGCGGTGATCCTGGATGTTTCTGGGCTCTGCATCAGGTGGCTGTTGTTCCCAACAGAGACCTCCTGCAGTCACTTAACGAGTGGATGTGGTTTATGCTCCCTGATGGAAAAATCGCTTTATATAACCTCCCATCCTAAAGGAAAGGGAATAAAAAATTCTGAGCTAGTAAACTTTACTGCCAGCAAGATGTGGGGCCTGTTACAGCCTATTCTCCTCTTCTTTAAATGTAAATTTTTCTGGATGCCCTGAAGAGCCAATTTGCACTTTACTGCAGTGCAGTGCTTTTCTCCTTAGGGTCTCGGTCAGCCTCAAGGAGATTTAAGAGTGCACCAGCTGGATTTTTAGGCTGCCAATTTCGTCAGCCTGAACCTTGTTATAATCTGTTGGAGAACATCTTCCAGGTCCATATATCTCTTCCTTCCATATCCTCCCATTTGCAGAAGGATTTGAATAAAAAACAACCCACCACTGAAAAAAACAGGAGCCATTTTTCATAGGGGTGGCCCAAACTACAGTCAGATTTTTGGCCCTAATACTCACCTGCATCCCACTATAAAATCCTCTTGTCCTGGGCGTCTTCTTTTGGCTTTATTGAAGCAGGACTGGAGTGGTTATGCTTGGGGGTGGTGATGCTGCTGGTCTGTGCTGTGTTATGCTGGGAACAGACAGAGTAAATCAGGAGGGGGCAAATTCCTGCTCATGAGAGGCAGTTTGCAGGTGGATGTTGTGCTGTTGGTGTGATGAGAGAGGAGCTGGGGCGGCCTCAGTCTCCCTACCAGTGCTCCTGATGATGCTGTGCCAGGAAGAGCAGGGTGGACCCAACTGCTCCCGCAATATCTCGCCTTGCCACGAGCTCAGCCCCGACCCTTGGCAGCTCATTTCATCTCTCTGTGATTAATGTTCCCTGTCTAGAACAGGAGTAATAATACGGGCTTCATCTGTCGGGACCGTGTGCTCCCGGGGCAGGGATGGCCCTGCTGGCTGCGGGTCTGGATGGGATCCAGGAGGATGAGCCAGGATGTGACTGAGGTCCTTGGCAGTGGATGTCACCGCTAATTAGAGCGGTGAGATTAGCTGCTGAGGCACAGGGGGGAAAGCCAAAATCGTGTTTCCCAAATGGAAAAGGACAATGCTAGGGTATGAGCAAGTTCTTTTGAAGCTTTGAATGTGAATCACAGTGTCAAGTAAAAAATAATTAAACTTATTTTTTTTTAAATGTACTTCAAAGTGTCTTTTAAGCTTCCCATTAATTCGAAGTTCTTTCTCTCAGCACTAAATAAATCTCTTGGTTCAAAAGCACAAGTGCTAATTGGTTTCTCTGAGTATGCCTGTCTGCTTGATCAATAGGGGAAGCAGTTTTTGTTAAATATTTGCACATATAGTCACATATTGTATTGCTCAGGGAGATGGTAAATGTTTCTCAAAAGGAGACTTGTAGAATGAGGATTCCAGTAATTTTCTTGTGGCCTTTATGTCAGAGCTAATCACACTTCCTCCCTCCACCCCTTTGCAGAAAGCAGAGCGGTTTTCCCTCGCGCGCTGCCGGCGTCGAGACGAGCGAGTTGTTCAGCTGCCTGCCTGACACCCCTGCTCTGACTGCAAACCCGAGCTGCCACTGTGCTGCAGAGCTGCACAGTTTGTGCCTCGAGCAGGGAGTGCCTGGGAGCCTCGCTGCCTCGCAGTCCCTTTCGGGAGTTACCTGGGATGGTGTGTGGGATGAACTGGGTTTGGACACACAGCCAGCTGTTGGAGATGGATGGGGCTTTCAAACTGCCTGAGTGTGCATGCTTGGCCTTGGTGATTTCCTCACTGTCTCTCTCAATTAATTGCATTTTTACTGTTTCCATGTGCTTGCAGAGTGTCATTTATTTCCAACTTTGCAGCATCATTGCTGTGCCTTACTGCTGACTGCAATCAGCTATTTATGTTGGCTGAGTTGTGTCCCTCTCTCCCCTTGCTCCGTTGCCTCCTTGCTCTGTCTGTGCTCTCCCTCTGGCCCATCTGGGCTGACCTCTAGAGCAAACATCAGGAGCCTACTTGTTCCACCATGGAGATTCCTCTGCAAGTGTCTCTGTCCCTTTGTCTCTCATCCTGAGCATCCCAGGAAAGCAGAGCTCTGTGTTCTGAGTCCACCTTTGAGGCAGGTGAAAGATGAGGGCTTTAGGCTACAGTCACCTGGCCCTGAAGCCCCAGGAAAGAGGCAGTGGGATTTCTTCGACGTTTGATAAGCATCCCGTGAGAAAAGCATAACTTGAGGTGGAATTTGGGTGCTTCTGGACACTGCACAATGTCTACAGATTACAAACCAGTTGCACATTGTCACACCTCAAGGCACAGTTCCAGTCCCAAATACAGCCTGGGGAGATCCCAGGACCAGCCCGTGTCTGTCCCCACTCCTGCATGTGCCTGAGGACACCAGTCCTAACTAGGAGTGCCATCACTCCTGCAGCTTGAGCAGCCTGGAGTGAGGATGCAGACCGAATGTTTATGGAGGTAAACATGATTATCTCCAATCACAGGCCTTAATGATGGTTGTTATAATGACAGCAGTTGTGGGAAGGGCATGTAATTATGTTGATTCTTCCTTTTATTGTACATATAATAATAAGCTGTTTTATCTTAAGAGTACAGGGGGAAGATGGGGCATTTATTTCATTAGGGATTTTTTCTGATTGCCAGTTAAGCTAAATCGTGAAATTTTCAATCTTTCTGGAGTCAGAAGTCCCCCTTGGTTCAGTGTCAGAACGTGAGGGTCCTTATCCTGCCTAACTCCCAGGAGCACCCACACAGGGAAGGGGGCCCCAGTGTGGTGTTGAGACTTTGGCCACTTTGCAGAAAAATGCAGAGCATTCAACTCATTTCTTAATTTTCCCCCCCAAAAAAAGTAATTGATGGGTTTGTGCTGGCTGCAGTCTGACTTGCTGAGAGGACCCCAGGGCTATCTCATAAAAAAGAAGTCACAGTGAGCGATAGATCACCGAGATGGCTGGAGCTAGCCTGACATTTTAAGACTTAATGGGTTAATAAAGTGTGTGTTTTAGGTGTCTGTCACTAAGTAGGGTTTGTCCATTCCCTGCACACACTCATACCTTGTTGGCAGTACCTTTGGCCTGCCCTGCACTGCCACTGCTGCCTTTGTCTGCTCCGTCCATCTGCCTCGGCTCAGGTTGCACTCAATGTTTATCCCCCGTAATCCAATTTAAGTTGCTGTAGAAAGCAATGGGGATTTACAGAAAGAAAGAAAAAAAAATCTCACTGGTTTTGCAGAGCAGAAAAGACAGACTTTTTTCCCCTTCTCTTTCTTTAGTGTAACTGCCTCTTCTCATCTCTGTTATTCTTACCATGCATTAGCAGTCTGCCCTCCACCCTGGTTTGGAGCCTAGTGTGGGGGGATCCTGTCCTCGATGGGGTCTGTTTGAGGGACAGGCATTACAAAGACTGTGCTGTGGCTGGTGTTTGCCAAGAGATATTGCCTTATGAGTCCCAATTCTGCAAGCAGCTGTGGAGCTGGTCCCCCAAAGCCCATGAAAGAGGGAAGAAGCTGTATCATAGGTTGGGAAACCACCCATGGAGGGGCTGCTGCACAAGTGAACTGTTAGAAAGGCTTTCTCCATACTCAGATGAAATTGTAGTTTTCTTACTCTGCTCTTCTTTAAAAAGAATTGCCTCCATCCTGCGTTTACACTCTTTAGATATCTCTGTGACTGCGGTTTCTTGGTTGTTTTTTGTCTCTCATGTCAGCGGATGTTTTGGGCCAGTCTTTAAGCAACAGCTCTATTTCTGTCATCTTCTGTACCGTCTGATCATGACTATAGGGCAAATTACACCCTCAAAAGGTGTGCTGGACCAAGTGAAGCATAAAATGCCAAAGACACAGCGTTTAAACGTTCTGCTGGCAAAAGAAGTAAATTAGGACGTATCTGTGTGATGGGAAGCGAGGGTTTGCCTATTGTTGTTACAAATTCCGCAGTAACTTATCTCTCGCGGACATCGTTTAGCGTAATTGCTTTGCAAGAAACCTTTTGTGTGGCTGAGCCAGAACATTGTGCATTTGTATTTCGGTGCTTAACTTGCTCTTCATTAAGGGCTGAATAGCACCATCCTTTGGCTGTTACAGCGTGAGAGAGACCAAAGCGACAGAAGGGCATGGTGTTGTGAGCGAGAGGCAAACAGCCTCCTGCTCTGCCAAGCGGGAGAAGTGTCGGGAAAATGCCGGTGGCAATATGGTCTGAATCGGGAGCTGCCGATCTCCCCTTCACCCCCGCCGGCTGTGCTGCAAACGGGTCTGGGGCACGGTGCAGCCCCTCTCCGCCTGGTCGCGTGGGGAGAGGAATGGATTTGCAAAACTGGTGTGAACTTCTGCTCCTGGGCTGGGAATGGCTGACACTCTGTGCTTGTGCAATTCTTTTTGTGCAAGAGGCAATTTGCAGGGGGGGGCTATCAAATGGGACTGGGGTTTGGCAATTCACTGCAGGGGTGTGCCTGGCCATCCTCTTCACTGGAGCCTCCAAAGGCAACCTTGAAGGACCGTGCCTGTGGTTATGCCTTTGGAAATTGCACCCCAAGATTTTGAGAGCGAAGCCTTGGGAGGCACAGCCTGCCCAAGGGCTTCGTGTTTCTCCAAAACACTTACCCGCTGTAGCCCATCCAAAATGTTTCCATCACCCCCCATTTGTTGCCATAGCAATAGTTGAGTTGCTGCTCCTCATGGACACACTGCTGATGCTGTCCTTCTCTCTTCACTTCAGATTTTGGCCGTTCCTCCGAGCTGGCGTTCGTTGTGGAGCCCAGCGATGACATCGCCGTGCAGGAGCAACCCTTGATCCTGTACTGCCAGGTGGAGGGCATCCAGCCCATCACCATCACGTGGAGGAAGAACGGCGTGATGATCGTGGACAGTGAGAATGCCTTCATGTTGGCCAACGGGTCGCTCTACGTCTCCCGCTTCCAGAGGGTCCGGGGAGACGGCTCCTCGGATGAGGGCGAGTACGACTGCATGGCACAGAACCACTACGGGCTGGTGGTGAGCCGGAAGGCCAAGATCCAGGCAGCAAGTAAGTACAGGGAATCCCACAGGGGGCACTGGCTTTGCTGGGAAGCAGGAGGGGGCAGTGTGGTGGGTGCTGGGTGTTCAGGGAGGGGACATTAAAGAGAGGGAAAGTGAACGTTGGAGCTGATATGGATGTCTGGCTGGCATCTAATCTGTGTAGCTGTCCAAGTGTGAAAGAAGAGCTAATCAGCTTTCTTGGGTAAAAAGCTAAAAGCCACCTTCCAGCAGTAAACTGCCTGTGTCGGAGGGGTAAGGTGCACTAAACTCACGCAGTGAAGTAGTCTGTGGTTTGTGTATCTCCTGTGGTGGGTTTGGAAGCCCCTTTCCTGTACAGCACAGCTGGATTCTGCTTGGCAGGCAGTGCTTCCCAAGTCATAGGCAAAGACCTTCTGAAGGTCGTGGTGTCTTTCATTCTGTTATTTAATGCTGGCAGTGTGGAGGCAGCAAGGTCTTATTTACTACCCGGCGTGGCAGTGCCTTTGGGGGCAAGGCTAACAACACCAGACAGATTGTCTGGTGGGGGAGCCCGGAGGAGGAGACAGATGAAAATGTCAGCGAGGGAATGAAATTTAAAGGTGGGGGAGGAAGAATTCCAGGGCAGGCTGCAACTCCAGCCCTGCACACTACCCAGCTTAGCCCCTTGCATTGCCCTGGCTGGAGCAGTTGGTCTTGTTGGGTTTCCTGGTTCTCCCCTGCCAGCTCTGGTTGCTGGTTTCTTTTTATGCTGGAGGGTCCTGGTGGTTTCTGTCCCTGTTGTGTTGGTGGCCAGCTTTGCCCACAGACTGTCTGTAGGTCCTGGGGGTGCAGCCACTGATCGTTTTGCATTCAACCAGGAGTTGCTACTGGGTGTAACTTCTATGTGAGTGTGAGGATAAGAGTCTGGTACAGCCCCAAGACCTGTCTGAACATTGGTTTGTTAAATAAGTTCTACTGCAGGTTCTCCAACTTGCTTGGGAGATGGCTACTGCTTTTCTTTTAGTGCCACTTACCACTGCTTCTGTTGCATTCACAAATCACACCATGACTTTTTGGTGCAAAACAAGGAAGGTCTACAGCAAAGTCTGGGGCCGAGGTCCCCCATCTGCAGTCCCCCTTTCGGAGCGCGGCCGCCCGCTCCCCGCAGCGCCAGGGCCGGCTGGCAGCTCACCAAGGGAACACTTCAGCCCTTGTGTATAACAATCCCCGAGTGCATGAAGTGGCCATCTGCAAACCTAGCTTTTCAGGAGTGTAAGAAGTGACATTGTCCAGGAGCCAAGGGCTTTGGGTCCGTGCCAGATTAGCAGCTGGATCTCAAACTTGTCAGTCTTGTGGTGCTAAACCTTGGAGCACTTTTGGTGAACGGCTCTGGCATTTATAAGCTGGAAGCCAGCTGACGCACAAGCACAATGTCAAACTTCTTGGACCTGTAAACAGGAGATGTGAGAGCCAGAGGAATTACCTTTGGGATTGTGGATTGTCAATAAACACTGTTATCTCAGCTCCTGCATCAATATGTATGTGATGTGCCGGGTGTCCCTGAATAGTGTTTCCTTTTGTAGCCATAGTTTCACGTGAATCAAAATGAAAAAGGGATCGTGTTGAAAATGCTCTGGACTCTCTTCTCTCTTTGGTCTTGGTTTCTTGCCAGCCTTGAGAAGAGGTCTGAGTGAAGCCAGCACAAAACAGGGGGCCCCTGGCCTTGATGCCACAGGTGCCTGCAGATAATGGGAATAAAACAGGATGTTGTGGGCAAATGTAACCTGCTGCTCAGGGCGAGCTCCCCCGCTGTGCCTGAGCCGCAGGAACACGCACTTACACTCAGGATTCAGCTTAATCGTAGATGAAATCTCCTAAGAATGAATCACAGTTGTACCCCGAGCCCCTGTGTCTCACGGTGGCTACACACAGTGATTTTCCCTGCCCCAAGTCCCAATAAGCCAGTCAGAGGAGAAGGGTAATTATCCCCATTTTAGTGATGGCAGGACTACTGCATCGAAGGAATGGGTGCTGGCTGCCTGGGAGGGGAAAAACCCTGGGAGGGAAAAAACCCTGAGTGCTAAGCAGACCTTGGCGGAGCAGAGTAAATACTGCCAGTGGGTAAAACCTCATCCCAGTGCTGATCTCCCCTTCCCTCTGAGCCTGACATCTGAACACAAAAGCAGAGGAGAAATAAAAACCTTTCACAAACAAAAATCTTGAAAGTTGATCAAGGCCGTGCTACTGAGGAATAAAAGAGATCTGACAGAGCGGAGCCCCTCGAGAGCTCCGTTGCACTTTTCGCTGTCTTCAAAGGCAGGCTGTTAGTCTCATATCACCGTTACAGACCCTGGCTTTGTATTATTGCTTGGAATATAATCTTCTTGGCTCGGAGGAATGTACATATTTGCATTCAGGAAATGTGGGCTGGATATCATATTTTTATGTTTCAAATTTACTTCAACACTTGGCATTGAGTAAAATTTAACTGGAAGAGTATGCTGCTCTCAGCCGCCGCGCGTGCGGCCCTGATGGGCTCAAGGTGCTGGCATTTCCCCATGGGGCGGGCGCTTCTTAAAACCTTCCTCCTTGAAAATTGGCTCATTAAATTCATTTAATTAAAATTCAGGGGTATTTCTGTATGTTGTCATTATTAATAGAAGATACTCAGAGGAGGGAAGTGGGCCTTGGCTGGTTTGTGGGTTGGCAGGTCAGGTGCTAAACACATTGATAATATTTTTGTAGTGTAACCTTCTTTTGAACAAGCATGAGTGTGCAAGAGGCCTATGCCTGAGTGAGCTAAGGGAGGCCCTCGGCATTTCCACCCTCTGCCTGACACCCCGGTTGGAATTCTTTCAGTTGCTGTTTCTGTGTCTGTTCAAACCCTGGTGTGTTAGTTTAAAAGGTTGTGGAATGCAACATGTTTTTATAATCTGATCAGGTTATTGAATACAGATCTTTTCTGTCTCCTAATGACAGTTTCATAATTTTGCATGACTCCGAGCTGTCTTAATTAAAATCAGTTTCATAGGCAGAGTGTTCTCTGGAGGCACTGCTTGGCTGTGTCTTTGTGGGTCTCTCTGAGGAGCTGGATTTCCCTGGTGCATGTCAGAAGCTGAGCATGCCTTTGCTCCCTGTGGATGGAGATGCCCTCTGGGCAGTAGTGCCATCCAGAGTCCACTCCTCTGGAAGGTGGGCTCCCCAAAACACAGCCACCTTTTTTCTCATCACCACCCTTTGCTTAACGTGGCCTGACTTGACTCTGATCGTGTTGTCTCATGGCATTTCCAGCCCTTTTTGCCGATGCTGTAATTTGATGGACCTGGCTCCACATCATCATAAATCACAGCCCAGCCGGTAGAGTAAGACCCATTGATTATATCACTCAATAACAAGCAGTTACCACTAATTGGAAATCACCATCAAACTGGGTATCGGATCAGGCTCTGCACGTACCCAGCCTGAGAGTAGCAATTTTCCCTGTTTGATCTGATGCTTAAAAAAAAAAATCAACAAAAAAAGGAGAGAGGGGGAGTAAGTCGATGGTGCAATTTAGAGCCAAAGAGGTTCCTTGAAGTTTGGTGAAATGGACCTGCCCAATATTTGAACTACTGTGGTACCTGATAATAACTCAGGAAGCTGTTCCTGCCAAGCTGCATGGCTGAGGGAGGAGGTTGGGAATCCCAGTGTTGTTAAAGCAGCAAAGATCTTCCCATCGTTTCAGCTCCTCTGCACAGAATATATTCAGGGTTTAACCTGCAGCCCCCTTTCCAGGCTCTGGGGTGGTGGGAAGAGCTGCTGAGCCCAAATAATGGCAGCATTTATAAGAGTGTAGAGACAAGAAGGAAGTCTAAAAGGATTAGGGAGAGACAAAGGGGGCTGATTATTTTATGGGTCACAATACAAGGCATTAGAGTGAGATCACAAAGGGATGTAATTACAAAAGAAGGCCATACTGGGGGGGATCAAACCAGGATTAGAGTGGGAAATGTTTTTACACAGTTTTGTTCCACTCATTATGAAGTTAGCATTTTAAATTAAGGTTTAAATAAGGTGGCACCAAAGTTGTCACCAAGGTATTTCCTGGGCAATGCCACTGTTTGGATGCAGATTGTGAGTGGTGTCAGTTCAAAACACCAAGACAGACCTTAAACACATGGATTTGCTGTGGGTTTTTCTTGTGCCTGTACAATATCTGTGTTGTCAGCAGAGCTCTACCTACGGCTTGTGCTTGGGACAAGTGAACCTGTTTCTGCAGTTAGAAGGGGGGTACTTTTGTGATGACTTGTTTTAGTGGTGCAAAAAGTGCTGGAGGTAAAGGCGTGCCCTGGTGTTGGTTCATGGTTCTGGAGACATGGTCCTGTCACTCCCAGGAACTTTTAGCTAATGCTTGCTTGCATTTTATTGCAGTTTAACCCCTGGTGTTACATGCCAAGTTTCCTCCATCCATAAACAAGATTTCCCCCCTTCCCCGTTGTGGCTCTGCTCACATTTAATGCACTTTCTTCTCCAATGCTGAGCAGAAGGGTTCAGTCCTGATGGCCAGTGATGTTTCTTTATTGTCTGTGCTTTGAATGCTTATGGTAAGCCCAGAGCAAGTTCTGGGTTTGTAGCAGTCTCAGGGGAAAAATACCCATGAGGAATTACTAAAGGAAAAAAAAAAAAAAGGAAAGAAAAAGAAATTAAGCAAAGCAAAAAGACTGTGAGAGGTTTCCAGAGGATGGATGTGATGGGTGAGTGGGTTATTTCCCTCCATCAGCTCTTTTGGCTGCCCCTAGGACATGCTGGCTCACGTGATGCTGCCTCTCACATCTGTACTGTAGCAGTGCTTGGCCCTGTGTGTGTGCTGCAAAACAAATGTACAAATATCGGAGTCACCGGGGGGAGATTGGAGAGATTTGACTGGGAATTTTAGTAGATTTGCAGGATTAAAAGAGTTTGTCACTTACCACCCACAGCATTTCAGCGTCTGCATGTAGCAGCCAGGATTCATCCTGAGACTTGAGCATATTATAAGACCATATTTCTTTTGGCTGCTCATTTCTTAGCAGTGTGATAGTTATTTAAATATCATCTTGCACTTCTTCGCGACGCTTCTAACGTGGATGCGCCAACCTCGGCTCCGGCAGCGTTATCTCTCATAGAGGGGGGCTGCACTGCAGGCAGTAATGTCACTTAGTCATTTATAGAAAGCTCAGGGGAAATATATCAGAAGAATTTCATTAATGGCAGCACTGTTGAGTTATTTGTCTCAATTAACTCTTGGAGCACAGCTGAGGAAGTTCTGACATCTCTACAGCCACACCTGCAGCACGAGGCAGTTTCCCTCTGCCTTTTTAACAGGGGGCAGAAGCTCTGGGAGCCTGCACGGGCAGTTCTGTGGGGACAGCACAGTGCCCAGCCTGTGTGCTTTTATCCTGATTGTCCCTCTGCCTGCTGCTCTGCTCCAGCCTCTCCTCGAAGCATGGGGTTATTTTTTTATTTGTGAGGGCAGGTCTCTGCTACCTTGGTCCTCTCCTTGGCATCATCACCCCCCAATCTCAGTGCTGTCACCTGGAGCAGCTCTTGATCTGCTTAGTCTCATCTTAGCTTAGGGATTTGTAATGCCACTAGTTCTATGATTGTTTTGCCAGCAGGCTGGGATAACCTGATGGTTATATACAGATTTCACTCTCATTTTGCCCTACAAGGGTCCCAACTGGCTGTGGTGTGGCCTGCAACATCCATGCACCAACTGTGCCTCAGTTTCCCTTCTCTGAACCCAGGGTAGGTTTACTGGCAGTGCCATCATTTGCACACCCCTGTGAACACCCTGGGGGGGCCAAGCTGATGTTTTGTGTATATCAGGGACCGAGGTTGGCTGGGTGTGGTTTCACTTCCCAGCAAGCAGTGTGCAGTCCTGGTGCCAGGCTGGGGCCCAGGGGAGAGATGGACTGCTTTTCTGCCACTGTTCGCTGGCAAGACTGTGAGTAGGAATCAGTTTTTGGAGGCCTTTGACCAGGACAATATTGATCTATCTTGGTAACCATCGGGACTGGGATTTGGGGACCCTGGTTTAAATGTTTGGGGCCTTTGGGTGCAGTAGGGACATAAGCAAGGGCAGACCTCAGAAATCCCTTTTTATGGGTCCCTGGACAGGGGTCAAAGCTGCTTTCCTGGGCTGGCAAGATGGGACCTGGGAGATACTTTGACCAGAGCTCCCTGACGTCAAGGGATGCTGGATCCCCACTCCATGCACCTCCTCTTCCACTCCAGTTTTGGCTCTACCCACCATCCCAACCCTGTTGCTGGGAAGGGAGTCTGCTCCCACTCCTCTTAGGCACAGCATATGGTTTTCAGAGAGGTTCTTGCTTTAAACCCAATTTTACAGTTGGGTTGACTGAGGCAAAAGGAGGTCAAACGATTCGCCTGAGGTCACCCAATAAGTGGCTCAGATTAAATCTCAACCCATGACGCTGCCCGTTCCCAGCGCTGGCTGTGCTGGCCAGACCAGATGGCCTTCTGAATGCAGCGTCAAGATCCTCGGCTTTTTCTCTACCTCATTGTTCTCCATTGTGGGCTTCTGAATGCAGGACCTTGAAAAGTGAGAGTCATTTGGAGTCCAAGTTATTCTGTGTAGTGATGTGGATTTGCAGGAGAGGGTTTAAACACTCCGTTTGCTACAGAGGTTGGAATTTTTTAAAACTCTCTCTGGCTGACCAGCTAAAATTGGTCCTTTACCCTTTCAGCTGCCGTGCTGCTGGTTCACTGACTGCAGGGCTGCCCTGGCTTTGTACCTGTGCACGTTTGTCCGTGGGGCTCTCAAGTCCTGATCCATGGGACAGTTTCCCAGCACTGCACCGCTCTGATCTGTTTGAGCAGTTTGTGTCTTCCTCCTTAGCTTGGTCCTGGGAACACGCAAGGGGGTCAGTGCAAGGTGCTCATGGACGGACAGTGTTGTGTTTGCCTCCGGGAATGTGCAGGCTCTTGTATTAACTCTGGAAATGCAGATGGGATGCTGACATCTCCCTCCTGATCTGGTGTGTGTCCTGTACCTCACCCCTGACAGAGCAGGGTCTACAGATGAGGTTAAAGCAGAGCATCAAGTGTCACAAGATGAGTTCCATCCTTGTTCTCTAAACTCAGGAGCTGCCTGGAAAAGTGCTGCTCCGTAGCCTCTTTTGGAAAGCAGGTGTGCAAGTCCTTGGGACTTGCAGAGCAGAGACCATCTGCCCATGAAGCAGCAATGCCTGGGTGCCTGGGGCAGGCTGAGGTCCTTGGGCAGTGGGGGGTTCTCCTGCACCCACACATCCTTCTGCATTCTCCCCCGTGGGAGGGCCCACACCCTGACCTTAGCCACTCACATGCCTCAGTAAGTTGGCACCCCTTGAGCATGCCTTGATTAATGGTGGTTTTTTGTCAGTCCTAAGAGGCCCCATTATGTCCCTTTGATGCTGCATTTCGCACTTACCACTGTCACTGAGCTCAATGACTAATTTTCACAGGTCATGGGAGAGGGACAATGGACCAGGCCACATTTGGAAGAAACAAATGAAATTTTGCTGCAACTGAGAGCACTAATTAAGAGTGAGGATCAATTTGGGTGTACAAAAGAGATAGTTTTAGGCTGGTGGTGTGTAAATGAGTGGTGGTTTTGCGGGAGTGGAAGAGGTTCAGCGTGTGCATACTTGAGCTGCAGCATTGTACTGTGCTGCATTTCATCAGTTCTTCTGTGCTCACTCATCGAGTTAAAACCAAGTGTTTTCCTGCCTGCTGTGCCTGGCAAGGGCAGGGACAGCAAACCTGCCAGATCAAGTCATGGTTGATCCCTGTGAGATGTTTTTGGCCAGGAGCAGGAGATTGTGTTTCTTCAATGTCATTGCTTATCTTTGAGCATGGCACTGCAGGTTGGCTGGTGGCTTTTGAGCACAATGCATGGCAATCCCTGCCCAGATGTGTGGACAGGATGATGACCATCCTCATCCCAAGCCATAGCTCGCCCTACCAAGGATTCCACTGTTTGCTGAGACTCAGAGGAACACTGATTTGGAGGAGGTGTCAGCTAGGTAAGGGGCACTGTGCATTTCCATCAAGGAGGATGTCATGGATGCAGCAGAAAAGACAAGGAAAAGCCAGGACTATACAAGCTGGATTCAAGACTTAACTGAGCATTGCAGAAGTGTGATTCAAGTTTACCCTGATTTGACACTCAGGGTTAATGTGTATTAGGATGAGCTGATTGCAGGTGTCCAGGTGCCCAGGCTGTGATAGTTAGAATTAGTTTGCAGATGGTTTTGGTAAAATCCTGTCTATTTTTGTTTGGATTTGCCTTGGGCAGAAAGGTAGGAGCATCAACTGGAGCATCCTTTTGCCGAGAGAGTCCTCCAGGGCCTGTGGGGTTCCCATAAAGCAAAGGCCAAATGGATTTGAATCCAAACACTTTTATGGTAATGAGCAAATCTCCAAAATGAGGAGATGGAAACAGCAGTTCCATTTTCCCCGTTGCTTGGTGTTGTTTGCCCATGACTTTTTTCTTCCTCTGGAGCTCAGCAGAGGATAATGGGATGTTCTGCCTCAGTCCAGGGGGTTTCTCCTGGGCTCTGTGTGGTGACATTGCCCTAAATATTCAAGAATTGCAGCCTCATCCCTTTAGTCCCCAGCATGGCAGCTCTGTCTGAGGTGAGGGTGCTTCCCAAGGCACTTTGTTTGCTCCGAGCAGCATCCATGTCCAGCTCACCATAGTTTCCCACGGCAATGTGTAAAGGGGTGGGAGGGAAAGTCCTGACTGCATCTTTCATTAGTGATCCTAATGCTCGGAGGGGAGAGGACAGGCAGGGCCCCAAGGGGGTCAGGCTGAACTCTGTCTCAAAAAAAGGGAGGGGAAAGAGAAGAAAAAGTCTTTGCGTGCTTGACTGGCCTTTGGAAAGATGACAACAAAAATAATCCTTTTTTTTAAAAAGAATTTTTTTATGACCAAAGAGAAAACAGCTTCCTTGTCCCTTGAGACACCCATGGGTGCTCTAGACCTTCACGAGGGCTCAGGCTCTGCAGGCACCCAGCACCTCTAAATGACAGGGGCTGATCAACATCCTAAATACACAGCCTGGGATACTCTTAAAGATCCAGACTTGACTGTTTTGGCCAAACCAGTGGGGTGGTTGATGCCTTGGGAAGCCTGGCTCTGCTACTGCTGTCCCGTGTGACTTTGGGCAACTCTCCAGATGCCCTCGCATCTCCAGGAACTGGGGATGGTGGCAATGGTCCTCCCCAGCTCCCCCTAGCCCCGTTGGGTTTGGGGGCCCATTGCTTTCCAAGCTGGTCTGGGGGGCCCTGACCCTGCTTGAAGCTGTCAGAGCTCGTTATCAGCATGGGCAGCTCCTTCCCACCGCAGTGGGTCGGGGAGGCCGGTCCCCTCCAGGCACAGTGCTCAGCGCTGATTGTGCGGTGCTAATCGGGGCTGAGGAGCTGGGGCGCTGCGCGGACCTCACGGCACTGCCAGCTGTCCATTTTCATGAGGCTCCTGGCTCTGACTTTTCTGAGACCTTTGAGCTGGTACCCAACCACAGGAACCAGCCAGAGGGTTCCTGTGTTGCTGTGCTGTGGAACATGTATGAGCCTTTCTGCTTTAGAGCATGGTTTGCATGTGTTTGAAGCACCTCTGTGATTCACACTGCTGCATCCCGCGGGGAAAATGGGATTTGTTCTCCTACAGCTCCCTGCCCAAGGGGAGCCTGCTCAATTTTTCTTTTACTAAGTTCCCCCAAGAATGAGAGAGTACCTGATCTTCCAAAAGCGTTTCCAATGTGCAGAGAAGTCTGGATGACTCACAACTTTTAATTAGCTCTCCTGACCGAGGCAAGGATCCCTCCCTTCCTCCCTCCCTTCCTAACAGAGAGATGGTGATTAGAATTACAATGAAGATAATCCAAACTGTATGTGTAGGGTTTTCAGTAAGCGGAGAACAAAGCAGGACATCCATCTGGTGAGTGTGAGCCCATAATACCTTTCTGCTCATTTCTCCAGTGCAACAGGAGCTGCTTGGGACGGAAGCAGGCTCATTATTTTGGAAAGGCTTGCTGACACGCAGAGCAGGGCTGGCTTGTAATCTCTGAGGCACTGAAACCGCTGCTCAGGAAGGAGCATTGCTTTTAATTTTAAGTCTACCTTTGTATTTCTCCTTGTTAAAATCTGCAGCGATGAGGGATACCAGCCGCTTCTGAGCCTGCTGTTAATTAGTGTGTGAATGAGAGATGCCCTTAGTTTTAGCAAGGCTAATCAAAGCTGTAAGGGAGTTTTAAAAGGCAGCCCAGCTAAGCCTGTCCTGTGCAAACATCCCAGCAGCAGGGAGGAAATGCATTAGCTGGGGACAGCCTCCTTCTGGAGTGATGCTATTTCCCCTCACTTAAAATCTCCTCTGTGTTTGTCAGAGCTCCTGCCTCAAAACTTGGGCATCCCTTCATGCCCTGTCTTTGCAGCAGGAGACTCGCCTGTGCCATGGGATCAGCTTTCCCAGGCCGTGCCCTGCAGCAGGCAGGAAAGAGAGGCAGAGTTTGCAGCAAAGCTATGTCGGGCCCTCAGCCACACTGTGCTTTATGGCCAGCTGGCTTTTGCCAGGCTGCTCCAGCCCGGCGAGAGGACGGGCACAGTGTGGGACAGGGATAACAAAAAGCCGTTGTGGAGGAGCTGTGGAGGAGCAGCCGGAGGAGCAGCCGTGCCGGCAGCGCAGCGCATGCCTCGAGTCCTGCCATGGCAACAAGTTCATCCCTAGGCCAGCACAGCGGCCAGGAGCCGGCCCAGCCTGCGGCATCCCCGGCAGCACCCAGGGAGGCAGCGGGGATGGCGTGAGGTTTCGTGCCTGCGAGACGCTCTGCCACCTTCAGTGTTCAGGCTCGTGGTTTCCTGCCCCAAAAGGACAGGAGAGCTGCAGGGAGATCCCTCTGGAGTCATGAGCTGGGCAGCGCTGGCGTACAGAGTTGTGGTGGCTCTTGCCTGCCAACACAAAGAGCTCAGGAAGGATGATGGAGAGCTCAGGTCCAAGGGAATGTTGGTCAAACATGAGGAATCTGTACCTCTTCTGAGTGTTTCAAACACCAGAAAGATGCCCCCTGTGTATCAGAGCTAGGTGCTGCCTTTGCTTGGAAGGAACTGTCTTTCCAAGCTGGGATCCCAGTGCTGAACTTGCCGCCGGCAGCCCTGGCCCTGTGGTGGAGTGCAGCTGGTGCAGCTCAAAGGGAAAATATGATCAGCTGTTGAATGGCAGAGATTTGAGATGTCACGCCAAGGCTTCGCGTTTCCATTTTGTGAGGCATGCTGTGAAATTCATAGGTGGAGTATTTCTAGGAAGCTGCTCTTCTTCTGCTAGGAAAAAGTGAGGGGAAAAGCAAAAAAAATAAAAAACATGCTGGATTGTCAGCTTCCAGCATTAAAAACCTGATTGGAGCTGTCTCTCCTCTCTCAAAATCATAACACTTGTTCTGAGTTCTTGATATTAAAAAATAAGGAATTATTATTTCCTTTAGATTGCTTATTGGCTTTTAGCTGTTATGATGCATTTAAGTCATGTTTCCTGCATTCGTGAGTTGTGAGGGGAAAAAAAACTCGAAAGCATCTCGGTTTTAGCATAACGAGAGCTAAGGTTGACAGAACTGTGAAATCCTGAAAGTTGGGGCTTCTCGGCATTGCCAGACATCAGAAGGTCCTTGATGACATGATGAGAGCTGGGAAAGCTGAAAAAACTGATGAGCTTCTTCCATTCTCATCCCTTGTCATGTAAATAGGCTTCAATCTGCATGTCAGATCCCTTGGGGAAGGAGTGTAATAACATTAAAAATAAGCCAGCAAGCCTCCAAAGTGTGTGTGTGTGTGTTAGCAATCTTTAAACAGGCAAAAAAATATGCTTGGAGCAGTTTGCAAGGGGTGAGAGGGCTCCTCGTTACCGCTCTGCTTCGGATGCCAAAAGGTAACTGCCGGGGCTTTAAAGAAAGTACTTTAATGCCACATAAATATAATTGCTTCGATGAAATGTCTTTAGCCTCCTGAGGGAAGTTGTAGTCTGTGAGCCTTTAGATATGAATGGACGACTCTGTAATTGCTATTGTTTCGGAGACACATTAGGAAGGCCTAATGCTGATCACTCCTGGCATGCTGTGGAAGTGGAGTCCTGGCAGTCCCAGGCAGAGGGCAGGGAGGGGGGATCCGTGTGCATTTTGCAGGATGAAAAACTGACAAATGCTTCAGGACTGGAAGTTTTTCTCCTAATTAGATTGTGGGCTTCTGAATTGTATTTGATTCCACTCTCCCTCCCCCCCACCCCCAGCCCCTTTCTGGCTGATATGCAGAGTGAAGGTATCTAATTCTTGGCAATTTAGGCTTTCGATAATGAGCTTGAGGGCAGCATCTCAGAGGAGTGCAGAATTGATGGGTTAGTACATCAGCTCTGGTTAATGCAGTCTCCTGACTCTGGCAGGGTCCAAACCTGCTGGTTCAGAGAAAAAAAGCAAGACAAAGGTATCGAGAAAAAGTATTTTTTTTACTTTTTTAACGCTGATTAGTAAAACGTGGGATATTCTGGTGCATGGGGTGTGCTTCCATCTTTGGATTGAGAGCAGCTATGTCTAAAAATCAGAACCTGGTCTTGGATATCATTCCTAAGAGATAATTTGGGTTGTCCCCTTGTTTTTGGAGACCGTAAGCATCCTGTTTTCCAGCTCTTCTTCATGGCATAGGGCCCAGAAAGGCTTGCAGACTGGTCTGGCATAGCAGCAACTAGGCAGGAGCTGGAACACCTTAGCCCATCCTAGCAGTTCTGGCATTTTTCCTGAAAGCAAGTGAACCCAGGGTCCTGAGAGGCAGCAGTTGGATGTTTCTTCCTACAAGAATATCTGTCAGGTAGAAGCCAAAAAGGAGATGAATTTCTGCCCTTGGATTGTGTGTGTGCCTCCTCTGCAATGCTGGTCTCCTCACACCATCCCATGTGCAGCTCCAGCTTGTTTGGTGAAGTTGGTTCCAAAATGTTTGGGAGCTGCTACACAAAAGGCCTGGAGATGGAGCCTGGAAGGTGCTGTTCTGGGAATAAACCAGAAGAGATGGGCTGAGGTCCTTCACGATTGCCCTGTCCTTGCAAAGGGATCGATGCAAACACACCCCATCTCTGCTGCACCATGAGCATCCTGTTACAGAATGGAAAGTGATAACTTACTGATGCTTTCCCTTGACTGTTGAGCCTCAAGTGGTAAATCTTGGTCTTACTTGCAATTTGTTTTCATTCTGGTGATTTTTACTGCCTTCAGAAACTTCACTTAGAAGAACAGGATTTTATGGCTCTAAACTGTTTGGTTTTAAAATATTGGTTCCTTTTCCTTATGGGCTTTTCTTAAGTGAAAATGAGAGGAGTCATGTAATCTTTGATATACAATAGATTATCCCAGATTAATATCACACTATTTTTCACAGTGAACATGATCCTGGCCTGCTGTAATTTACTGTCCATCCTGGCTTGCTCTTAATTAGGGTAAACACTTATGTGAAAACTCCACATATGGCCAGTGCCAGCTTCCATAATAAGTTGCCCCAAAAAACTGTGTGGAACGAGGGGTAGTGAGTCAATGAATATCCCGACATAAACTGACTTTTTGTGTCCTGGCAGTGCTTGGCTGAGAGCCAACAACAATAAGAGCCCGGCATGCCAGAATTCACAGGCAAATAACACTTTTCCACTAGAGCATCCTTTAGAGACACCCTCCCAGCAGCCGTCCTGCCTTCCTGCCACTCATTCCCTTGTGTCCAAGGAGGCTGTCGAGGCGGTGAGCGAAACATCTCGGTGTTGTGACGGGGTGCGATGAAAACATGAGTGACAGAGTGACATTTTGACAGCCTGACTTCAGGTTCCTACTGCAAATGTAAATATGCTCATTTGAATCCAATTTACACAACCAGGAGGTTTTTTTAATGGAAAATAAATGGAGGGTTGCTTAAAGGTGACTTTTGGGAGGGGGGTTATTTCTTAATCCAGGTTGTTTGTGCACTTTTTAATGGGTTCAGCTGCAACTTTCTGTGGTATTGTGGAGGTTGAAGTGGTCTCCATCCCACTTTGCTCCAGTCATGTGTTTTTCCATCAAATTGCTTTGTTGTCTCTTAATCCCTGTCTGAGTTGAGAGACCGCCAGCAATGTAGTTCATTAAATGTACCTATTGAGCAGCTGATAAAATTGAACTGCAATCCCATCCTCCTCAAATCAAGGACTCTTAAACAGCCAATAGTCCATATTATCTTTTTCCTAAGGGGTCTAATCTGTTGCTCTTTCTCACTTGGAGAACTTTCAGTGGAGGAGAGTCACTGAGTGTCTGGTGAGGCGGGAACACGAATGGCTGAATTGCTCTTCGAAGTATGATTTATTTAGACAGTCTTGGCACCTTGGGGATTTCCCATTCCTCCTTAGTGCTCCTTGCAGTAATTCCTCCCTGAGGTTGGGTTGAGTAGTGCTGAAAGGTGCAAGTTCCCATCTCAGGAGCAATAGAGCTCTGGCTCAGTAGCAGGTGGTGTGAGATGATCCCCCACAACACGGGGATCCACCTTGGATGGAGATCTCCTGTCCTGGGATCTGACTGCAGTGCTGCCCTAGTGCCTTCCTTCCCAGGGTCATTTTCCTCCTGGTTTTCTCAGAGGGTTACTTTTGTCTCCCCTGTGTTCCTTGGAGAAGCTGGGTAGCTCTTGATGGCTGCAGTATTTCGGGTAAAGAGACCAATGAGATGGACCAAGACCAGATATGGCAAAACTGCAGGTAACTGAAGCTCGCTTGAGGCTGGACCCTTATCCCAAGATCCTTAATCAGAGCAGGATGTGGTGCCTGTTACCCCACAAATGTGGGTCAGAGTGAGCAAACAGACTGGGCTCAGCACCAGTTCCCAAAGGGACCATTTCCTAAGGAGGGTTTAAACAATATCAGAAAAAATTTCTTCACAGGAAGGGTTATCAAGCATTGGAACAGGCTGCTGGGGAGGTGATGGAGCCACCAATCCCTGGAGGGATTTAAAAGACATGTAGATGTGGCACTTGGGGACGTGGTTCAGTGGTGGCTTTGGCAGTGCTGTGTTAATGGTTGGATTTGATGATCTTAAGGGCCTTTTCCAATCTAAATGATTCTGTGATTTCCCCAAGTGCTGCAAAATGTCGGGAAAGCACAAGGGATGTGAACAGAGTGTATAGGAATCTGGCTTTTCCTGTAGTTGTGTCCTTGGGCCAAGCTAGTTTAAGTGCAAGCTGCTTCCCTCTGGTTGCCTCCTAGCTGAGAATTTGTGTCAGTCCCACAGGGAGAGGAACCAGGGGAGCTCATGGGTGTGTTAAATCCAATTTGTCCTTGTGGGATTGACTGGAGGTTTCTACCAGTTGTATACACATGGTTTATTGTTTGGGTCCTATGGGTTGTATCAGAGTCACCTTGTAGCTGCTGGTCCTCAAAGGAGTGGTTTAAACCCTGAGTATTTGAAAGGTTTTGAAAACAAATCTGGGGGGTTTGGTGGGGCTTTTTTTTTTTTTTTTAAAAAATACATCTATTAGTGCATGGAGTTTTTTGTCTCTACAATGTTCTGTTCCTGGGTCTATAACCAGAGTGGATGAGTTATCTTGGCCAAGAACTAGCAAATCTTTAATTTTACCCACAGATACAGAGATCACACAGACCTTGTGTTTGACTTGGGCTGCTCTGGGACATGGAGGTGAGAGATGGGCTCCTAGCATAGCCCAGGTTTCACACGCAGGGTTTTGTCCCCCCAGGGATTCCAGCAGCGTGTGTCGCTGCTGGTGCACAGAGATGTCACCCAGGATTTCAACGGAGGAGTAGCAGATTGCTTCCTCCTTGCACTGAGACCTGTGAACACCCATGAGGGATGCTAATTAAGCATCTACTTCCTTCTCAGTTTTAAGTGAAAGGGTGGCAAGTTAAAGTGACAGTCAGACCTCATTTATCTTAATGAGGAGGGTCAGGAGTTTAATGGAGTTTTGCTTGGTGAGGGTGTTTCAGCCTGCCTGGTGTTTGTGTGAGAGATGTCTCTACTTTTTAAGTCTACAGGGCTTTGTAGTTCAGGTGGTGTGGCTGCCTGAGGTTTAATGCTGATGGCCTCTGGAGTCGTTCCTAGGGAGAGAGGGTTTAGGAGAAATCCAGGAGGCTTTCTGGTGTGTCTGCTGTGATTTGGTAAACGATTGGGATAATGATATAGTGAACTTTGCAGATGACTTTTCCCTGGCCAGCGTGGGGCTGTGTTGCCTCCATCTGAGATGTGCTGTGCTGAGCGACGGTCACTTTGAAGCTCTTTCCTGTAACAGTTTAGACATTTAGCCAATGTACTTAGCAGATACCAGCAAAAAGGGGGGATTGTTTTTACATTCCAGAGTCTCACCTTGTACTTACCACTTCTGAGGTCTGTTTGACACCACGCTGACATATTTACAGTGTAGCCTTACTGTATATAGATGGAGTAATCAGCCAGTCACTCAGGGCTGCAGCAACTAGGCAGAAGTAAAGCTCTTTTTACTAGTTCACGTGCAGCACCACGCTGTGTGCATAACCTCATTTCTCAAGCCTGTTTCCTAGGTATTGAGCACAGACCCGAGCAACACCTACCCCTTAATGGGACAGAGCTCCAGCTGGTCTGTATCAGCACAGCTCCAGCCGAGAACAGCCCTCCATCTACAAAGGGCTGTGCCAAGTTTGGTGAGGGAATTCATGCAGGGCCAGCAGAGCAGGTGAACTGTATCACTGTCATTTTTCAGAGGGGACACTAAGGAACAGGAGGGGTGGGATGCTGCTGAGAAAGTCCGGAGCTCTGCTGCAGAGCTGGTGAGGAGTGTGAAAGCCTTCAGTCTCTTGGGGCTGCGTGCCATGCCTGGAGAGGAATTCAGACCTGCTCTGCTGGAGTCATTCTGCTCATTCAAAGCCAACATCAAAAGGTCCCATTCTAATTCGATGCTTTTTAACACACAAATGGCAGTAAGATCATTAATTACTGCACTTAACCAGCTTCAGTGATTAACGACTCTGTGTTTGCGAGTGTCAAAAGCTGGCAAAATCTTTCTGCCTCTGTAAGGGAAGAGGAGGGTTCTTGCCTCCTGTTGAAATTGGATGGTGCTGCAAGGAGGCAAGAGCTACCTGCTCTCCAGAGTCACATCTCTGTCGGGGTCTAAACTCCATGTGGCCCAGAATTTTCACATCATGCTTGTTGACCTGTGAGTGCTCTCTCCTCCTGCCTTGCTGCCGGAGTAAGGAGGCAGGATCATGTCTTTTGGAACAGGGAAGCAGTGGTGTGGGTATTTTGTGGTGTGGAAGTGTGGAGCACCTTGTCTCATCAAGGTGAATGTCTCTAGGGTCTCCTGTAGATAAACCTCCATTTGGTTCTTGATTTTTCAGGTGTTCAGCAGCTGTAATAGTGTTGCTTTTGCTCCACCAAGCACAATGCAGCAGGGCTGGAGTAGGGACCATTCCCTGGGGAGGTCTCTCTCCACCTTGGGAGATGTTGGCTTGAGGTAGAGATGCCTTGGCCTGAGCTCTTCCCAAGCTGCAGAATTCTGCAGGAGGCTTGTAGCTATTTTTGTAGAACATGGCTGGTGGGCTGCAGAAGAGCCAGGCAGTTGTTTTCCATCCAGCCAGGTTTTGTCACCTACCACTACCCATGGCGAGAGAATTTCTCCCCTTCCTTCATAGTTGGAGATCTCATTGTTCCCAGCACCTGAGGCATGCAAAATCCCCCTTGCCATCCTGGAGGAAGGGTCCAAGGGTAACCATGATTGATTAGAGAGCCCTGAGCAAAATACAGCCCAAAAATCTCACGCATGTTACCGCAGGGAGAGAAAGTGGACCCTGAAAAGAGGGTACAGCTTCTGCCCTGGAAATCAGCAGCTGCAACAATCTCACTCCCACGGGCTGTGACCACCCAGCAGAGCTGGGCTCTGCAAAGGGTGACACTGGGAGGCTCAAATTGGACCTGGAATAATCACACTCTCTGTCTGGGTTTGTGTTTGGCATGTGGGGGGGGACACGTCTCTTGCTGGACTAATGAGATGAGGCCTATGTGACATTTTTATGACTCCTTCCCAAGCTATTTCCTCCAAGTTTTAGTGTTAAATTGGATTCCTTCCCCCAGCCTCCCTGTGTTGTTGGGAAGACCATCTGCAGACAGAAGAGTGATGCAGAGATAACACTCCTGGGGTGGATCTGTCTTGACTTTATGGCTCTTATATCTTTCCTTTAGGGTTTCTCTGACTTTTTGCCAGGCACAGACACATCTCTGAGCATTTCCTGTGGCCCTGCATTAAGATCTGCCCAGCCCAGCACATCATGGACCTCACAGCCCTCTCAAGGCTTTGTTGCAAGAGGTGTTTTAGAGCAGATGTCCCAAGTGAGCATTTCTCAAGTTCTCAGCCCACTAGAGATATTCTCAAGAGAAACATGCTTCAGTTTTATAATGTAGATGAGCCTCTCTTTCTTTCTTTTTATTTTTCTTTCCCCCTCCAGTTTCCAGCCCCAAAAGTAGGCGGTGAATTCTAAGGCTTGAGGGAAGCAACTGCACAAAAGCCCATTACAATCCAGTCGCATTGTGCAAGGTGAGGATTTGCAATTTTAAGCAGAGGGAGAGGGAATCGTCATGATAATTACATATAATACCTAAAGTACCTATAAATACAGATGTATATTTATATAAAGCCTCTCCCAGCACACGAGTTCTCTGTCTGGCTGGGGTTGCCAGACCACCCTGTCCTGCACAAACAAATGAGTTAGAAAGTCCGAAATTCCATCCCTGCCTTTCGGGGCTCGTCTGGGGAATTCCTGAGTAATGGAGGTTGAATTGGGTCACAAGGGCAGCGGGGAATAAATCTTCAAAGGTTAGCTCTGGCATGAAGTCTCCTTTTTTAGGCATGTGAGGGATTCTTTTGTTTTGCTTTGTTTTCCACAGGCCCCCCCGGCAGGGGAACAATACCTCTCTGGGGCCAAGCCTGGCCGGGCACAGCCCCGCAGCATTGTCCGGGGGGCCGGGGAGGGGGCCGTGGGGAGAAATGACATCTTAAAGAATGGTGCTTCTTCTTATGGACACTTAGTAGATCAGTGTGCATTCAATTAACCCTATAAACCGTGCAAGGTCCAGGGAAAGAGCCTTTCAGGCATTATGGATTGAAAGTATTAAGGGGGGCAGGGTGGGGAGAGCTGTTGGTGAGTCCAGTTTAAATAAAGCCCATTAGGCAGGGGCAGTGTGGTGGGGGTGGAGAAAGGGGATGTTTTTCTTCTGAAGATGAAATTCAAGCGCAGTCTCACGTACTGGTCTGGATTTTCTTTCAATAAAGTCAGGAAATCCTTGCACAGCTCAGGCTGGGTTCTTGGTTAGGCACTCGGTCCCACTGTCTTCGGATTTGCTGGCTCGGGAGTGAAGGGATCCCGTAGACTGTCTTGGTGGAAAAAACATCTTACAGGAGTATTTTCTTCCTCCTTAAATTTCTGCTCAACCCTGCATTGTGTCCTGAGCTGGGGCTGTAATAGCCTGTGGGACATCCCTGACCTTCCTGAGTGCATGTTTGATGGTCCCCTGGGTATGGAAACATCTAAATGCTTCTGTGAAGGACCAAAACACCTTGGTTTTTCCAGTTGAGGGTCTGATATTTTGCAGGATCACTACAAGGCAGTGCTGTATTTTGAAAATAGGATATTTATTCCTGTTAATATTGGGAGGACAGTCACATTTTGAAACTTTTATGTGCTTCATCATTCACCCCAACCCCCCAGTGCCAGTCAGGGCTGATTAGCCCCTCCAGGATGAGAGCAATACTGTGAGAAGAGAGATGGAAACAGCCGAATTTCTTTCACTGCATATGGCTAATATTCACCTGGAGAAATCCAACCCATTTGTAGATATTAAACTAGACACAGTAATAAGTTCAGTATGTATTTCAATTTACTTTGCTGCAAATAGATTTAATTTACCAACTGCAGAGTTTTAGATGGAACTGCCTATATTCCTGCCATTTTATGTGACACTCTGAATACATTGTACGTAAAGCTGTAAATTAATAGGCCTGTTTCTGATTTGTTGCACATATGACATGGATGTGCAACTAAATTAACAGTGAAGTCTTAGTGTGGCAGGGTTTAATTGTATTTGCAGATGAATTAGCATCTAATTCCTCTGTCCCTTCCTTAGTGTGAAGTACACTGGAAATGGCTTTTTTTCCCTGAAGAGATGGGTGTTTTGTATCGTTTTGAGAGAAGATCCATGAGATCTGCTGGATCTTGGACAGCGCAGCATTGTGGGCTGAAGAACTTCTAAATCCAGGCTGAGCCTGTTAGTGGGCTGCTCTTAGGTGGGATGTTTTCTGGACTGGGCCTGGGCAATGCCAACTGTGCTAATTCACTCTTGTGGAGGTGCCTCCACGTTACTTAGCAGGAATGTGGACTTCTGGAGCTGTGCTGCTGGTAGCTGGTAAAGTAAAACTCAGCCTGATTTTGAGCAAAAAAACGGGCAAGTAGAAGCAGCTGTGGTTTTGCCTGCTAGTGGAGTTTGGTAGTGCCCAATGAGGAAAGCATTCTCCCTTCCTCCCTCTGCTCTGTATTGGTTTCCTAAGGAAATAGCACCTATGTAGCATTTTTATCTTGGGAAGTGGTGCAGAACTTGGTGACAAGAGCTTCGTGCCCCGTGCTCGTGAAGATCTGCCACACTGTTGGGCTTCTTGGAAGAAAAGAGCTGATGATGTGGGGCTCAAAGTACTGCCTCAAATAATTCTTCCCTAAAATGCACCGTTCCCTCAGAGGACAGGTAAACGCAGAGCTGGAATCTCATTGAAAAGATATGACAGTGGAGAAGGGCACCTGTGTGGGTTCCTGCTGGCTTGCCAGAGGACTGTACTACCTATCTCTGTGGAGTGTCCAGAAGCTTTAGCTTTTCTGGGATCAGAGCCACAAAGCCAACACTTGGTGGCATTACTCTCAGCTGTAAATTGTGTGGGTGCTTTACTGCTCCTCTGGATTGAGGGCTCTTTGCACAACACCTTTGGAAGCTGCCTCCATCCTTGGCATGTTAGTGGCATCTGTTGACCTCTGTTGACCAGCAGGGATGAGATAATGGAGTCTTGCTTTATTACCTCTTTTAATAATTATTCTGACCAAAGTAATGGTTAGCTTTCTGTTATGCTGATTCGCTTTTACACAGCACTGAGCCCTTCCCTTAATTTAAAAGTAGCTTTTAAGTCCGTCACAGTGCAGATCACATCCTAGGAATAAATATTTCTTCTTTCCTGAACAAATATAGACAGAGTCAGCAAATATGAAGCATCTCTTTTTCCTGTTGTCACAAAACTGTGGTGCTCCCGAGATTGATCTGTGCTTGCTCGAGGGTGTGCTTTAACGGGAGCACATTTGGGATATAAAGTGGGGAAGGCTCTCAACAGCTTTTAATTGGAGTTGTTGCTTTTGATGGGGCTGCACTAATTTCCAGTGGCTTCAAAGCTGGCGGGGAGTGAGGAAGGCTGGTGAAATCCCAGCTCCATCCACGGGCGGTGGCAGGTTCGCTGTTGCCTCAGAGGGACGTGGTGCAACACTGCTGCACTTTGGGGAAAAACAAGAATTAAATCCAAACGACACCGATCCACGCACCAGGGCTGTGTGTATGAGCTGGAATTTAAATTTGTGTCTGTCACTGCCTAAGAAAGAAATCTGGGCCATGATGAGAGTTTGTAAGGGGAAACTGAGCTATTCCCCCCAGAGCCACTTTCCTAAGCCATGCCTGGTTGCCAGTAGCTTCCTGTCTGTTGTTAGTTTTTCTTTTCAAATACAATTTAGTTTCTGCAGGCCAGTGGCTTTTAATGATTTCCTTTGAGTCCATGCATCCTCTGGAGCAGCCCTCTTCTCCCTTGACATTTGATGTGGGAATGTGTACATCAGTATTGTTACTTAAACAATACCCTTCAGGCACTGATGCTGGGCCCTCAGATAAATCACAGATTAAAATGAAGCAGAATTGCTTGATAAAAAGTCTGCAGTGTGCTGGCATGCAGGGAACAAACTGCACAGAGTCCAGGTAATGGGAAATTCGGTGTGTTATCTGAAGACCCATGTAATTAATGAACAAGAAACCTGTTTACTCTGAAAATAGATGGCAGAGTTGCTGTAATGCCTTTCTGCTTTGAATGCTGAATGAGCATCTCTGGAGGAATAAAAGCTTTAGCGGCTCAAAGTCGCATCTCAACCAGAAAGACGGGTTGGAGACAGCGCTGAGCATCGGCGCTGTTTTGCTTTTATGAAGAATATGAAACTAGCCTTCCTTCTAATAAACACCTCATTTATTTTCTCTTGGCTCCTAAGCGATCTCGTTTGCAAATCGCGGTGCGGGCGGAACAATTAGCGGATTCGATTCAGTGCACATGCCAGTGCCAAGCAGGAAACAAGCACGGCGGGCATGAATAGCATCAATCTGATTTTCAGGCATGTGCAAGTATATGGCACTTCAGAGAGCTTTGCAAACAGGCCGTGTTTCTGGTTTTCCCCGTCTCTTTCCATCCTGATCATTCTGCTGCTGTGCTTGTGTGTCTTACAAAGGGCTTCCCCGTTAGGGCTGCTGGAGGCTTGGTAGGCTTTTACCATGCTCAGTGTTTTATCCCAGCTATTTTCCATGTGTGGAATCCACCTTGGCATTGCAGTGTGCACTGGGAAGGGGAGAGCTGTCCCTTTAACCGCGCAGAGCATGTGGCTGTTTTTAGTTAGAGCTCTTTTAGCGAGTTGTCTCAGCACATCAGGGCCCCACTTTCATCATGCCTGGCTTTTTTTTTCCCCCTTCTCTTTGAGTCCTAGAAGTCAGAGGCCACAGGAGGGGTGACAGAAAGCAGTGACCTCTGCATAAGCGGGGGACCAGATGGCCACTCCTCTTCCTCTGAGCCTTTCTCCCCTGGCCCCAGGGCACAGATCTGTGACCTTCGCTTTAACTGAATGCCCAGACTGTGTGACTGGGGCTTTGACATGCTCTTTAATAGGCATACATTATCCCTCCGTTGCTAAAAGCCCTGAAAACTGGGTTCATTTAGATGGAATTTAAGTAAAACTGTTTGGATTGGTCTTGCTATCCCCTGGCTGCCTCCTGCTAAATTGTTGATCTTAGTGCTAATGAAGGGAAATGCACTTACAGAGGGGCTGGGAGGCATTTTATTTTCAAAGTTTAGCAAAAGCCAGTGTTTTCTGACAAATGAGGTGTGCCTTCATGGTGTGAGCTCTCTTGTGTGCCCACCCACAGCAGGAGTGATGCTCTGGTACTCCGACCATGTCAAACTCTTGCCCTTTGCTGCTGGACTGGGCTCAGTTTTGCTCCAAGGTCTGTCTCTCCCAGTTAAAGAAAACTTCTGATGTTAAACAGCGGCAGAACTTGGGTTTGTAGCCTCTTGCAGTGTTTGCAGGCACAAGGGGGAGATGTAATCACTAATACTTAATAATTCTCAGTTCAAACCTTACATGTTGGTCTGATTTCTGAGTGTGACCTAAACTAGAGTATTGCAATGTGGTAACACCTCATGGTACCAAGCACAGGATTGTTGAGAATGGGCAAAAATAACCCTGAGAAGGAGGGATAGCACTGGACTAACTGAAAATGGAGAAAAGACTTTATTCTCTGTGATCTGAAGTCACTGTGTTTTTCCTCAGCACCCCAGTAACTGAGAAGTTCATCTGATGTTTCTGCCTAGTCCTGTAGCTGTTATTAGAGGAGGCCAGGCTCTCCTTAAAGCAATTTGTGAAATGGTAGCTGTGCTCTTGAGGAATGTCTCCTCGGGAGAGGCTGGAAATACGCTGTTTTCCAGCCGAATGGAAATGCAGAGGTGTGTTTTTCTGCTAATGACCAGCAAACATCTCTGCCGTGGACGTGGATGGCCTCCAACCTCTGCCAGGCAAGCGGATGCTGAGGAGGGGCTTTATTAATGCCTACCATTTCCGAGGGGTTAAGCACATGAAAGTTATTCCAGGAATTTCCTTTCCAGGGCAGACCTAGGGAGGTAGGTATAAGCAAAGGCCAGTTCAGCCCTGCTGAAAGTGATGGATGCAATTCTCTTTGAAGTTCCTGGGAGCTGCATTTCCTCGCTGCGCGGCTGAATTGAATCCAGAGATCTTCAACTGTGAATCCATAGGCACAAAACATGGTTATGTGACATCTGCTGTGGTTCATCAGCTACTGAAGGTGGGAAGGGGAGAGCAAAGAAACTGCCAGGAATGCTGGATGATACTGGAGGTTTGACTGCTCGCAGCTCGTGTTCCTGTTTTCAATTAAATTAGAAAGTATTTGTGGATGAAGTGACCCATTAGTTGGATAATAACACTGCCTTATCACGCCTGCTTATCAGTATTAGTTATGCACTATAAAACCCATCCCAAAGCCCTTGGGGGAATTAATTAAAGTGGAGGGGGCAGCTTTGTGTACACGTGCGATGGAGCTGCCGTGAGATCCATGGGGTAAATCCGTGCTCCAAACTGTTGCACGTTTGGGGCAGAGAGTATTCCTGAGCTTGCACACCACCCCTGCCTGCAAGCTGTCAGCATCACACATCTTTGTTGCCTCCACCAATTCCTCTCTGAGCAGAAGAAACAGGCCATAAATTTGCTGATTATGTGCATTTAGGCAGAGTAGCTCCCTTAATGGCCTTTACGATGGTTGCAGCCGCCAGTGATGGAGTTTTTGCATCCCCAGCTTCTAATAGTAGATGGTTGCTCTTTCATGCTGTACCTCCCGTTAAATAAATCTGAGCCAGTGGTAACGGATTGCTGATATTAAATTGCAGAGGGAGAGATTAAAAATATTTTCCCTGTCTGCTTGGAAAGCTTGGGAGGGCTTTGTTCAAGTTTCGTGGGGGTTTTTTTAAAGAGAAGTTAGGAAATGCTGTGAAAAATAATCTCATCTGTCTTTGCCACAGTCTGAGCTGAGAAGCAGGTAAGGGGAGCCTGATTTAATGACTTATTAAATAGAGTGGCAGCTCTCATCTGATCCCTCTTTGAAATGCTGCCGAGGAGTGATCAGTGCCCGTCTGCATCAATAATTAGACCTTATAAAGTATTTAGACTCGGGTGGCACAAGGAGCTGTGGTGGCCAATCGCCTGGAAAAGGCTTGATTTCCAGGTAAAATCTCCCAGTGTAGTGATTGAATCTGCTGATATTTCAGCTGGCCAAAAGGACCCAGGGAAAATCAGCCTTGTCTAGAGTCTTTCAGGGCTGCAGTGCAAGGAAAAACATGGTGGTTTGCAAGGTCCATTAGAGCTGTCGCCCCTGGGGCTGCAAAATGGCCTTGTTCCTCTTGGCCAGCAGCGAGGAGGGGTCGGAGGGGGGAGAGCTGAAGTGTGGGGTGATGTGGGGCTCCTTGCTACAGCCTCTTTGTCCCCCCACCCCAACCCCCCCGGGGCTCAGCTCCGAGCATCCTCTCCCTGCTTTGAACCCTTGGAGCCGTCACACCTTAAGGTCAGGCGAGGGGGCCCCGCTGGCGGGCAGGGGGAGGTGGAGGGAGCAGGATGTCATTTTGTCATTAGCCAGGCTTCAAAGGCAGGCAGGCACCGGGGAGGGGGGAGAGGAGCTGTAGGGTCACGGGGGGCTGCGAGCCCCTTGCCCAGCCTCCCCCCAGGCCGGCTCACCTGGTGCACAGCTGCTCTGGGAGGAAGGAGCCCAGGGATGGAGGGATGGAGGAGGCAGCGTGGGGAAAACCTTTACCCAAATTCAGCGTGAAGTTTCAGGCTGGGGCAGATCTTTAGTGGGGCTGGGATGGTGGTGGGAAGCCCTGCCTGTGTTAGGGCGGCTGTTCAAAGCGTAGCCCCCTTGGAGCTGTGCTGCCCAGAATGATTTAGTGGGGTCTTGGAGATTCTGGAACATGATTTTGGCTTACTGGGGGTACTAGTGTTGGAGGCTTTTTGCCCTTGTGTTCATACATTCTGCTTTGGATAGCCTTAGGCTCCAATGCCAAAAAATCAGCAGAGTTGGTTTAAAATGACAGGATTGCCAAAGGATAGGAAAATCCCTCTCATTTTGCGGTTCTGTGAATTTGTGCTCTGGGTATCTTGAGCACAAGATATCTTGATATTTTACTTTGGGGCCCCCTGTCAAGGCTTTTCTCTGCAGCCACTGAGGATGGGTTTGTTTATTCCAGTCTAAGCTGGGGTCCTCCTGCAGGTCCCCTCAAGCAGGGCTGGAGAGAAACACTGGCTGCTGCAGGGCTGGAGGTCACAGCACATGTGTTGGCAATGCTGGGAGGCTTCTGGGGTCAGGCTCTTTGACTTGCCCCTACAAAAGCTGAGGGCCCCGATGCACATGGGGAGCTGATGGAGGAGCTGGGCAGTGGGATGAGGAGCAGGAGATCCAAGAGCAGCGGGGCAGTGCATGGAGCAGCCAGAGCCAGCAGAAATATGGCACAGCTCTGCTTCACAAGCTGCTTCCATCCCACAGCCTCACCAGGCTTGTGTGCTGGTAATTAGGATGTTTGCTGTCATTTCTTTGGGCATGACAATGCATATTCATCAAATATGTAAATTAACACGTTAAGCTATTTGCATAAATCTTCTGGATCCAAGAGGACGATGGAGATGAATTGCTGTGAGTGCAGGTCTGTAAACGATTCCCTGGTACCCACGGTGTGTCACGCTGGGTCCTGCACACTCTCTGTGGGTGCTCTGGTGATGCAGAGCAGGAACTCATTTGGGTTAATTACTGCGAGAAATCCAGGCATTCTTACCTCTGGAGCAGGATTGCAGCTGCCTTTGCATGGCAGCTCTCAGGTGGCCTTTCGTCCTGAGGGAGGATGGGTTGGAGGGGTGGGCAAGGAGGTGAAGAGTTATCCATGGAAAAAGCAAAGCTGCCTGTGCACTAACTGTGCCAGAGGTCTCCAGTGAACAGTAACACATGAAAGTTCATTGGGCTTCCTCCGAGCAGTGAAATTCCCAACAAACCCCCGGCACAACCACTGCCTCCAACACATCTGGTACAACCAAAAGGAAAATACATAAGACCTGTAACCCTTGCCTGCAGTAGCTTAACAGTACCTCTGAGTATTGCTTCAAATACATATAATAAGTCTGAACTAATAAAGTAACGAGTTTATGAGCTTTTTAAAGATTTTACTAGATGAATGGAGGGCCTAATAACATGATTCGATTTCTTAATACAAACAACGTATTTGCTGCGGCCTCTTAAAATATTCCTGAGTTTAACTGCAGAAAATCCAGCGTATGATTTATATTTCTGGCTGCTGGAAGCTCTGGCTTTCATTATCTGTGTATGCTGTAAATCCAATTATGTAATATCACTGAGATAAGGCGTGTAATGTTTCACGTCTAATTGTTCTAACATGCAAATTTTTTCCAAGGCTGGTGTGTGTTGGGATAAAAAGGAAGGCAGGGGCTGTGTTTCGTGGGTGTAGGTTATGTGGGTGGAATCAGGCTCTCTGCAGGCTGTTGGATGTGTTGACTTGGGTGTGTTGTGTGTAAGGTCTCTGAAAAGCTCTCCAGGAATCACAGGGTGATGCTGTGTTTTGGGTGAATAAAGTGTTGGCTAAATGCAACCAAACAGCAACCCCTTTCCTGGATGGGGAGATCTGTGTGTGCTGCAGAATATAACACTGATCCAAGCATTGCAACTTGTTTTTTCCCCATGAGGCCCCTTCCATGGGTTTGATAATCCCTGTGCTTTGGTGTGAATGGGACAGTTTGAATCTAGAACCTCCTACCCTCTCCAGCTGTGAAATCAGAGTGTGTGCTGAATGCACCCCTCGCAAACAGACTGTGCCTGCCTGCCTGGCTGACAGTCCAGGGCACTTGTTGAATCACTGTGTTGGATCCAAATTAACATTAATTTTCTGGGGAGTTTTCATCCATAGGGAGCAAAGAGTACAGACCTAAAGAAGTTCTGGTATATCTTGTTAAACAGCAGCCTATGTGCTTTGTCCCTTCTTGCAGACCTTAGGTGTTATATCACTGTCTGAACGTCCTTGGACACGTGTGTGCTCATCCAAACTGCATAGACTTAACTTCTGAGCTGGCTGTATCCTTGTCCCATCCAGCTCAGGAATAATTTTAAGTAAAATGTTGGGGTTTTTTGGCCTGATCCACTTGCATACATGATATGTTGATTGGAAAATGCAGGCAGAGCTTCTCAGCCTTTGCTCCTCCTTTTGGCCACACACACCACCCCTGCCAGGTTTTGGTGCTGCTGTGGTGTTGGTGACACTGTCCAGCTGGTGGTTCTGGTCCCAGGATTTGGCTCCTCTGAGGAAGTTTTCCACTAGTGATCTTACAGCCACTGGGCATTGTGCTCTGGATGTGAATAGGTCCCTTTCAACCTTGTTTTATTCATCATCAGCAAAGCATGAAATTACAGTGGAAATGCTAATAGATTTCCTAACAACTTGCTATCTACATAGGTGAAACAGTTATTTGTTGACTAATTAGTAAGTTAATTGTTTTATACTTTATTGAGGTCAGGTTGCTGTTTTAATGTAGAGGGAGGAGGTGTGGGCTCTTCTAAATAAGATGCTGCTTTAATGAGCAGTTCCTATCATCAGCTGGGCTAAAGTGTAGGGAAATGGTAATGGTATCTCCAAAGGAGACGGAGCTAAGGGCTTGAACTGTCCCTAGGCACTGGGACAAATCCTGCTGGGGTGCTTGGCTTTCTCTGAGCCCATGAACAGGACAGGCTTCTCAGAAACCAGAGCTGCTCACAAGCTTTGGGCACGCTAATTAAAACCATTCCTGACATGAAGGAAAGCATCTTGCAGAAGACTTTTCCTTCCTGGAGTTTATGATTGAATGTATGAGTAACCTGGCCTCGGGTTTCTGGGTCGTGAAGTTTTTTCATAACTTGATTTATGTGATTTAAAAAGAAAAAAGTTTCCTGCTCTCCTCCTTAGTAGCTTTTTTCCCCCTCCTGACCCCATGCTTGTGGCCAGGAGACATTTTCTGGATTTAGAAACAACCTTAAAAGATACCTATGTATGGGTGGAGGCAGTCGGGAAAGGCTCCTTCAGGATGGTTAAGCCATGTTGCTTTGGATATTTTTTTCCTCTTCCTTGTTCTTCCTCTCCTTCTTCTCAATTAGGGCTTTGTTGTAATTACCTGCCTTGGCCAACCCTGCTTGGACAGCCTGTGAATAAAGATCACACCCCTGCTTCCCCTCCTTATCCCAGGCTTCTCATTGGGAAAAGGGCCCTTGCTTAGAGGCCACCAGGGAAGTGGGTTATAAAAGTTTTATTGGTGAGGCAGAGAGATGTTTCCAGCCTTATTGTTCCTTGGGAAATAAGAGAAGAAAAGACAGATAATGTTTTGTCACTTTATTAGATTGGGAAATCATCTATAAAGCAAAGGTGTATTTCAAACTGAGTACCCGTGTCTCTTGTCAATGCCAAGTCAGCAGCATCCAGCTGGTTGGATGAAGGGTTTGAGTGATGTGGGACTTTAAAGGGGTTCTGTTTCAGTGGGTTGAGAGCCCCAAAGGAGCCAGATGTGTGGTGAGAAGTGCAGAGCTATCAGCCTGGGCATCCTGCACTCAGCCCTTGCAGTTCCTTGCAGCAATGCAACCAAGTGCTAATATTCACCTGTGACAATATGCAGGCTGGAAAACTCATCCTTGGTGGAAACTACCTGCCTGGTGGGTAGATTAGAGCTTGTACATGCTCAGGGTTGTTGGTAGGGCACTGAGGGAGAGCAGTGAACCATAAAACGGCCTTAAAAGTGGCAAGTCCAGGTGAAGTTATGCGACTTAAAATGTTTTGTCATGTCGTATGCCAGGGCTATTAGTCCCCTTCTGTGCTTCTATCAGGCAGCATGGCAACCAGCATTGAAGTTTTATCAGATATTAAAACCTGCTTTTGAAATTTCTCCTAGAGCAGAATGCTAAATCAACCTCTTCACGGTGATAATTCCTTTTTTTTTTTTTTTTTATTCTTCTTCTTGTGCTGTTTCCTGCCTGGCAGCTTTACCTTTGCTTCCATTTCTCTCTCTCATTTTCCATCAGCTCTATCTGTAACCATTTTGTGTTTTATTGAGCATGAATGAATGGTGATGCCTTTTAGATGAGTGATATTTTCATCTGAAGATGCTAGTTTAATATAAGCTTCTACTCAGCTGTTATCCCAGTGGTGCTTTGTGTTTACCAACAGATTATTTCAACTAGCTTGAATTTGGAAGCAAATTAATTGCATGGAGATGTTTCCTGCCCTTCTCCTACCCCAGCAAAAATCCTGCTTCCCTTCTAGTGGGGTGTTACAGACCTGAAACACGATTCAAAGGCAGTGTGAGCTGTGCAAGGGCTCCAGCTTTGCTCCTGGGGCTGAGTGTAACCTACGCTCACCATATGCTACCACCCTCCCCTTTAGGTAAATGGGGGGTGTTTCTGCCTCCCTGCAAACGATAGCAGAGACCATAATCACTCAAGCTGCCACCGTGTGGGTCTCGGTGCATTTGGGAGTAAAATTTTCCATCTGTGGGAATAGGTTACGAATCCAACGTCATTAGAAAGGGTCTGGGTTTACCCTTGGTGCTGTAAGCGGGAGCTCAGCTGTCAGTGACAGTGATGGATCCCCAAATACCTGCTTGTTGCAAGGCATCGCTGCCACCCCCAGAGGTTCCCTGGGCTGTGCAACAGCAGCTGGACCTGGGGATGCTGAAATGTGCCTCAGTTGTTAAAGGTTTGGGTTTTGCTTGGTCTGAGGTTTGTTTTAACGATTCCCTGGAGGTCTCTGCTGGTTCAGTTCATCCTGGGGGAGCTACGTGGCTATTTTTTGGCATTGGTGACAAGTGCTACTCCTTTCAGGAACTGGGTTCCTGACAGTTCTCTGAAGCTGGTCACAGAGAGGAGAAACAAAATCCCTTCCTGAAGGTTGACTTTTCTGTTTGCACCCAGATGGAGAGGACAGATCTTTGTGCATGCTCCAAGCCAGAGCTGAGTCCCTTCAGGGAGATCAGACCTGCATCAGATATGGATCAGCATCAAGCCATCCCCAGGGTAGCATCCAGGAGCTTTTGGAGGCACAGCTGTGTTAGAGCAGGGGAGAAAGAGGGATTGCATACCCCCCTGGGCTGGAGCTGGACTCTCCAAAACACATTTCCTTGCCTCAGGAGCATTGTGCATCCCTAATCCCTTGTGGTTTGTTCTCTTCTTGACCCTCATCCAACAGCTGGCAAGGGAAGGGCTGGAGCTGAACCTCGTGTCCTTGACAAGGTGCTCAGCCAGCCCTTTGCTGCACCAGGAATTTTCCCTTGTGATCCAGTGCCAGGCTCTGTATTCCTTATTCAGTACCTAGTGCTTATGGAAATCAGACATTCGTGGCAGTAAATTTTCCTTTGGGACACGAGTCCGCTGGGCTCCACCCTGCCAAAGCCAGCGGGGCTGCTCGTGGGCAGAGGTGCTGCTGTCGAACCTGGCCCTGAGCCCTCCTATGGACATCTCCATCCCCTCCTCTGCTCATCCCCTGCACAGCAATTTCCCGGCCGATCTGCTCCATTAGGGCATTACAGGGACACATTAATTAACGAGGCTGGTTCTGAGCGCGCCGTCCGTGTTAATCTGGGCCATCCCTGCCGCTGCAGAATTTGCATCTGGATGAAAAGGGCAGCGTTTCCACATCCCTTTGCCAACAGTTCCTCCTGCAGATGACCGAGGGTGGCTCTCACCACTCCAGCCCCCCGGACACGATGCTGGGCTGTGGCTCCGGGTTCGTGCGGCCTCACAGCGCTCCCCGGGCTGCCCTTCACCCCCCGAACTTCTCGTGAGCAGGCCACACATCTGCATTAATTTAGATGGCTTAATGTGGGGAGCTCATCAGCTTGATTTCCCCCGTGGCTCTGGGAGTCAGCTGGGGCGCCGGGGCCTCCCATTAGCGGCCCAGCCCCGGTGCCATATGGCGGGTGATGGCTTGTGGAGGCTCCGGAGCTGACGGCCCCCATTGTGTGGGAACACAAAGCCAGCGAGCTGGGCTGGGTGTTTTTTTCTTACCTCCTTTCTGCTTCCATTTTCCTTCAGTGCTGTCACCCTCACAGCTAATTCCTGCATCTCTCTTTATTTATTTATTTTGTTTCGTGGTGGGGAGGGCTGTGAAGTTGCTGATGATGTTTTCAGTGAGGATGCTCCTGCCTGGTGCCATATCTCACAGACTTTGCTGTCTCCTGTCTTTTATTCTGTGCCTGAATGTGCATGTGGGGTACACAGTCCCATGTGCACACATACCCACATGGAGTATCCTCTTGGACAACTTGGTCACATAAACAAGTTGTTAGGGTATCACAGTGGGTCTCCTGGGGGGCCATTATGTGCCACAAGGTTTTGTTAAGATAGATTTAATCACCATCCTGAATATTTCAAGTGTCCCAGCAGTTTTGTGAGTCTCTGAGAGTCTGTGCTATGATCTCCTATTTGTTACCAAGTTTTCATCTCTCTTGTTAATGCCAGAAAGGTGCCTGTTTTGGGGTGGAAGTGTTTTTTCTGGTAAAGATGCACGTTTCAGGAGGAGAGAGAGGACTGATGCCCCAGGCTTGGTCCAGGACAGGCTGAGCATCCCTGCAGGGGCCCCCTGAAGATCAGCCTTACAGGGCTTTGGCTCTGGTTTCCCCAGTGTGCTGGGAACACCAGGACAGAGCTTGAGTTGAGAGCTCAAAGTCACTGAAAATGCCTCCCTGCAACCCCTCCATTCAGGTGCAGCATTTGACCTCTGCCTGCTCCTTGAAACCCACACTGCTTTTGCAATGGCACTACTCCTTAATATTTAGCATCACTCCAGCACAGGCAGATTGCCACACTCATGTGTGCATCCCAAACACTTAACAAACTGGAATTAAAATGAATTTTAATGCTGATGGGGAGCTTAGGTGGCTAAATATTGTTAACCCTGGCATTTGGATGGGGAATGCATCCGGGAAGCAAATGAGAACAACAAGTGCATGAGCAGGGATGGGGAAAGAGGAGTCCCAGGTAGTTGCAGGTCTGTCTGACTGTCCCATCACTGTGAGTCTTTGAAGGCAAATAGTGATATTTAAATTTGAATTGTGTGGCTGCCTGAGAGTCCAGCCTGCCCTCTAACTCTTCCTCCTTCAGCAGGAGCTGCAGCATTGAGCCCTTCTCCAGGCTGGGCATTGGGTGCTGGGTTTCTTTTCAGCATCTGCTCTTGTCTTTTGTCCATGATGCTGAATTTTGCTGCCAGGGGTTGTTTGGTAGGATGGGTGGAGATAGATGAAGGGCACAGGGGCTTGGTGCATTTGCAGAGGGCTTAGGTGGTGGGAGTCACAGGAGAATCTGTGTCTCCTCCTCAGGGAACCACTGCTTTGGGAGTCTGGCAACCTCCCCACCTGCCCTGCCCAAGTGAGTTTCAGGATACACAAACACAGGCAGAAGCACAAACATTTGGGTAAAATATTTTCAAATTCCACCCTAGAAAATAACACAGGCTCTTCCCACCTCTTCTCTTCCCGACAAATCGATAGTGCTTCTCCTTGTAGCCCTGCAAGCTGATAGTTATCCCATCTGGGAGCATCCCTCAGGAATTATGTTCTTCAAAGGCTTCCTGAGACTCAGTGCCCTCGCCTCATGTTACCCAGGGCTTCTTGTCGTATCCTGTTCCCATAAACAATACCAAAGGTCTTTGCAAAGAGAGGACAGACACCACCTGAGGTGACTGGTGTTTATCTAACCCATGATAAAAAAGAAAAAAAAAAATATCTGAAGCATATATCTGAATGCCTTAGCAAAGTACTCTGAGCTGAAATTTTATTTTTCTTGACTGCTTGTTTTAAAAATTCCCCCACAGAAAGGACTTGGTGGTTTCCCCCTTGCCAGTAAGAGATGTATATGCAAAATTCTGTATTTGGTTGTGGCACAGGACAGAGGTCGGATGATGGCAGATCACAATCCATGGGCACAGTGAGGTTGTCAGAAACCACCTCACGTGCAGAAATGATGCCAGTGCAGCCCGGTGTGGCTGTAGGTGCAGTAAAGTGCAGAGCCGTGTGATGACTTCTCAAGAGCTCAGTGTGTCTCCTCGTCCTGTCAGTTTGCTTCCCTGATGTGATGCTCTGGGATGGTTTAGTGCTGGTGGTGATTGCACAGGCAGGGTTGTCCCACCAGCCACCACCTCCCGGCACGTGCCCGTGAGGATGTGCTGAGCCAGGAGCAGCACCACAGGGTGATGGCAGCGTTGTCTCCTTGACCCTCCACTCTTCTCCTGCCACCTCTGTTCAACAAATCCTCAGAGGTAATGAATTTAATTTGATAAACCAGGCCCGGGGTGAGGTGTCACGGTGGGTTTGGAAGATAAGCCTCTCTGCTTCTTATCAACAAGAAGCCAGTGCTCCCTGGAGAGCTGTGTTTTCTGGAATGTGTCCCTGCTTCTTGGGTTCAGTGATGGTCTGGTGATAGTGAGGAAGATAAAGATGGTGAGATTGGTGGTAACTATGGTATTACTTCCTTCCTCTGTGTGACCATCCTCCACGTCCTTCTCATCTCTAACCGTTCTCCTGTGTCCTCACTTGTGTTTGTCTGTCAGGATGGTGATGTGTCTCCCAGTCATATTTAGGATGCTGTGAGGTGTGCAGGGAGGAGGGAGGACTTGCTGTGGGTGCAGAGGTGCTTTTGGATAGAGTGGCTGCTTCACATGGACCTGGCATGGAATGTAAGCTCTCACCTTGTTGTGGGAGCAGGTGTCTGGAGGGACCCTTGCTCATGGAATCCAGCCTGTGTTACCACCTGTACTGTAACTATCATAGAATCCCAGAATCCTTGAATGGCTGGGGTTGTAAGGGACCTTAAAGATCATCTACTTCCAACCCCTTGCCACGGGCAGGGACACCTTCTACTAGACCAGGTTGCTCCAAGCACTGTCCAACCTGGCTTTGAGCTCTTCCAGGGATGGGCCAGCCACAGCTTCTCTGGGCAGCTTGTGCCAGGGCCTCCCCACCCTCGCAGGGAAGAGTTTCTTCCTATCATATATGTGCACGTGCACACACACCACTGTGTGCACACTGACAAGCAGTGCTGGGGTACAGCCCCAAGTAGAACCATCCCAGTGGAGGTGCAGGAAAGGAGTTCACGCTCACTGGCTCGTGCACAGAAACACAATCCCCATCTCCTCCGAGCTCCCGGAGAGAAATCGGTGAAAACATCAAACCGCACGTCCTGTACCGTGGGGCCGATTCGCCGGAGCTCTGAACTTTCTCTTTGAGGTGGTAATGGCTTGGCTGGCAGCCAGGAGCGGCAGCCGCCAACGGAAAGGGGGGACTTCCAGAGATAAGCTATTTTCAGCCAACGGGGCTTCTCACCATGAAATAAATAGGAAAAAAAAAAAGGACGAGCTCTACGTCTGCGGTCATGTGTCCTGCTTTCGTGGATTTGGCCTATTTTCTGAAGAATGGCTGTAATTCAGCTTGAATTTCCCCTGGATTGCTGCCAGCAAAATAGGAAGCTGTTGCTATTGCCAAGGAGTGAACAGGAGTTTATATATGTAACTCAGCCACAGGGACGGGATGACAGCTAACGGCTTAGCTGCTGCTTGGAGGAAAAGCAGAGCTGGCAGGAACCTGGATTTTCTCAGGATCACGGTGGTTCAGTCCTTCCTATGTCTTTGATAGTAACACCTTCAGTCTGGATTGGACAACACTGGAACGCAATATCTGTGCTCAACACCAAGGGGTTGAAGCAGAGGAGCTTTCAGCATTTTGGGAAATCCACCTGTATTTGAGTGAAAATCAGAGTTTAAATGGACAGAAAAGAAAAAAGTCCTTTTTAATGCTAACTCCGTGCCCCACTTGTTATCGGTCTGTGCTGGGATCCTTTGGTCTCTGCTCTCTCCTTCCCCTGTGCACAGGAGAGGCTGTGTTTTTCCCTTGCAATGGTGTGAGGTGGCTCCTCTGCAACAGAAATCCATCTTTTTTGTGATTATTTTTGTATTTGTGGAACTTCTTTAGTCAGCGTGTGCACCATTCCCACCTCTCTTTCGTTCCTTAATAAAGAAGGGGAGCAGTTTATCATGCTCAGCATAGAGTATGGACGTGGTGAAAGGCAGACTGTTCTGAAGGATTTGAAGTTAATTTCCATCAGACAGAGAGACTGTTGTTTGGGGTTCTCCCACAACCGCCTTTCCCCCGTGCTCTGGCTGCTGCGGGTCCACAGGGAGTCTTTGCTTTGTGTCTTTGGGCAGCTCTTCCTTGTGTCTGGACTGTGTGTGCTGGGAGCTCTGCAAGTCGGTGATGTTTTAGAGTCTGAGGAATACAACAGGGACACAGAGCTGCTGTGTGATGGGACATTATGGAGAGATGTGTCTGGGTACCACAGAGTCCATCATCTCTGCCTGCTCTGTCACAAAGGCCAGAGTGTCTCTCTGTGCTGTGCTTGGGTTTTTGCCAAGATACTTCGTGCCACACATTGGATCACCAGATTTCACAGAATCAGAGAATATGCCGAGTTGGAAGGGACCCACAAGGATCATCAAGTCCAACCCTTAGCCCTGCACAGACCCATCCCCAAGGGTCACACCATGTGCCTGAGAGTATTGTCCAAGCACCTCTTGAACTCTGTCAGCCTTGGTGCTGTGACTACTTCTCTGAGGAGCCTGTTCAGTGCCCAACCACCCTTTTGGGGAAACAACTCTTTCTAATATCCAACCTAGACCTCCCCTGACACAACTTGACCCTTGGGTCCTGTCACTGGTCACCACAGAGAATAGATCAGTGTCTGCCCTTCTCCTTCCCCTCATGAGGAGATTTGAGAGGGGAGGAGGCTGTTTCACCTCTTCCAGGCACTCCCCAGCCACTGCCCAAGGCAATATCTCAGTCTGTCCAGCAGGCAGCATGGTGCATGGGAAGAATGGGCTGTAGCTCAATTTTCCATGGACTTGGCCATCCCAGCCATGCAGGAGCAGCGTGGTGACCGTGGCTCAGCAGCACTGAGCACTCACTGAGCTCCCTTGCCCAGGCAAAGCTCTGACCATGGCAGGGCTGACCCTGCTGCAGCAGAAGGGAAAATGAAGAGTGAATTACTGGCACTGGGACTGTTTGCTGTCGGCCTGATAGAAATGGCACCTTGCCCAAGTCTTCTATAAATCACAGGTTCCATTCGGAAAGGAGTTTTCTGTGGTAATTAATGATCCAGTATAAAGACATTAAATGGAGAATGTGTAGTGATAGAAAGGCTTGTCATTCACTGAGCCATCTTCCCCCATGTGAATAACCACGAGGGAACAAAGGCCAAACTCCTTATAGACTGAAGTGCACTATCTCTGATAGCTGGGAATGAAGTAATTCTCTGAAAATAACAAAGGCGCAGTGAAATACATTAGTAAACTAATTACAAGAGAGCTGGTAAAAACAGATGCTGAAAATTTAAAGCTATTACTGGAATGATTGCTGGCAGAAAAATGGGGGCTGACAACAAAAAATTAAAAAATGCATCTCATTTAAAATTCATTAACCTGTAAATCAGGACAGCTCCCTGTCTGAGAGCGAGGCTGATGGCATTTCCGTGGGCAGTCGTGATGAAAAGCTTCCTTGCCTTCACCTTTTTTCTGGATTCCACTGGTGCCTCCGGAGATGCCGAAACAAAGTGCGCGCTCGTTGGTGAGCACAAAAAAGCAGGGAAGCCGCTGGCTTTGCTCAGGGAGGGCTGAGCAGGGATGGTTCTACCCAGAGGTGTTGCAAGGGCTGTGGTGGAGCAGGATAGCGCCTCGTGCTTGGTTGGCTCACTGCCTCTCCGAGCTGATAAAAAGCAGGATTGCTCGTCCAGGCTCGATATCGGAAGGAGTTGGCTGCAAACAAAGTGGTCCAGGGCCAAAACCAGCTGTGTGGGAGCTTCCTCTTGTACCGTCTCCATCAATATTTGGGAGAGAGATGGAAAACATCGTTATTGTGCAACAAATCAAAATGGTAACTATGTAATTTGTCTTAATTGCGTGTGTCGGAGTAGGAAAAACACGAGGAGCACTGGATGGGAATCTGGCAGGAGAGACCTGCCTGCTGGCAGCATGCTGCACGCTTTGCTCTGCCCTCGCTGAGCCAGCCTCTCCCAGAGGCTTGTGGACAGCTTGCCCTTCATTTTCTCATTATTTCAGGGGTCTGCAGGGGCGCTTGAGTGGGATAAATCATCGGCACTTCACAAAGAGTGAACTTGTGCTTCGACAGGAAGTCCTGAAGAAACTGTTGCTGTGCATGCAACAGGAGGGAGCATTTTCTTGTGATGCCGGAGGGTGCCCTGCTTTGGGGTGGGGGAGCCTCATGTGATGCTGGGATTTCTTAAAAAGTCACCCCACAATACCACAGGAGCCCTCTGTGGTGACTTGCACCTCTGGGCAGGTGTCACAGCAGCCAGCGTTGCCCACTCAGCATCACCCTTGGTGCTGGAGCACTGTGCTGTTGACAGATAACCTCCTGCTGCACTGCAGAATCACCAGCCCCATGTGCAGCCTGCCCAGGCAAATTAAGAGTTGTTTATGACATTTAATACTCCCCCTTCCCTCCAGCAGCAGGGCGGCAGGACCACAGGTTTACCTTCACAAATGGTCGCCTCAGGATACACTAAATGCTGTCACGAGCCAGAGAGCAATTTCGTCTTGAAAAATTACTGCAATAGAGCTCCCTGATAAAGGTCTCTCCCAGCAATCCCTCCCTCTTCGCCAGAAACTTCTTCTCTCCCTGAAACCAATTTGAGAGCGCTAAAGGGGCTGTTTATTAGTCAATTCCCCTGCAAAACAAGAGGGTGCTGGAAGATGAATAACCACCCTGGGCTGCCTGTCATGCTGCTCTGCATAGCAGGTGACATGGTGGGATGCTGCTGCCTGCTCTGAACATGGAGGGAAGTGGGAAATTTGATCCATGGGATTGCCAAGATTCGTCTTTCAAAGTGGTTTATAAGGAGCAGCGTTGCCTCGTGGGTAAAGTGCACCACTGGTACTCCAGGGATGGTGTTGAATTTGGGTTGTGACATGTGCCTGTCTCCAAAATGACCAATAGATTTATTGGAAATGTCTGAGGATGCCCTGGTGGCTCCCATCGAGGGTGTTTGTGCCAATGCACTGGAACTCACTGCTCTTACTTCCAGGCTGCAGGCACATGGCAGGAGGTTTTGGGTCTGAGCAGGTGACATTTGGGCAGTGCTGCTGCACGAGGGAGAGTGTGGTGAAGGCCAGGTGCTCTCAGGGGTTTGTTCTGCCATTGGCAGCTCTGTCCCCCCCCAAGTCATGACAACAACTGTGATGGGGTGTCAGATATTGGGGACACTCCCTGTCTTGCTGTACTGGGACAGTGTGGGTGCAGTCTCTCTCCAGAAGAGCAGCATTTTGTGAGTTTTATGGAAATTGTGAGATTTTTCAGTATAAAACAGCCTTTGGGGTATATGGCTCCTGTTCTTTTCTGTGCAGGGTGCAGAGGCTGCATTTATCCCAACAAAAATCTTTCCCACTCACAGGAGAGTACCCCTGCATCAACAACTGATGGTGCTGTAGTTATTTTTCCAATAAGTGAGCTATAATCAATACCTTGAATATACTAAATGTTCTTTAGGAGCGGGAGATGGGCTTGGAGGTGTGTGACTGTGCAGGAGAGGCTGGGTGTTCTGGTGATGGGGAGCACATTCAACGGAGCAAGGAAGAGGAGTGGAACTGCAGCACAGGCATTCAAAGATTTGCCAGGTGCCACAGCAAGTCCCTGCAGGGACTTTTTCAGGGAGAACCCATTGTCCTCCTCCCAGCCCTGGTCCTTTGCTTGTGCAGGGCGGGTAGAGCAACCAGGGACCCCTGCGGATGTTTCCTCCAACCCCTGCTCTGCGTGCGGTGAAGGTGTGTTCATTACTCTCATAGGATATTTATCATCCCCACACAGAAGCAGCCCCCACAGGGCTCTGTGCTTTTTTTCTGCTTCTCAAAGCAGCAAAACTAACAGTAAATCATGGGTCAGCAGCGTCCATCGGGGCTGTTCGTTGCTGTGTGCTGGGGAGGTGACCTGGGCTGGATTTGACTCACAGACAGCTCACATGTTACGCAAAAAATTGAGAGGCCATAGTCCCAGATCAGGCAGCAGTTTGCCTCCTGGTGGACTTGAGTCATGAGGTAGTAGATTTTTTTCCCCACCCTCCTCTTGTAAAATATCTGTTGCATGTTCTGTTCTGTGGGCAGCTGCTGTGTCCCACTGCGAGGCATTATCTTGGTTGTCTCTCTTTCATCCCTGTCCCAGGGGCGTAGGACAAGGGAAAAAAACAGGCCAGGAGGAGAGTTTGTTCTTCAACCAGAGAAGTCCATCTTGTGATGTCTTCTCAACCTTGTTTAAGTTATTCCACTCTACTTTGATTGCATGTGAAAACAAGAGACATGAGGATACAAAATGCAGAGAGGGCAGAGAGCCTGGGCCATCCTCCATCCCTGCTCTGAGTGATCCTGTCAGCTCCAGGGGGAGAAAACAACAGCCAAAGCAAAATATTCCAAATAAAAAGTGTGCAGGACTGACCTCTCCCTGTTCATCTGCACAGAGTGAGGTTGGGTCGTCCTCCCTCTCTCATCTCACCGTGTATTTTGGTTCCTCTTAAATGAGCTACATTCCTCCGAAAGGTTTTCCTTGCTTCAAACTCTCCTGAGTCTTGCAGCCCATTTTCTTTTGAGATCTGAGGCCCAGCACGGACAATAGAGATTTGGGATTTTCCCCTGCTATGATTAGTGGGCAGGGGCAGAGAGGATTTTCTTCTGTGCTGGGAGAGGCACGGCTGCTCTTTAATATTTTCCCTCCTTTTCCAAAGCTGAGAGAAAGGCGATTTTTCTTCCCTTCAGATGTGAGCGGAGGGCCCCGCTCCTGCTACTCCTGGAGAATTAAATAGATAAATGGGCGGCGCTGTTGTTCACGCTTCACTATGCACAAAGCAACTCGCATTCAAAATTGGGCTCACGGCAGTTCAGCAACAACCTCGCACAAAAGCGTTATTAGACACGCAGGGCCGGCTCGCAGGCGCAGAGGCTGCTCTGCAGCTGGAATAGCCACCAGGCTGCCGTGACGTGGGCTTTTCTTTTAGCTTCATAAAAATGCAATTTTTAAAATTTACCAAAAAAAAAAAAAAGTAGAGAAACAAGATGCGGTGTCTTTTTCTGGGGGACTCGGGAAGCGCTGCTGTTGGAAGGTAGTGGGGAGAGAAGAGAGGATGGGATTTGTGGTGTCCATACGCCCCCCATCTTTTGTGCCAGCTCTTTCTTGCAGGAGAATCCTCCATTTCCAGAGTGTGGAATGAGGGATCTGCATCTGCAGAGCCTTCCCCTGCTGACTTCTTTGAAAATATTCCCTGGCTGGTTACTAACTTAATGGTGAAGGTCTCCTAAGCCAAGAGGGAGTGGAAAATTTAATCCCTCTGCTTGCCTTGGCGCTGGTGGCTCACAGGAAAAACATTTGGGAAGGAGTTGGGTGCTCAGTAAATCTCACAGATCATGAAGGTTGGTTCTACTGGAGCTCTCAGTCTGATCTGAGAGTGGTTCAAGTTTGGGTTTAATTGACATGGTGGTCGTGTTTTCGAAACAACCCTGACTTCTGGTGACCTGAGGCGGAAAAAAATTTTTGTAGTAAATAGGGAAATTCAGTATGAAAATCAGCAGCTGTCACCATCATTGGGATGAAGCCAATCTTGGAAGCGGTCTACTTGCCCCTGGCTTGTTCTCTTGCACTGGGCAAATCATTTGCCCCCCAGATGTTCACTTTCCTCAGCTGTAACACAGTTAATGAAGCCTTCCCTTGGCAGGGATATCTGGAGGCCCAGGTGTTGGAGGCACATTTCATAAGGCTCTTCTTCCTTATACTTTGTTAACTTTGAGGCATTTTAAAGTTTGAATTTAGCAGGTTGGTGGCAGAAATGTGGAGAAAGGGTTTTCACTTGAGGGCTGCTGTTTGTGGACTGTGTGGCATCCATCCCCATCCTTCTGTGTCAGAACCTACCTGGGTCTCTGTTTCCCCATAAGTAGTTTAAAGTCAAAAGGCAATGGGATTGCAGAACTAGCTGGGCTTCCCAAAAGCTTTCCCAACACCGTGCTTGGCACTGAACCTTTCAAGTCTTCTTCCTCTCCTTGTGCCTGCACAATGTTTGCGTTTTAATGATTCTAAAGGCCTGGGATTTGCTTTGACATACCAAGTTAATGTTTTCTTTTTCTATATCAAATCTAGGTCAATCTCTGGCTTAACACTAATGCTGTACTGAGCAAAAAAGGATTGGCCACTAATGGTTTCAATTTAGTTTTTTATGGAGTAGAGAAAATTTCACTCAATACCTATTTTCATTTTTATTCAGTTGGCCTTTCCACAGGGTCTGTTGGGATGGAGAGAGTGTTTGTGCTTTGATTAGAGCAGACCCTGGAATGAAACCTCTGTGAATATGGATGAGCATAAGAGCTCACCTGCACTGCGTCCATAGGACGTGTCATCAGGGACTGCATCCCAGAGGGGGTTACGTGGTGGATGATCCCAAGCATGGGATTCTCTTTAGGGAAGAGCCTCACCTCTGATCCAGTCTCATCCTAGTTGAGGATCCTATAACATGAGGGAAGAAGGGATGAAGAGTGACTCCTCTACCTCATGTGTCAGTGTGGCTGTAGACAGCCTTGGCCAGCATCTTTTGGGAGGAGGCTCTCCCATGCCTGCAGTGTGGGAGGGCTGCCAGGACCACTCCTCCTCTGCTGTGGGCCCTTGTTTTGTCTTTCCCTGCCCTGTGCCAGTCTCTGTGTACTGTGGCCATATCCAGGTGAGGTGGGAGCACCAAGACACCACGGCTTGGAGCGTCAGTGTGGAGCAATGAGTGTGCTTGTGATTTATGTTGTTTTTATGGCTTGATGACACCTGGACATGGCAGAGGGAAGTTTAATGGGAACAGAGTGGCATTCACCCCCTCTGATGTTGGTAAAAAGGGCTTGGGGCAGCACCAGTCCCGCCGTTGGCACGTGGATGTTGCCTTGCTGGATGGCGGAGACCACGGGCAGATGGATTAGAGAGAGCCTTCCCTCCTAGGAGCTCACGGGTGAATATTGTGATTGCATGTATTTATTTTTAAAATTATTATGGCCATTAGCATAGAAATGAGCTGCAGCTCTCTGGCTGCTGGCCAACCCCACCCGGGCTGGCGCAGCTCTTCTCCATGGCAGCTGGAACAATAGTGCCCGGCGGATAACAGAGATCCTGGCTCTTGCTGAGGAAAGACAAGTGACAAACAGGAGCAAAGCACTCTGCTCCGTGAGTTTGGTACAGTCAGTTGGGAGGCATATAGAAACCTCACCTGGGTCAGCAGAGACTTAGCCCCTCCCAGCAATGCTCTGTAAAGCAGTTGAGCTCCCATCCCTCTCCTCTCCTTCCACCCAGTGATTTATTCCCAGGCTGAAAACACCAGCTAATCACTTACATGAAAGTTTTGTTGCTGTTTAACAAGGGATGCTCTAAAAGTCTTTTGTCTCTGCAACTGTAAATAAACTCGTAAGCCTGTTTTAAAAATAGCATTTTGTAGCTCGGTGCATGAATTTTTAATGCATCTTCTGCAAACCAGCTGGTCTTGGCAAGGGTCACAGTGTTTCCTAGGCATTTAACATAAAACTGTGCTTCAAAGCCACATTATAGGGTCGTTGAAGAGTAATATTTTACTTAACATCCTCATAACTGAATTATTTATAACTGGCCATGTTTTATTCATGATAAATATTAATACTGGTGTCTTTAAGAGTAGAGGTTATTGCTGCAGTTTTACCTATAAGAGGTGATATTATTGAAATAAAGGAATGGCAGTGAATACTGTAGCCAGCAGAGTGAAGTCTGTGCTGGGGCTGTTCCCATTCACACCTCCCTCTTCTTATCAACCCTGTCAGCCACCGAGAAACCTCAGCACTGAGCATCTGTACATTTGAAAGGCATTTTCCTGCAGGCATCTGAATCCCTGGGTTTTTTTTCTTTATTGAAGAGCTTTGTGTTATTCTCATTAATTCTTGGATTCATTTTTTGGTGAGAGCTCGTATGCTTTGGCTGCAAGATGCTCACCCTGGCCTGGGTCTCCCTGCAGGCTTCCTTGAGCTCTCCTGCTGCAAGCACCCCTTGATCCCCCATTTTTTGAAGCATCCCTTGCCACCTTGGAAGAGGGATCACCTGGTGTGGGAGACCCCCCCACCAGCCTTTGGGCTCCTTCCCACATGGCTGAGTACTCTGGGCCACAATCAGTCTCATTTCAAGGCTAAATTTATGTGAATTGGGTAAATTGCCATTGCACCATTGGGCTCCATCCTTTACCAGAGAGGATAATTGCATTAGCTTTCATCTTGGGAGAGGGAAATACAATTTTCTGTGATCTTTTGCCTTGTGCTGGTGTGTTCCCATCTGGCCGGAGCGTCGCGCAGCCACCCCAGTCCTGCTCCCACTGGTGTATCCTGATGTGGGGCTGGCTGCCCATCCCACCCTCATGGCTCCAAACCCATCCCAACCCTACAGCTGTGCAGGACCAGCTTTGCTCCGTGTTGCTCCATCAGCTTAACAAATCTGCTGTCAGCGGGTTGAGAGTGGTGGTTGCGGGAGCAGCACAGGTTAATGCAACACATATTTAATGTATGATTGCTAATGGCCATCTCCCATCTGCCTGAGCCCAACTGCAGTTTGCAGATGAATGATTAAGCTGCCCTGACACATAGGCAAGCTTGTACCTTAGCAGAGCTACAGTCATTACACTTGATGCATGTAAAAGGGGACGAGGCTTTCTTGCTGGGGAGAGGGGTGTCATTGGGCTGGGGCGGTGAAACAGGATCTCTCGGACTTTATTTTCTAGGATAATGTGAGAGATCTCTCAGTGGATGCAGCACTTTAAATGAATCATGAGTTAAAGAACCACTGGGATGTTTATTAGCTTCGAATATGTTTATTGCGGAGTCAACAGGCAGCACCTTCCAATTAATTAATAGTAATAATTATGGTATTATTTATGTAACTCTAACAGCGTGCCAGAGTCTTTCCACACGATGGTTACAGCTGTGGCTATGCTGGAGCAGGCTGATCTGTACTCACCCTGTGTGGTGGGGTGTGTCATTTGCTGTTGGGTGGTCCCAACCCCAGAAGCCTCGCTCTGCTGAGCTCTTGGCAGCAGCTCTTTCTGTCAGCTGAACCCTTTGCTCCAGAGCGAGGGGATGTGGCTGTTCCTTCTGCAGTGCTGGAAGGCAGAGCATGGGAACACCTGCAAACAGAGATGGAAATCAAGGGCTGTAGGTTTCACCAGGGTGTTGGCGAGCTCTCCTGGTCAAGGTATTTAAACAAAGTGAGTTCAGGAATCAAGCTGTGCACATCAGAAGGATATTTACAATGTACCTAAGACATTGGTAGCAACATAAAGAATCTACGGCTCTTTTCTGATGTAGATCCAAAACCTGGTCAAGCTGTTGTGAGTGACCTCTGATACGTGCCAGTGCAGTGGCTGTGTATCCTCCTGCTCCTGTAGACCCCACTGAGGACCATGTGGGTCATGGAGCACAGTCTCCTGCTCTGATTGTGTCAGTCAGTTCGATGTGCAGAGGCAGGCAGATATCAAGAACTTGCCACTAGTCTTGTTTGTCCACGCAGAAGGTTAAGCTGCAAACCAGCCTTCTTCTCTTGCATTGCAGTCCCATTTGCTAGCTCTGGGAAATCAGGGTGTTTCTAGGTCATGTGAATTACCAGATGTCTTCCAGTTGTGGATCTCTCTTCATATGAAGAGAATGAATAATTTTGTCTCTCTTTTTGCCTTCCAGCGATGTCCGACTTCCACATCCACCCTCAGAACGCAGTGGTGGAGGAAGGTGGTGTAGCGAGATTCCAGTGCCAGATCCATGGCTTGCCTGAGCCGGTCATCCTATGGCATAAGAACAGCATGCCAGTCAACACAGACAACGAAAGGTAGGACATGTCCAAGCCATGTGCTGCTGCCCTCCTCCAGGTGGAAGAAGGTGGCCAGGCTTGCTATTGCTTTCACAGTTGTGCTCAGAGACAACTAACCCGGGCTGAGGGTCTTGACTGGTGTTTCTGCCATGGAAGACTCTGCCCATTAATGTTGTGGCTTTTCTGGGCTCTCTCTGAGCAAATACTGTGCAGAAGGACTGGCATCTCCCAGGAAAGGTAGATAAAGCCCGTTAGCTGATTTTTAAGGTTGTGCACTGATCCTCCATGATCAACTTTCCTCCAGGTTTGTTTTCCAGCTTGAAAAATCTGCCCAGCAATCCCCAAAGAGCTGAGTAGCTTTGGCGTTCATCATCCCTTTGTAGCTCCATTTTGTATAACTCATTCTGAGCCAGATCCATGACTTAGGATCTTCCGTGTGCGTCCTGAACCCTTGCAAGTGCTGAATTACACTGTGGCCATTAGACTTTCCTTCCCAGGTGGACTCCCTTGTGTGTGGCAACTGGAGAGAGCATCCCATGGCACCCTGGGCTTTCATTTCCCAAGCAGTTCTCCTAAAGAGAAACTCCAGCTGCCCCCCTTCCCAGCCTAGACCCGGAGCAGCACGTCGCCGCTTCCTGTGTTTGACAGGCTGCTCCCTTCACGTCGGAAACATCCCTCATCAGGGTTTGATCCTCGGAGCGGCCTGGGACAGGTGGCAGGAAATGTGTGCTCCATGCCAGCAGCCTCCAGGAATCCCAGCTGGAGCTCGGGAGCCGCACACCCGATGGTGGGAGACAATCGGTCACCACACACCTCAATCGTGGATTGCCGCTCGTGCCTTGGGAACAGGAGAAACCAGGAAGCTGTAAATACTTTCCTGAAAGCCCCTATTCTTAAAAATGTCAGTTCTGCAGCAGAATGTGGTTGGGTTCTTTGGAGGCAGGAGAAAACACGAGGGCTGGAACAATGCCTGACCTTTTCAGCGTGGCGGTGAACTTACAGTAGAAGGACCCAAGAGGCTCAAATCTGCTGTGGAAAACTGTAACTGTCAGGTTTTGTTTTTCCTTGCTTTTTTCATCTGAGTTTTTTTTTAGCCCAGCACAGGGTTGATTTGTTAAGCTCGATCTCCTCTGAAGAATTCTTACTCATACAGGTGCTGAGCTGGGGATGTGGTAGAGCAGGGTGACTGATCTGAGGTGGCATCAGCAGAAGTAAGGGTCAGAGATGTGGCAGGGACTTAGATGTGACTAGGACTTCTTTTCTCCAAGGCTCGGAGCCCCAATGCTGAGGAGCTCCAAGACCAAGAAGTCAAGACTTTTCTCCAACCCAGAGAGCTCCAAGCTGAGCTCATCCCTGCTGCTTCTCCCCCAGGACAAGGACCTTGCCCAAGCCCTGGGGCACATGGGCTAGGAGCAGTTTTGCTACACTCGTGTCCTGATTTTGAACAGGTTTGGCTTTTTGTAGGAGTAAAGTTACTGGGGAGGTTTTTTTATTGTCAGCTCAGTAGATTAATCTCTGACACCAGAGCCTGGGTGATGAGAGTTGCTTCTCTAACTGAATTGGATTTCTGCATTAATCACGCCTGGTGCATTTCTGCGTATAAAGTGTATATAAATTTGTATGCCGAGTCTTGCACTCGGAGGCTTTGAAGGCAGGATAATAGCTTTGGAATTGAATCTTCTAATGCTGTGGGCATATTGTTAACAAAAACGAGGGCTTCTTGTGGTATAATTCATCCAAAACAATGGGCATTTTAAAATCCCAGAGAGATTGCAATCAACTTCGGGCCGTGTAAAACTGATTGCTGTCACACTGCCACTGCCACGGAGCTGCACATTTGGAACCCGGCACGGGGAGCAGGTTATAGGCACTTAACCATATGCTGATATGGAAAAGATATTCTGCATCTTCCAGGCGGAAATGGATTATTAACTCATCACGGTGTAATGGCTTACTACCAGCCAATTTAAACACGTGGTTGCCAAGCAACCTGTAATGTATGTGTACATATGTGTGTGTATGCACGTGTGATTTAAATGTACCCGTGTTTTAAAGATATAAAATATTTATTGATGTTTACATTTGCCTGCTCAATATTTATTTTAAACACCTTTCCGTGCCTGTGAGGTTTTAAGGTCCTGTGGATTTGAGAGCTGGACCTGGAGCAGCAAGTGTGGAGCATAGACTTCTCCTGATGCTTGTCCATGGTCACTGTGTTGCAGCTGATGAGTGATAATTCCCACGTCATGATAACTCCCATGTCAGCTGTGTTCGTGTGAAAATGCACTGCCAGAGCTTTTCCACAGGTTAAATAGGAAGCATTTACTTTGTAGCCTTCCAGCAAAAGTCATCATTTCTCAAGGATGCAGCAAGAGATAAAGAAAGGGAACATACCCCTCTGTTAAAGAAGACCAGAGGCTCATGTATCCATGGATGTACTGATGCAGTGATAAGTGTGGGCTCAGCCGGCAGGGGCTGCATCCCTTGGTGTGTTGGCACCTCCGCACTGGGATGTGGGAGCCAGCCTGCCTCACCTGGATGGGTGTGCAGCCTGCTGTCACATCATGGCCTGCTTTACAAGCTGTTGTTTCTGCTCTTCTCCTCCCACAGGTACACGCTGCTTCCCAAGGGGGTTCTCCAGATAACAGGGCTGAGAGCAGAAGACAGTGGGATATTTCACTGTGTTGCCACCAATATCGCTAATGTGAAGTTCAGCCGGGAGGCCCGACTCACCGTGTCAGGTGAGCACCATCTACACTGTCCTGGCTGCCTCTCTGTCTTCTTCCCACTGCTATTCTGGGTCAGGACAGTTTAGGAGAGTTCAGGCTGACAGCACTGAGAGGCGTTCCTCTGTCCAACCGTAACACCTCCTGTGTTCTGGGTTGTTATTAGTTCCTGCCAGATCAGTCCATTTGATAGCAGATAAATCTGTCTCTTTGCCTGTAAATTAGTGCCAGTTTCTGGATAGAGGGAGGACACTGAGAAAATTGAGTTACAGCAGCTTTACATTAAATAAATTCTTTTGGAAATGTGGAAGATTCATCATTTCCTTATGAGACCTGCCCACTCTGGAAGTAATTGCAGCACACAGGGTGATCAATTCTTTGTCTAATGAGGGAATTGTAGGCTATTAGCATTGCAAGGACTGAAGCAGACTAACCTTGAGAACCCTGAGCACCCCAGGCTGAGTTTTGGCTTGGTTCTTTATCCACATTTGAAGTCAGTGAATGAAATAGGTTTTTACCTCAGAAAGCTTCAGCTGAAGAAATACTGATGCTTTACGATCTCCTCCCCAAAAAAGGCCAAAATCACGTACTTGCTGTTTGGCCTCTTGCTGCCCAAGGTGGGGTGTGATGATCAAGTAGCCAGGAGTGAATGACACCTTTGTGCCCTGTTAGAAATGCCTTTCATTTGTTCAACGTCTTTGTATGAAAGCAGAACAGCTTCCTTCTGCTGGATGTCAGGGCACTTGGGGGTTACCTTCAGGGAAGATAAAAGTGCCAGAGAAGTAGTCACTGCAAACTGTGGCTGTGTCCTGCTGGGCTCTGAGACACAGGACTCCAAGTCAGAACCCCCTAAGATTCTGGGTACCCTCTGTGCTCCCTTGTGACAGCAGTGGTGATGCATCCGTGGCTCTCCAGTGGGTGATGTTCCAAATTCCCTGTGGAAATGGAGGTTACATCTTTGGACATAAGAGGCAAGGGAAGTCTGCACAGGGTGTGATTGGGTGTGTGCTTCTCTTTGAGCTATTTTTATATGAAGCTAAAGGTCTTTCCCTCAAGCTGTGATCCTCCTGTCCATCAGATACACATAATTGCTGGTACGCAGCAGCTGGAGGCTGGTCAGTGTACAGTCACATCTCACAGCTTCCCATCACCCTCCAAAAAGCTCCCTGGCTCCAGTGGTTCTGGAGCAGAGACTTAACACCTGTAGTGAGTGTCAGATGAGCCTCTGCCAGCAGTGAAAAAGCTGCACGTGTGAAATGGGGTGAAGTCGAGGGAAGAGTGATGCTGTGTGTATCAACTCTGACAGGGAAAGAAAGCAGGTTAACTAGTTCTGAAAGACCTGGGAGCTTTTGGTGCCTGTTACTTATCTGTTTCCTTGATCTATTTGAACAGTAGCCACGTGGAGAGAAAAAAGAACAGTAAATTATCGACGTGGTGAAGTTCTTTGTGTCAGTTTACTGGCCTGAGTTATTATTTCTCACAGGGCAGAAAGCACTAGTTGTTCTCATCTGACCATCCCTCATTTCAGATGGATATTTTCCAGGTTTCCTGTCTGTGAAACATTTGTGGTTTTTTTCTCTTCCTTAAAGCAGTTGGATGATGGATACAGGCACCATGTATAAGTGTCTGTTGAAGGGTTGGGACCATGCTTCAATGCCTGCACATCAGCAGAGCTGCTGTAACGGGACATTTGCATGGAAAACCCACTGCACTGGGTTAAACCTCCATGGAAAAGGTTTGTGCTCTGTGGTGTTTGCTAAGAGCACACAAATATCTCTTAGACCAGGGCAGCAGGTATGTGTCAGCATGTGAACCCCAGGCTTTGGTGCAGCAGCAGAGGCTGTGGTGAACCACAGAGGTGGCACAGAGACGTTGCTTCACTGGTGTGAGTGTTGTGTCAGTAAATACTGAGCTAATGTAAGGGCTGCTGTGCACATGGAGTTTGGCACGGTGAGGTAACCAGTATTCTTGCAAATCTTTGTGTTACCTCCCACTTATGTCACGGGGTGAAGGGAATAGTTCTCTCTGCTCTTCATCGTGGCAGGAGGGGCTCCTTCTTTTCCTAACAGGGCAGCAGCTTCAGCCATTGCTTCATCCAGAGAGAAGCACAAGGTCTGTCTGCCTGGGGTTTCCAACCAAGCCCTGGCTGGGGAGAGAGGAGGGAGAGAATGAAGATAGGCTCTGGAAGGCTGTGTGCCCTGTGGGGCACTGCCACACCCTGGCTGGAGAGGAAGGGGAGGGTGGCTGCCTGTGGGGGGTGAAGGAGCCTGCTCCAGTGCTTTCCCTCCTCTCCCTGGTTGCAGGGCTGCCGGCAGCGAGCGGCACGGGGATGTCTTCCAGTCCTGCTGATTGATTATTTTCAAGTGCCTGCTTAGCAGAGCTGCTCCCGAGGGGCTGCCTGCCTCTCTGCACTGACACCTTCCCAGTGTGAGCTGCATCTCTCTCTGCTGCTGTCCTTTTGATCAAGATCTGGCAGGCAACGCTCCTGTCCCTGCTGGAGTGCCTGTCACTGCTGGCAGTGCCGGGGACCTCCCTGTCCTCACCTCAATTGCTGCTGGTGGAGTCCCTGGGGACCATGGGCATCATTAGAGCCTTTTTCCCTTTCAGAATAAATCCCCCCTGCGCTGCCCTGACCCCTGTTGTGCTCCAGCAGCGCTCCCCTGCCAGAGTCCTTCATTTTGTCACTCCTTCCTTCCCAGCCCTGCATCAAAGGGCTCCTCTGGTTGTAGAAGGAAACCTCCTCCTTGATGGGAAGGCATGGTCAGCCCCTTTGCGTGGTGCTGATGTCTGACTGCAGCATCCCTGCTGGATCACTGTCTCATCTGCCCCTGGAGCTGGCACTGTCATGGGCATTGGGGCTCAGCAGCCTTTGCAGGAGACCTGAATGTCTGCTTAGGACTCAGGAGTATAAATCAGAGTGAGATTATTAATATATTTTATTGTCAGAATAGTGTGTTTTATAAATTCTGCTTTGATCTCAGCTCCCGTTTGCTGATATTCTTGGGTGACCTTGGACAATTCATTTCATTTCTCTGTGTTTTGAAATATTGGAATCTCTGTATAATACACTGATAATACCGTATTATTCTAAGCGTGAACATTTAGTATTGTGATTTAGAACAATAAATCTACATGGGTTTTAAAGGCACTCTGAGGTACTGAGGGGAAGGTATTGTTTTTCAGATCTCTTGGGGTTAACCAACCGGTCATATGAATTTATTGTGCATTCTGGTTCTCATCAAAAAATCTGCATTTTATGGCTTGCAGTGAAATGCATTTAGTGAGAAAGTCAGCTCTTAAGTCACACTGACACGGTGATTTTTCTTGGATTTTGCCCATTTACACACGAGCTCGGAGTCGCTTTATTGCTCCCTGTTTAGCTCCTGTAGGAACAATTAACAGACGAGGTGCTCTGATCCATGTTTGCCCTTGGACCGCTGTGAAATCCCCCTGCTACACCCTGACTCCAACCCCTGAGCTGCTGAAAAATGGTAACACTTGGAAGTGCAGGAAGAAAAGAATGTTTTTCTTGGAGAAAAGCCCCTGCAGATAGTTTCTGGTGGATCACTTCTCTTTAACAAGCTTTTTGGACATTGGAAAGTCCATGGAGAGGAGTCAGTGTGGGATGGTCCCTATGACAAAACTCAGCCAGGGGCTGTGCTCCCCAGCCTTCCCTGTGCCCCTCTCCTGCTCAGGGTGCACAACCAGCACAAGTGCTGCAGGTGTACAGAGCTTTCTTGCCAGCAGCAGCTGTCAGATTGATGGAATTCCTTAAACACTGCTTGACCTCAGCATTTCTGGAGTGTAACCCAGCTCTCATCGGAGATGGGGAGAAAGACTAATGCAGAGGTTTTCAATGTTCCTGTTTACTGATGGAAAACTGAGAATATCTCTTGGTTTTCCTCCTCTCGTGCTCCCAACAAATGGGAGTAAAGGCTGCAGGGACATTTGGCCCAGGGATAAGGCACTTTTTAGGCACTTAGAATATTTGGGTTCAGCTTACACAGGGTGGTGGTTTTGTCCCATTCTCTTGTCGTGTCTAGTGAAAAGTGTTTTCTCTTGTTTGTCCTGTGCCTGGCTTTTATTTTATTATAAATCTGTGCATCATCTTGTGTGATGGGTTTCATTCTTGGTTGCTGCCACTTGGTGCTACTGTAGTGCAAATAAATGATTAGGGATTGTGTTGTGAGCAGTGAATGTGTCACAATTAGAGGAATGGGATGCATCCTCTCCCTGCAGGAAAATGGCAGGGAAATGACAACCCCATGGGCTGCAATCATCAGAGGAGCATCACATCTCAAAAAGATCCTCAGGGACTGGCACCTCCATCACTCTGTGTCCCAGGACACAGCTTTTGGAGCAAATGACACCCAGCAGCAAGAAAGGCTGCTCACAGAGACAGATTTAGGCATTGTGGACTGCAGGGATTACTTTATGGCTTGAGATGCTGAAAGATAAAGCAATTTCTTTGTTTATTTGCATTCCTGCTGTCCTGCAGGTTGTGTCCTCTCTATATACCATGGTTTTCCTGCTTATCTGCTCTCTGCAGTTCACAGTGGAGTTCCTTCTTTACTCTGCTGATATCCCTGTGTTAACAGGGCTGGTTGTGGCTGCTCGGTTGGCACAGGGGGTTTCCCCAGGAATATGAATGCACACTTAAAACATGTTCAGTGCGACTCTCATGCAAACAGGTGCTCCTTTTGCTTCAGGTACATCTCAAATTTATTGAGAATTACACCAGCCACATGATTTAGGGTCCTAGAGTGGTTTGAGTTGGAAAGGACCTTAAAAATCACCTTGTTCCAACCCTCTGCCATGGGCACGACAACTTCCACTATCCCAGGTTGCTCCAAGCCCCGTCCAACCTGGCCTTGGACATTTCCAGGGATGGGGTATCTACAGCTTCTCTAGGCAACCTGTGCCAGTGCCTCACCACCTTCACAGTAAAGAATTTATGTATATCTAACCTAAATTTCCCCTCTTTCAGTCTTATTACTCCTTGTCCTTTCGCTACATTTCCTGATGGAAGAGAATATGCACTTAGAAGAGATGTACTTAAAGGATGCATGAAGTCCTCAATGTTTCCTTTAAACAAGAGGTAACCAGATGCCTTTTAACAGTGATTCTGTCCTTGCAGGCTCCCACTCCACCGTTTACAAGGACCCCATGATTCTCGTGGGGCCGGAGAACCTCACGCTGACTGTTCACCAGACGGCAGTGCTGGAGTGCATCGCCACGGGCAACCCCCGGCCCATCGTGTCCTGGAGCCGCCTTGGTAAGCCCTGGGGTCACTGGGATTTCCTCCTGCTCCTCCTCCCCGTAGCCATCATGTGGGAAATAGGTGGATGCCACTGACTATTTTATACAACAAGCGATTCACTCTCTCCCTTCCCGCTAAAGCTAATTGTAGGCTTGAAGTGCTTTTTATCCTCATGTCTACACTGGTTTTGCTCTCTGCCAGGATCCTGTTTTCAGCTGTTAGAGAAGTGGGTTGGTTAAACCTGTAGATGTTTCTTGAAAGGTGATAATTTTATCTTTTCTCAAATGACAGCATCTTCTTCTGCTGCATGGAAAACATCACCACTGTTGGCCTAGAGAAGCAAAATCATACACAAACACATCTTTTGCGTAAAAACAGACTTGAAAGAAACTTGCTACCTGTTCAGGGAGTTTTAAAACAATTTTGAGGGAAAGAAAGTGTTTAAAGTAGTGTGTCTGAAGCTCTGAAAAAACAAATGCTTGCTGCTGGGGTCCATGATCTGTTTTTAAATCAGCATGGAAACCAGAGTTAGTGTCAGATGGCATCATACAAGCGATGAAGAGCAGAGGGCTGTGTTTCTCCAAGGGTTATTTTAGGTTCTAACTTTGTGACAATAGCTTGGAGCAAACTATTTTGCTCAGAGCAACACTTCCATTGCCCTACGGAAACCTGTGCTGAGCAAAGAGCTGGTGGATTTTGTTTTATCTCGCGGAGCTTGTAACTCTGCCTGTGCACACGGTATTGGGTTGGGTTCACTTAGTGTTGGGTTCACTTAGTGTTTCCCAAGCCCTTGTGGTCCACAAGGGACATTGTTTTTGGGATGCTCATCTCCCCCATGTTCCCCAAGGTGGATGTAAAGCACGAACAGGGGTAATTCTGTCTTGTGCTGCTGTGCTGGAGTGGGACTTCACCCCCTGGCTCTCTAAGGGCCAGGGTCCAGCTCATGGGCAGGGTGACTTCCCACTCCAAAACTGTCTGTCAGGGAATGAGGACATGTATCCAGCATCAATTGCATGATTTTTCCATGTTTGCCCTCCTGCTTGCATCCTCTGGTGGCTTGTAAAATCAGCTTGTCTCTGCCACTAGCTGCTTTTTTGCCTCTGGAGCCATAACCATCAGATTGATGCTGTTTTAAAGATTCCCCAGACATGCTGTATGGTTTGGTTCTCTTGGACACAAGGCAGCTCTATGTTAGCGCTCAACTATAATAAACTACTTTATAATTGCCTTAATTATAAGTGCTTATTACCTTCTTCAAAACACTTGTCTCCATAGAGCAGTGCAATAATGAAGATGTAATAGCACCATGAGATGTTTGTCTGGATGGTCTGAGCTCAGCATTGCCTTCCACCAAAAATAAACACCCACTCCACATAGCACTGGGGCAGAATGAGAGCTACTGAATGGGAAACAGATCCTGTTATTTTCCCTCCCCCTCAGCAGGAATGGTTCCTGTCCAAAGCATCACAAGGTCTTGTTTATATGACACTGATCTTGGCAGTGATGTGGCACATGTACAGGCTCTCTGGTGGCTCGGTGGTTTTGTTGTCTCTTTGTAGCCATTTCGGAAGTGCTTTCATGTCTCTGTGTCTGTGTGATCAGGAGGAGGGAGAGGGGTTTATGTTGGACAGGGAGATCCTCAGAGTATCTGTCATCTCTGGCTTCCTCCCATGGGGAGGTCTTTGTGAAGTTCCTCCTACAGAGCTGGTTTAGCTTAGGTAACCAGCTAATTTCACAGAATCGTTAGGGTTGGAAGGGACCTCTGGAGATCACCTAGTCCAAGCCCCCTGCCAAGGCAGGAATTTACTCAGCTTAGGAAAAAAAAAACCACTTTTAATCCATTCCCAGGAATAAAAAAATCCATGGCCATGAAGTCTTAGAGAGATGCAGCTGATTTAGCAATAGACCTGACTTAATTTAAACAAAAAAAGTCAATTCTATGTGAACACCTTTCTTGCCTGGTCAAAGGAAAGAAGAGCATTGCCATTGTGCTGGGCTTTGCACAGGGCTGCTGTTTTGGAACCTCCGTCTGATCCCCTTTGCTCACAGTTTTGGCATTGTGGCATTTCTTCTGTCAAAAAGGAGCAAAAGAACAATTTTGCTTTCACAGCTTTCTGGTGCAGGGGAAAGCAAGCCATAAACACCATTTGCACTTTTTGCTTTGGCTTTGCAAAAACCTGGCTGGTTTTCAGTGGGAAAGGCAGCTATATTTTGCTTGAAGGGAATCATTCAAATTCTGGGCCAGTTTTTGAGTGTCACACAATCAATTTTGAATTTAATTTCCTTGGGAATATGTTGTAGCCCCCTGACCACAAACAGAATTCCTGTGTCTTGCCGTGCATGAAATGTCAACATTCATTAGAGAGCAGGCTCTGAGAGAGATGTAAAATCATTAAGGGTTTGTTCAGGGAAGATAGGGTTTTTCCTTTCAGAGCTACGCACTTCAGGCTTGGACCTGTATGTGTGCACAAATGAATATCCTGGGCACTTACTGCAAAGCCTTTTGAATGAACGACGATTTTAATGTATCCTTACCCTTTAACTGACAGGCCACTGAGCTGGCCTCCATAAAAGGTACCAAGGCAGAATAATAAACTATTTAGAGAGATACAGAAAAGTGAGGCGAGAAAGAAAGGACAGTGATTATCTGATAGCGTTATACAGAAGTTGTCAGAAAGGGCCCCACAATGGGAAGGAAATTACTAAAGAGGGAGCCATTCAAGAAGTAAACTATACAACAATTGTAGGAGCCAATTAATTGGTAACTTATTGGACACAGAAGCTTGCAATAGATGGCTGACTGGTTGACAGGAGCACCGTTCCCGTAAGTGTTTAGAAATAATAGAGTAAATTTCACCACTTCACATACTGAATAGTCAACTGTTGCAATGTACTCTAAATATGCTAATCCACAGTGCCCAGTGTCCGCCCGAGCAGGAGACCCATGTGTCTAAAAAGTGGAAGGCTGCTATGACACAATACAAAGAATTCACAAAAGACCTAAATGATCAACATTAGAAAGTTGTTACTTTCTTTCTACTTGCTACTTATCAAAGAAAGGCGTTCGTGTTGTTGCATATTCATATCGCCTGGCACGTTTTAAGGGGGCTCTGTAATTGGTGCTGGTGTGCCAATCACCCGGCTAGCAGGCGGAGAATGGGCTCCAGAAAGCATCACATACACCTTGGGAAAATAAATAGTGCGGCTCCCAAGCTGCAGGCATCTTTCATCCAGACCCCTTAGGAACAGGGAACATGAAAGTGCCTGAAGGAGGCCTGAAGGAAGGGCTGGAGAAGGGAGTTTTTGCAAGGGCATATGGTGATAGGACAAGGGAGAATGGCTTTAGGCTGAGAGATTTATTTTGGATATTGGGAAGAAATTCTTCTGTGAGGGTGGTGAGGCCGTGACACAGGTTACCCAGAGAAGCTGTGGCTGCCCCATCCCTGGAAGTGTCCAAGGTCGGGTTGGATGGGGTTTGGAGCAACTTGGAACACTGGAAGGTGTCCCTGCCCCTGTCAGGGGGTTGGAACTCCGTGGTCTTTAAGGTCCCTTCCAGCCCAAATAATTTTATGATTCTGTGAAGTCTCTACTAGGCTGTAGCTGGAGCATCTTTTGGGAGCATCTCCCATTTGGAGAATGGTTTCCTTTATTAGGATCCGTTTGCTCTTTCCAGCAACTAAACTTCCCCCTTCTGTCCTCAGCAGCTGAGCATCAACAGAGAGAATCTGTCTGACATTTCCACACAGACTGGCTTATTTTCAGCCCTCAAATTTTCTGCTTTTGACTTCATAAAATGAAGTAGAAGGTCATGTTAAATGAGCAGTGGTTTCAAGCCTGCATGGGTCCCGAGAGCTTTGGGAACTGAGCAAGTGTTAGCTTTTGCAGTCTTTCAGCTCTCCTCCATGGAGACATGACTTGGTGATGGCAACTGATGCTGGGGTTCACAGGGTTTGGATTGGTTGATCCAAGCCACTCTTCAGGTCTCTGTGGAAAGAAAACAGGGTTAAAATAAATAGCAACCTTTGCAAAGCAGGTGTGAGATGTAAGTCCCTCAGCACAGCAGTTCTGCAAAGTGCTGAGCTTTCAGGATGCAAGGAATTTCTTGTGTAAACACTCTGTATTATTTATATGTGTTGTCAGTGTTACTAAGTTGGACTAGATATTAGCTGAAGACCTTCTTAACTGACTGCAGGACAGCTCAGGCTGAGTGAGGCACAGTAGGGTGAGAAGGATGGAGCAGGCTGGGAGAAGTAGAGGTAATTCTGCAGAAGCCCTTTTCAGTGCTTTGGAAGGGAGGAGTTGAGTGAGAGGTGTCTGGGATGATCTGGCAGCGATCTTTGCTGGCTGTTAGAGGTGGTCACACTCTCTGACCCAAATGGCAGATCCCTGAGGTTTCTGAGCTTGGAGAGCTTTGGTCTCCAGGGAAATGAAGGATTCTTGGTTTCTTCAGACCACCACACCTCTAGTTAATAGTTGGAGCTAGAGAGACAACTGAAGATATATTGATGCTGGTATTTGGACTGTGGGGAGTACCTGCTGCAGGCTGGGTCTTTGCATGCTTAATTTATGGAGCATGTTATAAATAATACAGTAAAACTACTGACATTCAAGTCACATTTCTGTGGTATTTGTCAAGGCAATGATGTGATGAAGGATCCAGGTATGGCCACTTTGCATCTTTCACTGGTGTCATCTCCCTCAAGAGAGAGATTGGATTTTTATGCCTATTGTAAATACAGACTTCCAAAAGGTCTAATTTAAAAGATGAAATCAAGTTCAATTTGAGTTTAATTCAGACCTCTCTACACTTCAGTTCAAGTGCTGTTTGGAAGGAATAGTTCCTTGTTACTGCTCATTAAATGTGGGACAGGTCATGTTTTACTGTCCTTTTAATGACTGAGCCATTTACTGCAGCAGTGGCTTGGCCAGCTTTGTGATCATTTAATCATTTAATGACATTGTTTTTCTCTCTCTAAAAGACCTGAGCTTTTTTCTTTGCAATGCAAATAAAGAAGGTGTCTGGCATTGCCTTCCCAATGAATCAAGGAAATCTTTAAGTTTCAAAATTTCCTGCCTTTCCATGAGGACCCAAGCACTGGCTGGGCAGCAGGTTGTAAAGTGGCATTTCTTGGTTGATGGTTGGTTTGTCTGTCTCCTTGAGCACTGCTTTGCCTTCATGTTTTCCCAATCTATTCCAGAACCTGTTGGTTATCAATGCCCCAAATCCTCATAATATTCTTTGTTATGCAAAGTGTGATATTACATCTAAAGTGTGTGATTGCAGGATAACTTTGAACTAGCCCTGCATGCTGTCTGTGTTGGAGCATGGAGCTCATGGCAAGATTATGGCACATTCCAATAGAGCTTCAAGGAGGAATTTTTCAATTAATTTTTCCTTCTACTAACCACAACTTTGAAGCACAAAACACAGATTTTTCTGCTGTAGCAGAGCACACAAGTGTGGAGGGCTCTTGGGATGGTCAGGTGGGGACATCACCAGAGCTGGTTCTTGCTTCTCCCACTTCTGTAGGTTCTCCATGAGCAAACTTGAGAGAAGAACTGAATTCCCATTTTCCATCTGATGAAAGTGTACTCCCTTAAGCTGCTCCCCTGCCTTGGCCCTCTGCTCAGACACCCTGACATGTGCTAGGCCTGATTTAGAGCTGCCTTTGTCAGACAGTGCCTTAAAACACAAATCAATGAAACAATAAAAAGCAATAGCCTGCTACTAATGAAACACGTTGTAATTAGAGCTGGCTGGGAATTTTCCAGAGAAAACAGGCTTTGTTGGAAAAAAAAAGTGAATTCTGTGATACTGAACAATTTCACATGCCTCAGATCCATCATTCTGGGTGGAGGCAGCCCTTTCCAATTTCCCTTCCAAGCCAAAGCATCTGAGGAGATGCAACCACCAGCTCAGGGTCTGGCTCCTTGGCCCTGAGCTGCCGTATGTGTTCAAGAGCTGAGGAGTTGAAAATCCAGTCTTTGTGTATTTTTCAAAGCCACAAAAAATCCGCCAAGGGTTAGCAGGTAAAAGAGTGTCACTTCTGGGTTGGGAGGTCCCCAGGTCATAAAAGAGTGCATCGGGGAAGAACTGCTGCAGGCCTGCTGGACTGCTTCTTCCCAGAGCCTTTCCATTGGAAACAGGCTGTTGAGTTGGTTGGATCCTTGTGAGTCTAATATAAGAACCCAGGCAATGGTTTGCAGAAGCTGAGATGATTTACCTTGATTTAGCCACTTTATTGAACTGTGTCCTGCAAAGAGCATCAGCTGAATCCCAGTGACCTTACTTGGCAAATCCCAGTAACAGAACATGGCACCACTCTGTAAGTGCGTAGATTGGACCTCACTGAGGGCTGTGCCCTGGGGAACCTCACACAAAGGTCCAGCATGTGACTCTTGTCCTTCTCCCCTCCTTTCAGATGGTCGCCCAATTGGTGTGGAGGGGATCCAGGTGCTGGGGACAGGAAACCTCATGATCTCAGACCTCACCGTGCAGCACTCCGGAATCTACGTGTGCGCCGCGAACAAACCCGGCACCCGCGTGCGCAGGACGGCCCAGGGCAGCCTCGTGGTGCAAGGTGAGCAAAGCCCCTGAGCACTGTCATTATATTATACTTTTCATACTGTTATTGTACTTTTACATCTCAGTAGAAAGCCTGGGCTGAATTAATCAGCCAAATTTGTCTTGTGGTCCTCAGTGATATGAGGACATGGTCACTGTTCTCATATTGGGCACTTCTGAATGACAGATATCACTCCTGCAGTGATACCCAGCAGTGGGTACCACTCATGGAGTATTGCTCTCCAACTGAAATGGCACCAGTAAGTCTGAAACCATTTCCAAAAAGTCTGCAGGACTGTTTTCTTCAGCAGTAGATACTGTGTCTGAGCCTGTTGCTGTGATCTGAGTGAAGCACCCTTTGGGGGCCATGCCCATGGGATGCAGGTTTCTCCTCTTCCAGCAGCAACTGTCCTGAAATGCTATTTGTAAAGGGCAGTTCAGCCCAGAGTAGAGATCAGCACTGAAAAAACCACACAAATCCCCTCCACATGCTCCGTGCAACCAGTCTCCATGGTGAGGGGAGCCAGGCAAGTATTTGAGAAGGCAAACCCAGCTGGCAGCATGCTCTGAATGGCAGCAATCCGCCCCTGATTACAGACACTCACCTCCTCTTCAAGCTCGTCCACTTAAAGCATCTCGTGCTCTCATCAGTTCACTCATTAACTATTGACTGATGATATCCTGAATCTAAAATTACACACCTCCTGCTGGAGCTGCTAATTGAACCTTTCATGCTGGTGATGGGCAAAGTGCCCTGCTCCAGCCCTGATGCTCACCTGACAGATCCCAGGAGCTGGTTGTGATCCAGCCAGCCATGGAGGAGCAATGTAGAAAGGGTGCTTGTACAGGGCTGCTCGTGCCCCCTGAGCCCCAGGTGCTGATCAGACATGAAGAGGAGGTGAAAACTCTGTTTCTTTTGCTCTTGGATTTCTGGCTGAGCAGTGCAACCAGAGGACCTCCCGATTGGCACAGCTATGAGCCCCCTTATTAACAAGCACCAACCCAGGCTTTAAGAGCAACTTTGCTGTAGATAAAACCCTTTGGAGCTGCTACAGGACAGCTCTGCACATGGTACATGTAGCAGAGGCTTCCTAAGCCCAAATGCCAAGCTGATGTCCAGGAGGAAGGGAGGCAGAGCCAAAAGAAGGTACTTGGAAAATCTTTGAAAGTGTAAAAATACAGCTATTGAATACTGTTGACTGCTCCTGTTAGCAACTGGATGAGAGGGTGAAAGGTAGCACAACCTCTCATTGCTACCCATCAGTAGCTTTTTGGAGAGTTGAACATCATTTCCTGGTGCTGGAGTTCAGCTGGGGTAGAATTACTATGTATTTTTGCCCAGGGAACTAAGATGAGAATTTGTCCCTAAAGTGTTGATCACAGGCTGTTGGAGCCCAGCCTCACTGGCAGGGAGGGATGCTCTTGTGTTCAGCATCAGCAGAGAAGTTGGCAGTGGTGTGAGCAGTGTGGCCAGTGTGTCCTTAGACGTGAGCTGGAGTGTCCAGGACCCCAACCTGTGTTGCCCATCCTTAAAATGCCTCATGTTTTTTGGGGGGGACTGTTGTTGCCCAGGCAGGAGGGTAATGGCAGACCCTGACCAGGCAGCTGAGCTCATCCCAGGTTTGCTCACCCTCCCTCTGGCAGCAGCTTTTCCTTCCTCTGCATCTCATTTTGCCTGAATTTTCCAGCTGAGAGGTACAAATGATTGCTGTTCAGGTTTGTCTGGGAAGAAAACAGCGATAATGACTGACATGGGAGACTGTGGGTTTTATCTTTGTCAAGATGTCAGCGATGCAAATTACATCCGTAAAGAGAAGAAAAGCAAAGAGCGGGCTATCAAAAGCCTGGTTGGAGAGGAAGTTAGCACTGAGCTAGGACAATACAGCGTCCTCAAAGCACGCCAGGCCAGGTACTTGCTGCCTTTATTCAGGGGCCCTTGAAGTGCCCGGAGGCACAAATTAACTTGCCCCGCGTCTTTTGAAGGAGGCAAGTTTTATAGGTGGGAAACTCGGGGAGAAAGGGCGCTGTTTCCTGTTGTAAGGCAAGGAGGTGGCGGGAGGCTGGGGCTGAGACCACTGTCCTCCCTCCTGCTGACAGCAGTGGTCCTTGTCCCATCACAGCAGCTGCATGGGCAGAGGTGTCCCAGTGCTCTTCCTCCTGCAGTAATGTCCTTTCCCAGTGCAGGCTTTCCTTCAGATCATCTAACGCCATCTTATTATCTTCCTGGGAATTCCTCCTCCCTCCAGAGGGGAAGGCGTCAATCCCCCGCTCCCTCCCTCCCTGCCCTCCCCTGGCCATTTAGGTTTCTTTGATCTCTTTTGTAAGGTTCTCACACAAGAAAGTTTCCATTTTCCCTTCAGATCCCGGCGCAGCCATTTGAATATTGCTTTGTGCCGGGCTGCCAGTGAAAGTCTCACGGGGGGAGTTGTGGAAGGGCCGAATGCGGCGTCGGCTGAAGCGGAGGGTGTGTGTGCATGTGGGGCGAGGGAAGAGCAGGCTTCGGTGCAAAGGAAAAAAAATATATCAAAGCGCTTTCCCTCTACCTCCTGTGCAATCTTTTGTGCTTTATTATGTGTTTGGTGTCATAACAAACTGATGGGCTGTGAATGGCCAGATGGTCACCAGTGTTCTCCACTCCACGCTTCATTTCCTCCTGAAAGCTATGCAGAAAAATGAGATCCCATCTCATAAATGAGGGCCCATATTAAGGACATGGGTTTGAAGGCTCTGCTGACAATGACTGCCTTGTTTGCCTTGCTTTCTGCTGGCAGGACCAGGCAGCGCTCCTTGGTCCAGCAGATCCGGCCACCACTGCGCTTCCTGATGTTTCTTCCATGGTTCTTGCTCGCTGGCATCACAAGCCGTGGCTGCGGGGTGCAGTTCAGAAGCAGATGTATTGCAGTTGCTGTGGCTTAGGTTTGGCTCTGTGGTACTTGGTTTGTCCTTTGAGTTTAACCCTAAATTCGTGCTGCTAACCAGTCTCAGCATGTGTTGCTTGAGTCATGTCCCCCATGGACGGATCCTCCAGTCTCCTTCCTGTCCACATTTTCCTTCTCAAGAAGAGCCACCACGCAGGGACATGTGGGCACTCAAATCTTGTCTACCAGGATGATGGAGTGAGTTGGGGTGTCTGAGCCCTCTGGAGCATTCTCCCAGGGCCACACCAGTAGGTGATGTGGGAACATATTCCACCGCTATGGAACTCCAGCCTGCACCTTGCTGGGACAAGAATGTCACAGGGGCTGAAGGACAGCATGCACAACAGCCTCCTTGAGTGGACTCTGCCTGTTTTCCAGGGAACACGGGCACAGGTTCCATCTTTGGCCCTTGCAGTCCTATCACTACTACTTACATCACTCACATAAGCATCTGGGCATCCTCTGTAGTGAACAGAGAGAAGCCAAGTGAGCAGCAGTTGTCTTAAATCTCCTGTCATTAGTTGCTGTGCTTGACTGACTTCTCCGTTGACCTGCTTTCTGCTTTATGGCCTTATTGTAGGTGCCAGTAGCCTAATTTATGAAGTTTTGTTGTTTCCATGTTATTCTCCTCACCCCAGCCTCATTCCCTCCCCCTGCCACGGGCTACTTGAGAATTATTGACCCTTCACACTGAGGTGCAGTATGGATCCATTTGGTACTGGAGCATTGGCTGTCAGTCATTGCTCCCTAATCCTTAGGCTCTTCTCAGTGACCATGGGCAGAGGTGTCCCAGTTGGGACCTTCTCTGAGCCATCACAATAAGCACAACATCAGGGAGCTTCACTGGTGTCTTGGGGGATACACTGGTGTCCCTGCTGACATGAGATGTCCTCAGAGAGCTTGAGCCCATCCGGGTCTGCCATTACAACTCACTGTGACAGTGCATCTTCATTGCTATCACAGTTTGCTGAGCACAGTAAAAGCTATTGAATCACTTCATTAACGATTCTGGGGGTGGTTTGAAGCGTTATTGCTTTTGGATACCAGTGTCACGCCTTTAAATATTCATTACAACTGCATGATCCCCTCCCTCCCATTAGGTCTTGAATAATCAACGCTCTAGTGTCTTCATACTTCACAAGCCAGGGCTGGATCCAGCCCACTCCTCCTTGCCAGGTGTGAATCCTCTGCTCTCAGTGGTCTTTGTTAAGATCTTGGTGGAGGGCTGAGAAACACTTCCTCTGTCTGCCTGCAATGGCCTTTTGGCATTTAGTCTGGAAGTGGGGAGGGGTTCAGGCCACTGCATGTCCGTGCAGGGTGGGATGAGCCCTGACAAGATGCTCTATTAATTATGAATGATGAGGGGTGGGGGCCTGGCAGCAGGCAGGACTTGGCTCAAGGCAGGGCTAGCAGCAGGCAGGGCTTGGCTTCTGCTCCCTTTCCACTAATCCAGGGACAGAGATGGCAGATTCTTGGTTCCTGTTGAAATGGTTTGGAAGGGTAGGGAGAGGACCTGGGAAGAAGAGAGCAGACATTCTTCTGTCTGGGAAATGCCCCAAGAAATGCATCAGCAGCTGCCTGAGGGCACTCTGCCTGAGGACACTGGTATGGACAATGGTCCAGGGTAGCAGAGGAGCATCTCCTTGGAGCAATGTCCATGTTAGGACCCTGGTGACGTTCAGACCATTTCTTTTTAACTCCACGGGTTTCTGCTTCAACAACCTTGGCTGTTTTGCCACTACAGCTTCACTCTGCTGCTCCTTCTGCACTGAAAGGAATAGAGTGAGACCTGAAAGGGACTGAGCAATGCCTGGGGAAAGCCAGGAGGGGTGGGAACAGCGGCAGTGCATCCAAGTCTTGCAATGAGGGATGCCACGGAGCGGGGACAGATCAGCACAGCGGAGGTGGGAGCCTGCTCCCCAGAGAGTTTAAGCAAGTTAAACAGGGGCTGGGGCTTTGCTCTGGTGGTGTTTGGTGAGGCAGAGGAGAGGAGGGACGGTGGAGGGGAGCAGGGACCCGAGGAATCTGTGGGGCCGTGGCGCTGAACGGCACCACTGGCGCTGAGCCAGCGGCCGCAGCTGCACGTTCGTTACCCCGAGTCACACGCGACACTGCTCCAATTACTCCCTCTTGACACGGGCTAATAAGGGAGGATAAGGAGAGCCGGCGCTTCCAGGAGGGTTATGCCGGATGCTTCTTTCCATACATAAACTTTGTTTCTGCTGGAACAAACGGTGGGTCTGAGATTTGATGGAGCGAGGAGGAGGCAGAGGCAGAGAGCCAAGTGGGATCTTTAATGAAGCTGCAGCGAGGAGCTGGAAGGTGGCTGTGCCCTTCCTTGGCATCGTGGGTTTGCACCTGCGAGGGCTGCGGGTGCAGCTCGTGAGCCCAGATGAAAGTAGGGAGGTGCACAGCCCCTTGCAAAATAATTGCTCCCACAAAACCACGGCAGCACAAAGCAGGGGGCGGGAGGCTGAGGGAAATCAAGTCTCTAATGCTCTCACTGCATGCCACAAAGGGACCATTCACTGCAGGGAAGAGGGGTTTTCCCCCTGTTTATCGTTGCTCCCAACTTTTGTTGAACCTGTCCTGAATTTTATTTTAAACTATAAGTCTAGAGGAGGAAAAACACAGGAGGGAAGTAAACAGACAAGAGGTTGATTGGCACCTGGGAAGTTTAGTGGGAGGTTCTGGAAATATGTGTCTGTTGGATTGCTGAGATCAGGTCCATTAATAGACCAGAGTGCCAACTGCAGTGGCCTGACAATAAACTCTGTTGGCAGACACCAACGTAAGGAGACCTGCCATGCTCCACTTCCCTCTGATTATTAAAAATGAAGGGGGGGCTCCACTGAGGGGGACAGGCTCTGTGATGAATTTCTATGTCTTCCTGCTTGCAGGACTTCCAACATGCATGACTTCACTCACACACACAAGCACCTTTCGCTGCAGTTGGGCCGTGTTGCAGCAGCAGCAATGCTCTTCCCTTGCCTGCACACAGCTGGGGAAGAGCTTTATCCCCCTGAACTGCTACAGCAAACCCCGAGGGCTGTTTCAGTCATGAACCACAAGGCTCAGCTCTTGCATCCTGCCTGCAGCCTGGCCACTGCTCAACATATTTGCTGGATCAGTTTATTCCCTTCTCCCATCTCTACATCTCTGCTGGTGGCAGAGCCCACCAGCCTCATGCTTGGAAAATGCTGGGGACTGGCACTGGATAATCTTGTGTTTGTTGAAAGAATTTAACAGCAGCCATCGGTTATGTGATGTTAGTGAATTTATTATGGGCCTGTGCCTTGCATCTGTTTGTCTTCATTGTGGCTGCTGCTGGTTCCACCTGATTTTAGGTTTCAGCAGCAACATGGAGTATATTTATCACTTTGCCCTTTGAAGCAGAACTGCCTGAATAATCTCACCTCTTTGGCTGTGTCTGTCAGGCCCTGTTTTCTGTAGGCTGATACGCTGGTTTATTCTGATAAATGATTTTAAATCTAATTTGAGCTGCTGGAAGGGGGAAATCACTTTCTGTTGAAGAATGTTATTGTCAAAGGTGAAAACATTTGAAGACAAGATGAGCAGCAGCTACAGGCATGGTGGAGCCTCCTGCCAGGCTTGGCAGGACCCAAACAGTCCCAGGCTGCAGATCTGGGGTAAAAAAAGTTCACCAGTCTCTTGGTGCCAGGAGAATTTGCAGCAAATCTGATATTCACTGGGGAGAGAACTCCCTGCCAGATTGCTCTACCACATCCATACATTTCTTTCCATTTGGAGCAGTTTGCTGATGCCATACAGGTCTTTTGGGCAAAGCCAGGGCGTTGACCTCACTCTGCCATTGATAAACCAGCACATCTTCCCAATTTCGTCATTGGGGTTGCTTTCAGTGGAAGACTAGGGAGAGGTAAAGGGACTTAAACCTTGCTGCTGTGTGCCTGAACCCTGCAGGGCTCACCTCAGCTCTCCATCAGTTCTAAGGGGGCCTTCAGGTGCCTTCTGTGAAGCTGTGACTGCCAGGATGGGCAACCAAATAGCAGTGTTGCCCTGATCACAGACACACCATCCAAACCAGTTATCTGCTCCCTATGTTGTGGGTTGGCCAGGTATCCCACGTTCCCAGTCAGAAATGGCTTACTTGCAAGGTTGTTCTTTGTAGCAGGATAAAGAGGGATCATCATGACTTTTCTCACCCCCCTCCTTCCTCTTCACAGCCCCTGCAGAGTTTGTGCAGCATCCCCAATCCATTTCCAGGCCAGTGGGGACCACTGCCATCTTCACATGTGTGGCCCAGGGGGAACCCCCTCCCCAGATCACTTGGCTGAGGAACGGGCAGATCCTGGAGACCAGCGACCACATCAAGCTGAAGAATAACAACAGGTAAGTCCTGCTGGCACTGCAGTGCAAAGGAGTGTTGGATTGCTTTCTGCACAGCAAAGAGCTGATCTCAAGGTGGAAAAGCTCAGAAGCAGATCTGTGGATTCAGTTTGGGGTTTGATAGAGTGAGACGCTGCTCCTGCTACCTGCATCTCCTAGGCTTATGTTTCAGTGCTCTGTGTTTTTTTGTGCCAGGACATCAGCATTAAACTTTGACTGTTGATACATGAACCCAGTAAAAGTTACCCTTTTGTCCTGGTCATCATCTGGGTATCTCTGGAAGGAGTAAATGTTGTCCCTGGAGCTGACAGGAACCACACTCGCTCTGCACTGGAGATACTGTGTTTAACCCCTGAACATTGACCTGCCTGGGTGTGCAAATGCAAATACATTAGAAATAATATTTGCACGGAACCTGACTTTCACTAAACTTCAGCCTTTTATCTCACCAGGGAAGAGTGTTTTCTCTGAGTACTAAATAGCTGCATTTTCCTGTGAGGGGATGGGGATGTTTGTACTGAGGAAATGATACAGTGGGATGCACTTAGTGGGAAAATTACAAGTCGACAATGTAGTTTCTATGGAAATAGCATGGAACAATATACTACAAAATAATAGCACCTGTGTTGTAAACCTGAATTATTGGTAGAGGTTTGTACTCTGTGGTGTCATATAGCTGCTCTCTATATTAACAAATGTGTCTCATGAAAGCAGCTACCCAACCTCGCTGGAGGTCAGTTTAGACAGTTGGGAAGTGCTGTGCAGGCACCATGACTTGTTCCTCCAGGGAGAAGAGTGAGTTTATTTTTCTAAGTTTCTGTATAATATGGCTTTGTGTTTTCAGGTTTGAGGGGTTTTTAAAGCTTTGTTGTGTGAAGGATGGAAGGATGTGCACTGCAAGAAGGATAAGGTGTGAGTTATAATAAAATCTCTTGTCAGCGGAGGTTTTCTCTGAGCTGGGAGTTTTTTAGAGCTTCAGGGAACTTTGTGTGTGCACATACAGATGCCACTCACAGCAGGCTTGTGGTCTTCTAGTTCATTGCATGGGTTTCTAAGGCATGTCTGCCACTGTGATATGTACAGAGCAGAGATGGGAGAAGGGAAATTAGTGCATCCCCTCTTACTGATAAGGAAGCAGAGTCAGAAGTGACCAAAGATTCCTGAGCATTCATTAAATCCGTGACAAAACTGACAGTGAATCCAGCTTTGCATCACACCCAGATGTCTTGCCTGTGAAATCATTCCTTTTCACTGTTTGAGGGAAGTAGAAGTCAGGTCTTTGGTCATGGTCCTGTCTCCTGGCCAGATCCCTGTACCTGGAGCTGCTCTACACGTGTATGTGAGCTGCAACTTGGTGATCGTCACTGGAACTGATTTCTTATGGGAATCATTTAATGCAATTTAGCATCAGTCTTTTCCACAGCGAGCTAAATGATCAGATTACAGCATCTGGCACAGGCTGAGGGAGCTCAGCCCGTTCCTGGGGCTCAGCTGACACGTGGCATCTTCTCAAGCCGTAGTAACTCGATTGTAAAGCTGAGCCCTGAGGCCGCTGTACTCGACAGTGTTGAACTTTTGTCTTCTTTCGCACTAGTCTTGGTCTACTCTGACCCCCAGCCTCAGGCAAGTGGCCATGCCTGGTGTTTCCAAAGCTGTCAGCCTGGAAAATGCCCTCGCTGGTGCAGCAGGGCTGGGAGCTCCATGAATTGGAGGAGACACATCGAAGGATGGGGATTTTTTTGAGCTTTTTCAACGTGTCCTTTGTTTCACTCTCATGGGCATGACAAAGTGCTGGAACCTGCTTAGTTCCAGGCAGAATCAGTTTGTGGTTATGCCTTGGATTTGTCAGTCTATTGCACTTGGAAAATATTTGTCTGTGTAAAGATGGATCTCGAATCTACTAGTAATGAAGCTACTAAACTGCACTATGAGCTTTTTAATTAGATTACATGGTTTCCTAGAAAATTCATTTGGATTAAAACTCTGCTTAATATTGCCATAGAGGTCTGAATGCCCCCAAAGGGATCTTTAAGGAAAAAAAAAAAGTGAATCATCTCCAAACATATCATGTGCTAATTGATTGCAAAATGTGTCATTAGGAGCAACTTCGTTTTTGTAAATTAACACAACCAGAAGTGAGGTCCAGACCCGCAGAGGATGGTGCATCTGAGAAGGTGCTTTGCTTCTGCAGCTTGAGGCCTCACTCCTGTGTGCAGCAGCATGTCTGCACAAACCCAATGCTGATGGATCCCTTGGACTGTTGCTTCCCAAAGTTGAGAAGGGCTCCTGGGCATCTCTTTCACCCACACGGTGCAGTAACCCCAAACCCAACCACAGCAAACCCACCAGGTGAGGGGACTCCAGAAGCCCATCATTGCTGGGGTGGGACAGCAGCTTCAGGACAGGATTCACTGGAAACTGGATGTGGCTGCTGATGCAACACCAGAGAGTCACTTGCTAAGTGATTTCCAGTCTTACAGCACAGTAAAATCAGCCTCACAGGCTGCCTCCAATGAATACCTCCTCCCTCGTGGTCCCTCAGATGTGAATTCCCATCACCTGATGTGTTGACGGTTTCTGGGCACATTAGCATTAAAGATCAGCCTTCTGCTGTGCCCTCTCCAGAGGTGGTTGTTATGTTTTGAAAATGCCAGCTGTGTGGGAACAAAATAGCCAATCGATGATTAGCAAGAAATCAAAAGCAGTTCTGGGATAGCGGATAATTGTTAATGAAAAATGCATGAAGGCTCAGGCGTGGGGAATTGTGGGGTTTTCCATTAAAAGCTGTGAATAAAAATGACTGAAGGAGCTGACAGTGGGGCTGCCTTGCCATGCTGGGGATGGAGCTGATAGCTGTGGGCTCATGCTGCACTGAACCAAGCTCTCAGATGGAGACGCTGATGGAGCATTTTGGACTTTGGTGTAGCCATCCCTGTGTCCAGGGTCAGTCCCTGTCTGATGACCTGAGATGCCTGTATTGCTCGTGGAGTGATTTGGGTTGATCACAATCCAAAATCCTGAGAGGTGTAACTTCTAGCAAAATTCCCACCTGGCATCACCAGCCCATCTCAAAAGCAGGAGTATCACTGCAGGAGGAAGGGATGTTTACCAGCCAAGTTAACCATGAGCTTCTGTAAAAATCATGCTTCTATGTTATTACTTCAAAATTTACAAGGAAGCATGAAATAGTCCCTGAATCATCACTCTGAAAGGTTTATTGCTTTTATTCTTTTGACCAAATGAGGTTTGAGGGGGTAATTTTCAGCCCAGAAGTATATCATGCTATGGGGTTTATGTTGCCATAATAGCAAGGAACAAAGGCCAACATCTTCAGAGATCTTCGGAGAAGGCAGGCTCTAAATATTGATTTTCCAAGAAGATTTTATTTACAAAATGATAATTAAGGGACTTCATTTGTTCCACTGGAAAAAGGCTTTGTTAGGATCCAGGCTCAGGTGGCGTTTGCTGGTGAACTGTCTCCTTTTCAAATTCCTCCTCACTGGTCTGCACTTGGTTTAGTGCTCTGGGAATGTCTCACTTCAAAGGCCGTGAATGTTCGAGGTTCATCAGGGAAAATATTCCTTTGTAAATGAACTTAAGGACAACTTTGCTCTTCTTGAACTTGTCATGCTGCTTAATCCCAGCAATGATACCAAGAGGGGCCTTCAAGCACAAACATCCAAGCACCTGAGACCAGACAATCTTTTTGGTGCCAAACCCAGGGAAACCAGAGCCTGTCCTTCACAGAGTGGCTTTTTTCTGTAAAACCCACGTTAGCTGGGTGCAGAGAGATGCAGATGGGTTTGTACATCCCTTTGTGGTGCACAGACCCCAGAAACTCTTGGATTTGTAGGGATTTGAACCCCTTAAGGGAGGACAGAGCAGCCTGGAGGTTCTTTATGCTGTGAGTTTGAAGGCTGTTGTGATTGTGGGAAGGGTACCATATAGCAAATCATATTTCAGTTCCCATGACAAATAAGTATGCGGAGGACTGGGATGTGAACCAGCTGCTCCTGATTTAAGAATAATTTATGGGTTTGACTTTGGAAGACATGTGGAAATGGCCTTTGCAAGAAGGGTCTTTGCACAAGTGCCCAAAGCCCTGCTAAGCAATGTGGCATCAGTGTGATCCTCAGGTGTTTTTGCTTCTCCATGGTCCTGCAGAGGTAAAGACTTTTCTGCTCCCTCCCTGGGAAAGGATTCAGTTAAGTCTGTGATTGCACTCTCTGGCTCATGAAAACAGAGTGAATGGCTGGGACCAGCAACGTCCCTCCAGAAGCTGCACTTGGGTGAATCTGTAACAGCAAAATCAGGCTGGGATCCTGGCCAGGGGGCTGCAGAACCTGCTGAATATAAACCAGTTGGAAAGGATGCCTTCTCCTGCATAACCCGACCCAATTTCACCTAGGATTCCCTGCATGATATTTGATTTCTGGATGTGTAAGGACATGCTTCTAAAGGACTGGGGATGATATACAGCGTCCCTCTGGGCTGCTGAGTGTCACTCTTCAAGCTTTGCACCTTATTCTCAGCCTGTACGAGGGAATCTTCAGAACACAGGGCATTTCTGCAAAGCTGCCAAGAGCCAGCACTGCGGAGGGCAAAGGCTCCTTTCCAGCGTGGCCCAGGACTGGCAGCCCAGGAGCAGATCATCCACTGCAGTGTGGCACAACACAGCCCCTAACACACAGAGGGAGAGCAGGGATGGAGCATCCCAGTGTGGCACTGGTGGCTTTCTGTAGGTGCTGGCGCTTAACCCGCTGTCCCTGCTGGCCACAGCCTGCGCTCTGCATTAATTTCACCACACTCCCTCCTTTGTGCCTGTGCGCGCGCAGGCTGATGCCCTTCCAGATGGGCCCCTCTTCTTTGTGCTGCTGAATCGATGGAGAGGCTTCCTTCAGTTTGCAGACTTTTTCAGAGGAGCCTTTGGAAAGCCGATCTTCGGTCAGCGGCCTGGACCCCTGACCCGAGCCAGATCAGTCATCCTGATTGCCCTATGAGCTGGGAAGACAGCTTGGGAATAACGCGGCTTTCGAGCAGCGGAGGCCTCTCGTTTCAGCTCAGCCGGGTGTGAATCTGCAGCGGCTCCTGTCCCCACTTCCATCAATGCCTGTCAGGGCATTGTGCGGGGACGTGATGGAGCCCTGGGCTCGCCGAGCGGCTCTGGTGACCAGCAGAAAGCCTTCTGGCATCTCGCCTCGTCTGACGTGCTCACGGCGCTGCCAGTCTGGCACTCGCGGGAAAGTTTTCCCGCAGCAGATGTCCCAAAGTGACAGATCTTTTTTCCTGTTGACGGGAAGAAATAAAAGGACACTGCATATTTCAGATGGTTGACGCACAGAGACGCTCTGCACCTCCTCGCACAGGCAACTACAGATTTTCCTTTTGTTTGAGCTTCCCTACAAAAAGAAAAAGAAGACAAAAAGCGGCAAAACCTGGGACTGAGCACTGGCCCTGCTGCACCTCATCCTCCACATCCTGGGAGGTGATGCAGTGGGTGAAGGAAGGAAGAGTTTGGCTGTAGCTGAGATGGAAATGGATGCACAGATATCAGCTGGGATGATTTTGGGGTTCATGTAACTCACTGCCAGCCCCTGCCCTCCTCAGGGCAGCTGCCAGTGTCCGAGGTCACGCCCAGGCTCGTGGGGAGCCTCCTTTGGAGGTCTGCGCTTGGGTGTCAGAGGGCCCCACAGAGAGAGAAAACCTTTTTCCTTACAAAGATGGTGTTTAGAGGCTGGGCATTCTGTTCACCAGCTTCTCCACTCTTGCACAGCCAAAAATCCAGCTGTGTTACTGCCCCTTGCCTGCACATCATTCCAGGTAATGTGGCTCCAGGTGGCCAAGACTCTCATTGCACAGCTCATCCAAACACAGCCAAGTAAATCTCAATGAAAATTAACTTTTTGAAGCCTGAAGCAAGTTTCCAGCTACCTGCCATGTCAACTTTGCATAGAATGTTTTATTTATTTCTTCTGACTTGGCTGCATGACAGACCCTCTGCTCAGCTCTGGGTCCCAGTGGCCAAGTGCCATCCTTCACAGGACCACTGGCATCCTGCACGTCAGCTGTGTCATGTGTGAAGAGCTTTGCTTAGCCCCCAATCCTCCCAGGAGAGAGAAATCTTTGCCCCAGGATCACACCATTGTCATCAGGTTCCTTGCACTGCTTTCCAGCCTCTTCGCTCCTCTGCATCTTTTCCTCTCCTCACGTTAAGGAAATGAATACACTTGGAGACAGCAGAGCCTAAATACTCCTTATTGCAGGGCTGCTTTGTGCCTGGCAAGCTGCAGGCTGCTCTTGACTGATGTGCCAGCCCAGCCAGGACACTCCTGGGTGCCCAGATGCGCAGCAGCCACGTGGAAATAATCCCTGCACTGACGGGGCAGAAGGAAGCGCTGCTGCTCCTTCCACACATCTGCTTTGTGCAGGGCTGGGAGTGCAGCTCTTGGATGGCGTAATCCTGCCTTCTGCCATCTGTCCTCGCAGGAGTCAGCCCTTGTTGACACAGCTGAGCCACACATCGGGTCCTTCCTCCCTGCGCCCCCTCCCAGCCCTGCCTTTCTCCTTCCATTTAATCAGATACGTTGAGCCCGTGGCTATGAGAGGAGCTTAGGGTTGATTCTCGAAAATCACCATATCAGCTGAAACCATCACATTTGATATTCCATTTACAATGTTTCCAAGGAAACAAAGGCACAGGACATAAATAGATGACTGTTAAACATTTGCTCACTCACCATGGCCCCCGATAATTTGCAAGGCAGAAATAGGAATGTTAAATCAACAGCAATAATAAATTTTAATATAGGAAGGCCAATATTTTGCTGCAATTAGAAGAAGCATTTGTTCTGACATACAGGCAGGCAGTGGCAGGTTATTTATCATTTCCACTTCCAATGTTCAATTTTTCATTTACATAAAAGGCAGCTTTGATTATGATTCCCAAAAAGCTATGAAGTGCCCCTTGCATCAGCAGGAATGCTTGGGATTTACTTCTATGCAGTCAAGTCCCAGGTCCAACTAGAATTCACTGCAGGATAAGAAAGTAATTTATTTCTCCCCAGAAGCAAGCAGTGGGTGTGGATTTGGTTAGTTTTGGGTCATTTCTTACAGAAAAATAGCAAAAAGCTCATGTGAGCTTTGACCTAAGCCAAGAAGATAGTGCTGAAGACATTGGAGGCCTTTTGGTCTCCCAAGCATTCATGTGGAGCCAGAAGTAAACCACAGTGCAAAGGAATTGGACAGGACTGGAAATACGGATGCACAAACAGGGATTAATCCAGAGTGGGGCACATATGGGTGACTTAAGAGCATTGTAAGCATATTTTATTACAACCTGAGCTGCCTTTCCAATTCCAGCTTGGAGATGGACATGGTGTGACACTCCCCATCCCATGTCTTGGAAGGGAGAGACACTGTCTATTTATTTATTTATTTAGATGGCCTTGTGTCTGATAGATAGTTGCAGATCTTAGACTCATAGAATCATTAAGGTTGGAAGAGACCTCCAGGACTGGATCATGTTGTTCCTGGCTTGGTTCTGAGTAGAGCTTTCACTGATAGGTCCCTGTTTGTGAACAGATGTTATTAAGAAAAGCTGCTTTGCACATTCAGTGACAAGGCAGAGCTAATCTGTCACACAGCTATTTCTGAGTCAGGATTTGCTGGTGGTGCAACCCTTGAGCTGGTCCTGAACTTGCTCTGGCCGTCCACAGCCATTGCTAGAGGGTTACACAGTGCAGGAAGGGCCTCCAGCTCACGTGGCCACATGTGCAAGGACTCTGATTGTCCCTGTGCCCATCAAGCCACTAAACCCCTCTCCTGGAGGTGGTGCAGAGGTGGGCACCATGCTCAGGAACACACTTGTTTGGGAGGCTGATAAATGGTGATTTACTGGTAAGCTTTGGTTTTTGGCTCGTGGTGACGGTGTTTCTGGAAGGGCAGAAACCAGAGTTGAGTGTAACCCTGTTGGATAAGTAAACTAATCCCAGTGTTACCCTAAGAGAGCTCTAATGTGCTATAATGCAATTAGAGCATCACCAGAGGGCTTTCTGGCTGCATTTGATTAGACTTGGCTTAGGAACCATGTGCAGTGCCTGGATGGGTCTCACTGGTGTGTACTGGAACTAAGCCAGTTAAAGCTGGTTTGGGTGTGTGGATGCACTTCCCAGAATCACAGAATGTTCTAGTTGGAAGGGACCCACGAGGATCTTCAAGTCCAACTCTGAAGTGAATGGCCCATACAGGGATTGAACGTACAACCTTGGCATTATTAGCAGCAGGCTGTAACCAGCTGAGCTAATCTCAGAGTCACTTGCCATCTCTGTAGTGTGTCTGGGATTCTCCTGAATTCAGGGCTTCAGATCCTGCTGTTCCCATCCCACCCTGTGGGATATCCACATCTGGCTGCACTTGAACCACAGTATCTGCAGGTTGAGACAGAGGTCATCTGCCCAGTCACAGATTCCAGGGAATGACACATCCTCCTGCTGGCCTTTTCCTTCCCCAGAAGCACCAGCCCCCAGCTTTCTGGGAGCTTTCCGTGGAAACAGAAGCTGGGGTGGGTGTCCTGCCAGTGGGAGGAAGGCTCCCACCAGAAGGTGGGGGCCAGCCTGGAGGCCGTGCTGTGGCTGCAGGGAAGCGCTGCAGCGCAGTCAGTGAGGTGCTTGTCCCTCTCGTGTCCCCCCACAGCACTCTGTCCATCTACGGGATCAACCAGACGGACGAGGCCATCTACCAGTGCCTGGCGGAGAACAGCGCGGGCTCCACGCAGGCCAGCGCCCGCCTCACCGTGCTCTGGGCCGACGGGCTGCCCAGCCCCCCGCAGGCCGTCAGAGCCGAGACCGTCTCTGCCACCACCATCCAGGTGTCCTGGGAGAAGCCCCTGCAGAACACCAAGGAGATCATCGGATACGTGCTGCACATTCGCAAAGCTGCAGGTACGGGGCGTCCCCAGCCGTCCCTTCACCTACCCACTAGGTAAAACCAGGGAGTCTGTGCTGCTGTCCGTGTCCTCCACCACCTCCCTGTTTCTGAAGGGTGGAGATGAGGCTGTAACGCTGCTGTAAATACCAAAAAGGTGGAGAGGGGGAAGCCATGTAGTCAAATCTTGCTGTCCACGTAGGTCTCTGGCAAAGCACACAGAAATCATAGAGTCAGGGAGTCAGAGAATGGCTTGGAAGGGACCTTAAAAATCATCCAGTTCCAACGCCCTCACATGGGCAGGGACACCTTCCACTAGACCAGGCTGATCCAAGCCCCATCCAACCTGGAATTGAAATGAAGGCAGAAAAGTGTGTGGGCAGCTACACGTCCCCCCCAGTGCCCACAATTACCACTTGCAGGATCTGTTTAGTCTCTTTACCTCTGACAAAGCCTGACACCGCTCTGTTCTCTGTCCCTTTGCCTTTCAGATCCCGTGGAGATGGAGTACCAGGAGGCTGTCAGCAAGAGCACCTTCCAGCAGCTGGTGACCGATTTGGAGCCCTCGACCAGCTACAGCTTTTATATAAAGGCTTACACCTCCCGGGGCGCCAGCAAAGCCTCAGAAGTCACGGTGGTGAGCACGCTGGGGGAAGGTAAGGAACGCTTTGCGCTGGGACCATCAGACGCTGACACCCGCTGTGCGTAACCGCGGCGCCGGGCACCCCGACACCACCCCGGAGCGCTTTGGCACACAGCCTGTGCTGGTGAAGCTCCTTGTTTCCACTCCTCCTCGTGCCCTGGGATATTGTGTAAAACTCACTTGTATCATTGCAGGGGGGTTGACTGATTAAAGCGCAGCATCGCCTCTCACAGCTGATGTTGTAGCAGGGGGTGAGTGCAAACCTGGCTGGTCTCTATGTTGCAGCTGCTCTGGGCTGTTCCTAAACTCCTTGCTAAATGCAGATTTCCTGCTCAAGCAGCACCTCAGCGTCTTCCAGCAGTTCTGGTACTCACAGCTCTTACTGGATAGGGGACACACTTTTTAAGGTTTGATTTTTTTTCACTCTACCCTTAACAGTTCACACTAGAGCTGAGCTGATCTGACCCACAAACACCAGCCTTGTAACAGCCTTCTGTTTCAGTGGGACATTAGGGTGACCTCCAAGGCTTTGTTGCTGACTTGGCCACCAGTTAGCTTCCCTAGTAAGAAAGTGGGGTGCTCTAATGCAGGCCTCTTGCACAGCCCCAGTGTGATCTGTCAGTTGGCATTTTAGGAATGTTTTCCTACAGACTCATCTACCTCTCCAGCATCTCTGAATCCTCGCTTGTCTCACATACGGAGACTAAATTCTTAAGAACATCATTCTCATGAGTGCTCAGGAGTTATGACTTTGCAGCACAGAGGGCCTTGGGTGTGAGGATTTTATTTAGGATCAAATGGAAGAGTGTGTTGACTTCCAGGTGGGTGATCCAGTTCTCATTCCACTCTCAGCCCTTGTAGATATTTATTACAGAATTTAAACAACAACACCAATAAATCCTCACCCTGCTGGGTTGTTGCCCTGCAAGTTTATTTTCCTTGGTACTCTGCAGGGAATCAGTCACCCTGGGAGTTTGTTTTTCCTTTCAATTTAAAGCCAGAAGGATGGACTAAGGCAAAGCTTGAAACTCCTTGACCCAGTGCTCTGAGTTCAGCCACAGGAGCTACAAACCAGCCATGCTCCACAGAACTTGGTGGCTCTGCAGAAGTCTGGGTCAAGGGAGAAAGGACATTTTGTCATTATTACCTTCAATCACAAGAGAGATAGTTAGGGATCTGGTAATGGGGTCATAAATTTCCTGGCTCTCTGAACTTTCAAGGCATGACTGTCCTGCTCTGCTGTGCTTTAAAAAGGGCTTGTCCTGTGTAATGAAGCTTCAGCAATTAGCTCCCTGTTCAGGATGGACAAGCTGGCTTGGTTCAGATCACTCAACCCCAGCCTGTGTTTGACTTGTAGGAAGGTAAAAAGAGATTTAAAAACCCCAGTTGGCTTCATTTGTTCACATTTCTTCACTTGATGCCTGTTGCCTTCTGCTCACAGAGGAGAGAGTCAGTCAGAGCACCAGGATCTGGTGGCTTTTGTCACCAAGTTAAGGTGTTGCTGCAGATCTGCCTCTTCTCACAGCTCAGATGTTTCACCCTGTGCCTTCCCAGGGTGCACAGGAGAGCTGTGACCCCCCCTGGGCTCGGGGAGCCCCTGGATCTGTGCTGACAGCCTCAGAAAGGGATGGGTTTTCCAAGACACGCCGTATCTGGCAGGCAGGGATGGGTGGATCTGGGAGCCAGGGATGGCTCGGCAGAGCCAGGATAGCGCTTGTTGGAGTGGCCAGCAGAAATGCTGCCAGCTGGAGACTGGTTTGAGTGACTGTGTTCAACTGGTATTGTCTGGAGTAGGAATATGAAATCTTCCTGAGAAATACTGAGGAGCAGGGCTGCTTTTGGCTCAGGGCCTTCAGCTTTTCAGGGGTAGCAATACGCTGAGAGCACGCTTGGCTGAAGCCTCCAATGCTTTCTAGATGCTCCTTCCTGTGTGCCAGTGCTAATTCTGGATGGAAAGTAGAAGGGATGACACCTCAGAGAAACAACCCAGGTGAACCTTGTCCTCCAGAAACCTCACTCACTGGGAAGGTCCTCCTGCCTCCTCCCTGTCGTTCTCCTTTACGTCGTTTCACAAATGCCGTGGTATTTTAAACCTGAAACGCTCTCCGCTTCATTAAGCAGCACACACTCCTTGTTCTTGTCTTTTAATGCTTTTTAGGGTTTTCTCCAGGACTTTTTGACATTTCTCTAGGATGAAGACTGTTCCTTTAGTCATCTTCGGCTAAAGACGCCTTCAAGAAGAAAGTTGAAATGACCTGGGGAAAATTCCAAACAGCACGGAAGAGGAAAACAAGTGTCCCAGCCCTTAGCATGAGGGAGATGCCTCACTTATAGTAGCTCCATATTATGTCTTATATATACTTCTGTGAAGCACCTATCTGCTGGTGTGTGTACCTATATTTACACACACACAGATATAATCCATTGTATACACTTATTTGTGTAATCACATTATAAACAGCACGTGCATTCTGCGAGTGCATCTACCTATAATCAGTATTATACATATATATATATATATATATACTCAAAGTTCGAATAAATACGATATATTTCATACTTTGAAGGAGAGATATTCTTGTGGTTTTTATTAAATGTAAGGCTCTGCAACCATAAAATAAAGCCAACTCTTCGCAAATCAGGATGGCCCACATCAGTGTTTCTTTGTCCGTGGAATAATGTGATAATTTCCCTTTCTGTGGTGTTTTCACCTGTGGTTTGGAAAATGTTGCTTTAAGCAAGAGTCCAGCTTCTCAGAGCGGGGATTTTACCCTAGAGGGAATTGGGAGAATGAGAAAAAGGAGCATTTAATTGGATTGCAAAAATACTCATCCTCGGGAGGAACGGTATGTTCTGGTATAAATAGAATTTACTCTGTGTTTTGCACCCAGGAATTGCTAAGCTCAGCCTTCCCAGCAGTGAAATGCACATCAGAATAAATCCTAGCAAGAAGAGTACTTCAACCCTTTTTTTTTCCCATTGGCAGCTCTGAGGCAGGATGGGATCTCATTAACCTGACCCAGGATACTGGGTCTTTCCTGCAGAATCCACGTGGAGATGCTCAGCAGTCAGCAGGGATTTGTTTGTCTCCATGTGCTAATTTGGAGGGCGTGAGGCAAAGCCCCTGCAGCCTGAAGTGGGGCATCACTTTGGGAAGAGAGAGGGTTGCCCAGATCCTCCTGCTCACCTGGAGAGATGTCCTTCCTTCCTCTAAATCTCCTCTTGGAAAACCTTGCGCTCTCGGTGCCTGGGAAAAGGCAAATGGTTGTGCTGTGCAGTTTTACTTTTTACTTGAGGAAATGCCCTTTTTAGCTCTCATCAGTCTCAGATTGACATGGCCACGTTTCATCCGCTCTTCACCATCACTCACTAATGGTTGTGCTGAACTCTCTGCCAAGGGCTGGGATTGCTCGTCCTTAGAGACCCTTTGGGGAAAATCAAGTCAGAAAGCAGCTTCAGTCCAGTGCAAGCCCAGCAATCCTTACAGTTGGGAACTGCTGAGCTTGTAATCATGTGGGATTGGAAAAACAGCTCTGCCTCAAAGCCTGGAGGCTGCTGGAGAAGCAGGGCTGTTGTTCTGCTGGATAGTTCTGCTATGGGGTGTAGCCAAACTCACTGCCTGGTGCCCAAAAACCCTTTTCCCTCCTGATGCTGGTGGTGGAGCAGAGTCCTGGGCAGGGCAGAGCCTGCAGCACCTGGTGCTGTGCACCTTCTGAATGGTGCCAATGGCTGGGGAGCTGATGGGAGCATTTGGCCTGGGGGCATTTTGTGGAAATGAGTGTAAAATCATCAGTGAAATGTCCAAAATGTTCTGCTGAGACACATCTCGGTGTTGGTGTGATCAGTGTAGGAGAAGTGGAGGGAGGGGGAAGTGTGGGGCTGTGCCCCAGTGCTGCTCAGGGCTCAGGGCAGGGCTTGGTGGAGAACCAGCTTTGGAAAACCCAGATACCTGCATCACAAGGAAATGGGCTTTGGTTTGCAAACCTTTGCCTCTCAGCCCAGGCTGATGGGGTGGGGCTGGGCAGATTTTTGGGGACCTGGGGAAGGAATGGCCTTGCCCCCCTCTACAGCACACCCTGAGAACCAGGGCAGGGTTTAGGGGTATAGATCAGAACAAAAGGTGTCCTGGTGGACTTTGAATCAGATGCACAGCAGGGACATCTCCCCAGCTAACCCCCCGTGCACCCCTAAGGCCAGGTAAGTGCCTGCCTCCCAAAACAAGCCACCCCCAGCTGTGCAGGGATCTCAGGCTGCTCAGGTGTTTAGGGCTGTTGATGAACATGCCCCTGTTCTCTCTTGAATCCCCAGCACAGAATCACAAACCTCTGTCCCAAAGTTGATGGGAGAGCAAAACCCCTGCACCCTGCAAGCCAGTGCAGGTACCTAGCATGCTTATAAGATGGATGTCTCCAGCTCCATCCCCTCTGGTTTCTTCCTCCCTGGGGGATTAATCACTCTGAAAGGTCTTTGCCTCAGGATGAGGGCAAAAAAGTGGAATTTGAGAACGCCTTGCCCAAGTTGCTGCATTCCTGCCTTGACCCGAATGGGCTGAGCATCAGATTGCAGCTGAAGTGTAAAAGTAGCCTCTGCTTGCTGGTCTGAGCAGAGGAAACCCTTGGAAACTCCTTCAGCTCCCTGAAGAAGTCCAAAGCTGTTAAACCAGATTCTGGTGTGCTCTGATTTTTCTCAGTCTCAGCTGGCACATTCTTTGGTGCAGTGACCGCAGGGAAAGGCTGCTGGAGAATTTCTCATTATGCAGACTAAAAAGCACATGCAACCCACTGTCTTTCTCTCTCTGTTTCAGTCCCAGCCATGCCATCCCTCTTTATTAAAGTCATTAACAGCACTGCTGTGCAGGCGACGTGGGAGCCCTCCATCAAACTGGGCCAGCATGAAGGCTTCAAGCTGTACTACCGCAAGGTCCACCTCGCCCAGTACACAGGCCCAGTGCTACTGGCCAGCAACGTCACAGCCTACAACATCACCCACCTGGGTGAGTATGGTGACACCCTGGTCTGTGTCTGCTCCCCTCCCTGGGAGGACCTGTCATGATTAGCAGGAGAGAGCTTGCATGTGTTGCCCAAGCACTAAATGAGAAATGCGGGAGCTCTCCCCCAGGTTTTCGGAATGCTTTCCCAGGAACAGGTTCTTCTTTGCAGCATCCTGAGTGTAGTTGGTAAGATGTTCATTTCCCCAACAAGCCTCACTCGTGGTGACACCTGAACTGTCCTTCTTGTGTCTCCCCCGGCAGACGCATCGGTGGTGTACGAGGTCAAGCTCCTCGCCTACAACCAGCACGGGGATGGAGACTCCACTGTCCGCTTCGTGTCCCTGAGGGAAACTGCGGAGAGGACAGGTGAGACAGGACGTGGGTCTTGGTGGTGGCTTAGGAAACTGCTCTTCAGGAAGGTGGTGAGGCCAGACACATCCCCTAGGCTGTCACCTTTAGCCACTCATTTATTTTCAGCATCACAAATGGTGCTGAAGCAAAACCCTGTGGGGCTGGGACCACCTGGTGCTGGCAGGTGGCTTGTACCTGCCACGTGGCTTGTACCATCCCCGTTGGCCAGTCCCAACCTGATGACTTTTGGGAATAAAACTAACCCAAATGTTCCTGTAATTGCCAGTTTTGTCCCCTAAACTTGAGCCACAGGTGAGCCCATGAACATGAACAAGCCCCCGTGCATAAGCTAAGAGCTGCCATCCGCAGGTGAGATGTGGTGCACTGAGCATCTCCACTCTCCTGGAGCTCCCCTGCATATTTTGACCTTCACTGGTCAAAAGGGAGGGCACATGGCTTTGGAATGGGGAACAGTTGCAGAGCACAAGTCCTACTTTATGTGGCAGCAGAGGGGAAACCTCTAGAGGGAATCTCTTAACTGATCACACCTTTCATATTCATCTATGTGTAAAAAACATCTTGCTGCTCTTGGAAGCCTTTTAAGCCTTCCAGTGGGAATATCTTCAAGAGATAGTTATTACTCTTCTGCCTGTATTGGAGTAAATACTAATCTCACTGGCATCTGCCTGCTCAGTGCTTTCCATCAGGTCTCAGCCTGCTCTCGCCTGGTGGCCACCTCTCACTTCCCACCTCAGGCACAGGGGATGGCAAAAATTGTCATCAGAGTATTTTCTGTTCATCAATTTTGTCTAATGACAGCAGGCAGATAATGGGGCTGACTCACTACAGAATTCCAGTCCTGTGCCTGCTCTGAGTGCCTTCTTGGAGTGCCAGGAGCAGGGAAGCTGCTTCAGCAGGCAGTGACCCCCCCACCAGCTCTGCATCTTTGTCTTCTCTTCCCATACCCAGCCCAGGCTCCAGCTTTGGCTCTGGGCTCCGCAAAAGCTGGAGGAACAATAGGAGAGAAGCACCACTGACTCCCCAATCCCCCCTTTTTCTGGCAGTACTGAATCCCCCCTGTGACTGCATGAAGGACGAGCAGAACAATAAAACCTCCACGACCGGCATCATCATCGGGATGCACATCGGTGTCACCTGCATCATATTCTGCATCCTCTTCCTCATGTTCGGGTACCGAGGAAGGTAGGAATGCTCATGTCACTGCTCACAAGGGGTGATGGTCCCTAATGCCGTGTGGGTGTCCCCACCTGAGTCTCGCACCCCCAGTGCGATGCTGGACTTTTATAGGATGGATTGAAGGATGAAGGATGTAGCACAGGGATAAGGCAGACTCAGGCTTGGTGGAGGGAATGGGAGAGGAACCATCTTTCCCACTCTCAGGCTTCATCTCTTTATTTTTCAGGCTACTGATGTGCAAAAACGTGCAGGAGCAACTCTCAACCCCACAGATCCCCCGGAGCCAGCGGAGCACCGCAGGCCTCGTCCTGAACGGGGCCGCTCGCAGGGACAGGGATGACCGGGACTTGAACGGAAAGCAGCTGGATATGAACGAGCTGGAGAGGTTATTCCCAGCATCCCCGTCCCAGGAGCAGCAGGATAAGGGAATGACGGTAAGTCCAACAGGACGGGAGCTCGCCTGGCTGCATGTCTGAGTGCACTGAGTTGTCACTGCACTGTCCCCTTCTCTCCCCGCAGTCGGCTCACAGCCCACCAGCCCCCCACGAAGACACACAGATCTCCACACTCCCTCTGGACGAGTTCAGCATCATCGAGGAGCAGCCAGACCCCCTCCCAAAACCCCCCCGTGGTGGCAGCCCCCCTGCTCCGGCTCCCGACCACGGCCCCGCCAATGAAGGATAAAACTGCCAAGGCTCGAAGCCTCTTGTAGGAGTTACCAGGAACCAAACCCGCGGCTGGTGATGTCTTTACGAGTTATCAATCTCAGGTCAATTGAAGATTTCTACAGTCTGATTGTTATTTTTTTGTTTTGCTTTATTTTTATATATATATATAAATATATATATATGTATACAGCCTTTTGGAAACTCTGTGAAGTTTTATCTTTCTGACCTCTCCCTCGAGCCTCTCGGCTTCGCGGAGACTGGTCACGATGAATTTTCCTCTCAGCTGCTAAGTAACAGACTCCTTGGCAGAGTTTGGCAAACTCTCCCGTCTCTGACAGACTGGGAATATGGTGGAGCCTCCATCTCCTGGCATCCCAGACTTTTTTCCTGATCAGCAGCTTTAGGACTACTTTTTGGATCTATTTTTTATTTCCAGAAGACTGGATTTGGAGAAATCCTTCTAACTTGACTCCAAAAATCGAGGCCCAGGAAGGCTGTCTCTCCGTGGATTTGATGACTTTGTACACTTTTGCTATTTCTCAGGATACTTTTTTTGCTGATTGACTCTAAATAATATGAAAAAAAAAAAAGGCAGAAAAAAAAAAAAAAAGAGTGTGTGTGTCAAAGGATGCCTGAGGGCTACTGAAAGACTTGGACAGACAACCCAAGTGAACTCAGAACCTACCTCAACCGGAATGAATGTCTTCTGGGAAGCAGAAATACCTGCGTCTTCCTTCGTGTTCAAAAAGCAAGTAGCATAGCACTTGGTCAGTACAAGCATGGTCCTACCTCAGCAGTCACGCTCTGTACCTGCCGCACCGGCGGCTTCGGCGTCGTCGTCGTTCCCGTGTAAAGCACTTCCAAACCTTTGAAAGCAATGTTCTACCTCAAGCATGAGAGAAGCTCGTGTGTGAGTGTCTGTGTGTGCGTGAGACTGTGTGTGTGAGTGTGTGTCCTCTCCTCTCCCCCAATCCCTGCCTCTCCCACCCAGCCCCTCACGAAGCGCGATGCTTCACTAGTGTTATGAGCTTTACTTTTAGGGGCTCCGGTGTGATTTTGGAGATTCCTGTTGTGGTTTTTTTACTTTAAAGATTGTTGGGGCTGTCACAGGCAAGCAGTGTGGTGCTCTCTGGTTTTCCCTGGCATTGCTGCCCTTCCAGGGCTGATTTGGGTGCTGGTGGTGGCTGCCTCAGTCCATCCTGGGTGTATGGAGATGGGGTGCTCAGCTGCCAGCACTGGAGCCAGGGCACTTTCCTGCCCTGTCACTGTGCTGATTCCCAGCAGGATGATTTATGGCACATATGCCAGCATAAGCAGCATAACACACCCCTGGGGGGTGGCAACCTGGATGTCAATGTCTTGTCCCAAAGCCCACCCTGACATTAGGAGCACCCATGGGCAAACCCTGAGACAGCACTTCCAGAACCCCCTGAGATGCTACTGAGCTGCTCCCAGCTCCTCCAGCGCATTTCCAGCCACAGGAGAACATCCAAAAGATGACTGGAGCCAGAAAAGGCTCAGTTCCCTGGGAGGGACAAGGCAAGGAGGATGCTGGGGGCTGCCGGCAGCTGCCCCTTCCCGATGCCCGGGATGGGCAGAGGAGCTCCTGACACCAAAGAGAGGGTTTGTCCCCTCCAGGGATCAACCACCAAACTGCCACGGTGGGGTTGGGGTTGTCCTGGCGTGGTGCAGCCCCGTGAGTCGGTGTGTGACTGGCATTGCCCGTGGGGTGAGATGGGGCAGGGACAGTGCCCGTTCCCTGCCATGGGGGTTGGTTAAATCTGGGCGACTCTGAAGGTTTGAACTCTCTGTGTAAGTGGTGGTAAATCAAATGTTGCCGTATCTGCAAGGACAGTGAAAGGAATCAGGAAAGGAAATGAATTTAAGTTTAAAAAAAGTATTAATTGTATTTTTTTAAATGGTACCAGTGGGAGAGTCCCTTGTGTGAGAAACATCCCGCTTCACCTGGCTTCAGCTGGCAGAGGGATGCTGCCCATGGCTGTGTAAATAATACCACACACAGGAGAAGGAGCAAATGGCTCTTCCCTGTGCTGGGCCGGGTTAGCTGGAAGCAGGATTCTGTCCTTCCACATCATCCACCTTGGTCCAAGCAGAGTTAATGGCACCAACCTCAAGAGCAAGGAGCTCCTCAGGCTCAGTGTTCCTAGTCCTCTCCCATTGTAATTTCTATTCCTGTTGACATCAGGCAGGACAAAAAAGATGTGAAGGGTTCAAGTTTGGAGTTAACCCCTCAGACAGCCTCTCCCCACCCCACCAAAGAGGCTAAATGGGCCATCAGACTGATCCCTGCTCACAAGGACATGGGGGTGATGCTCCCTCCTGTGATGCTGGACCCGGAGACAGCCTGGGAAGGGACCCTGGGGGGACAGCACCATGTGAGTCCGGTAGCACAGCCCACCCCATCGTGGGAGCTGGAGAATGGAAAGGGCAGGAGGGAGGAGGAGACACCAAACAGCTCAAGTTATAACCTCATATCAAAGACAACCCGATCCTCTCCTGCCATCCCACTCCTGCCCCAGCCCAGCTTTTCTTGTTATTGTTTTATTTGGTGTGTGTAACGTCACCGTTCACATTGAATAAGTACTGTTGCCAAAGTGAACACAAAACCTAGAGTAGCGTTCAGCTCAGACTTCCTGAAGCTGTGAACATGCTATTAATTTAATATCATATTACTGTGATATTGTAATAGTAACAAGTATTTGTCACTACTTCCTTTTATTAAAGGGAAATGCTGTGCCATTTGACTAGTTGGAATACGATAGTACGTCAAGAGTAGAGCTTTTTCTTTTGTTTGTTTTTTTTTTAATTATGCAGAAATGTGGTGGCTTAAACCAATGCAGATTCTGCAGTTGGTTTGAGATGGTTGAAGATGGATGTAAATCTTTAAAGGCTATTTTTTAGAAGTTTAGCTATTCCTCTTTTTTGGGGTTTCTTTTCCACTCTTTTCAATCCGTACCGTTGGGATGTAATGTAGATGGTTTGCAGCAACTCAGCCCACGAAGGGATGGGGCTGAAGTCTGGTGATCCATCAGGAGGACATGGTCTTCCCTGAATTATCCAAGTGCACAAAACTGGGCAAAAAACCCCACTCAAAATGGCACCTTCTGGCTTTGTGCCTCTCAGCTGGAGAAGTGACACCCCCTCTTGCTGTACTGCAGTGCCTGAGCCGGGCTGGACACAAAGCTGTGCCAACCAAAAACTTGGGAAAGCATCGCCTAGAGCATGTCTGGCCTTGAATCCGTGAAACAAGAAGGAAAAAAGAACAAAAAAAGAGCTTGTGTTTGGTTTCAGCCTGGGGGACAGCCTGTCCCTGGTTCATCCAAACTGTTGCCCAGAGATAAACCCTCTGGGTAATGGGCAGGTGTTGGATCTGGTTCAAACCGCTGGCAACCACCCATGTCTGGGGTAGGAATCTCATCCTTTTATTATTTTTCCAAGCAAATAGTTCCACTAATTCAGCCCTCTCGGCTGATCCCAAAAACCCTTTTATTTTCTGGTTGCAGTGAGATGAAATTACAGGAAGGAATAAATATCCAAAAGCTGATTTTTTTCAAAATTTTTATTTTTGGTAACCCATAATGGGCACAACCTCTTCTTGGAACTCTCAAGTTGACCAGAGATGGCTGCTACCTCAGGGATAGTATCCACATTATCTTTAGTTGAACAGGGAATAGTTTTATGCTGTGACAGGGTATTTTCACGCTGTTGGATTCAGGTATTTATTTGTCTACCATTATCTTTCTTCTTTCTTGTTTTGGAAAGGTGCTGATATATTTAAGTGCTGGTCCAGTTTGGGAATTTTAAAGCTTCCACCCCAAATTATAACAAGGGACTGTAGATTTTAAGTTGGCAATAAAAGAGGAGAGAAGCTACAAAGCCTTGTTGCTTCTGGATGGTGAAGGGAAGCTGAGTGACAGCACTTAAGTCTGAGAAGATCAGTTTAAAAAAAGGAAATTAAAAGCTTGTGAAAACAAACAGGGGGAGCTACTTACTCACTTCATCTGTGCAAACAGTGTGTGGAAATCTATCCCTCCCTGTGTGCACCGGAGAGGGCAGGTTACAGATCCCATTTAGCAACTTGACGCCGGCTCATTTATTTCCCTCCCCACCAAATTAAAAAAAAAGGGAAAGAAAAGTTGATGGCCAGTTCCCAGTTGGTGTCCAGTCACTAGTGGTGTCCCCCTGGGATCAGTGTTGGGCCCAGTCCTGTTTCATATCCTTACTGATGATCTGGATGAGGGATTGAGTCCACCATTAGCAAATTTGCAGATGACACCTGCTGGGCTCTGCAGTGGGACCTGGACAGGCTGGATCCATGGGCTGATTCCAATGGGATGGGGTTCAACAAGGTCCAGTGCTGGGTCCTGCACTGTGGCCACAATAACCTCCTGCAGCTCCAGGCTGGGACAGAGGGGCTGGAGAGCAGCCAGGCAGGAAGGGACCTGGGAGTCTGGAGTGACAGGAAGCTGAACATGAGCCAGAGTGTGCCCAGGTGGCCAAGAGGGGCAATGGACCCTGGCCTGGCTCAGGAACAGTGTGGCAGCAGGAGCAGGGAAGGGATTCTGCCCCTGTACTCAGCACTGGTGAGGCCACCCCTGGAGTGCTGTGTCCATTTCTGAGCCCTTCAATTTAGGAAGGACATGGAGGGGCTGGAGCAGGTCCAGAGAAGGGCAACAGAGCTGGTGAAGGGTTTGAAGTCCTGTGAGGAGCAGCTGAGGGAGCTGGGGGGGCTGAGCCTGGAGAGAAGGAGGCTCAGGGGGGACCTTCTCACTCTCCACAACTCCCTGACAGGAGGGGGGAGTCAGGTGAGGGTTTGTCTCTTCTCCCAGGCAACCAGCTATAGGACACAAGGGCACAGCCTTGACCTGTGCCAGGGGAGGTTTAGGTTGGACATTAAGAAGAAATTCTTCACAGAAAGAGTGATCAGACATTGGAAGGGGCTGCCCAGGGAGGGGGTGGAGTCACTGTCCCTGGAGGTGTTTAAGACAAGACTGGATGTGGCATCAGTGCCATGGGCTGGGTGACAAGGTGGGGTTGGGTCAAAGGTTGGACTTGATGATCTCAGAGGTCTTTTCCAACCCAGTTGATTCTGTGATTCTGTGAAAGGGAAGGTGCCTGGGCTGGAGCTGCGGGCGGGGAGATGGGAATGAGGGAAGCACCAGCACCCCCAGACAAAAGTGCTGCTGGCACAGGGCCACGGCACTGAAACCTGCTGGGAATCAGGGAAACAGCTCCAGGTTTATTCCACAGGCAGAGCCTGGGCTTTGGCATCATGTGGGAAGAAGGGACAGGGCCGGTGTGAAGCCCAGTGAGTCGGGGACAAACCTGATTTCATGGGGCTTTGGATCAGGGTCTGACTTAAAAAGCAAAGAGGGATTTGTACTTTGATCATATTTCCATCATTTAAACTTGCAGTATCTTTATGTTTGTAAGAAAGTCATAATAAAACTGATGCTAAACCTTTGTCCCAGTCCTTTTTGGGAATCAGCTGTTAGGAGTAATACTAAAAACCCAAATTGCAAAGCACTTTTCTACTGTTTATTTTCTACCTTTCTTACTTTGAACTGTCTTGATATTGAAATCCCACTGATCCCACGATTGTTAGCTCTGTATTAAAAAAAAATAATAAAACCCAGGTTTTTTGTAGTTTGTTCTGTTTAGATTTTAGCCTGTGGCTACTTGTACAAGGAAAATAAAGCTAGAGTAAATGAGTCTGAGTGAGGCTTTTCTTTTCACATGCAGGGTTGTGGTGTGGAGGTTGTGCAGGGCAGCTCAGGGCATCACCACTTCATGGGGACAGCTGGTGACTTTGTGTCCTCTCAAAGAGCAGCTTCCAAAATGCAGCATTTAAGGGCTGGGTGGGTTTTATTTTGATGTTTTGCTCATAAAACTCCTGCCAAGCCATCAGCAGAAACCTGCTGGAGAAGGGGGGGCTCTTTGGGGGGTGGGTGAGATGAGACCTCCAGGGTCACAGTAGGACACCTGTGCTGGGAAGTGCAAATCAGATTCCAGTTAATCCTGGCTCCTGCTCAGTTATCACCTGTCTGCTTTTCCCGCTGCCTCAGGCACTGGCGGGGCAGCACCTGTGAGGGTGGGGAGGCCCTGGCCCAGGTTGCCCAGAGAAGCTGTGGCTGCCCCGTCCCTGGAAGTGTCCAAGGCCAGGTTGGATGGGACCCTGAGCAACCTGGGCTGGTGGAAGGTGTCCCTGCCCATGGCAGGAGGTGGCACTGGATCGTTGTTAAGGTCCCTTGCAATCCAAACCATTCTGAGATTCTAAGGTCCTTGCCCCAAAACAGGAGCTGTGAACCATGGGCCACCCTCCTGCCACTGTCCCATGTGCTGCAGTGCTGCACGGAGGAACAGCCCCATCCCCTCCTCCTGCTGCTGCCCCCGGTGCCAAGGAACAGTCACAGTGAAGGCCACGGGGAATAAATAAGTGAGACCGAGCCCAGCACTTTGTAAAGAGGGTTTCAATAAGCAGGTGAGTGAGAAGTCACTCCAAACAACTCCCTGAAGCTCTTGGAACTACTGAATTCCAGCATGGATTGTCCAAATATATAATTCATAATAAATACCAGCATATAAACTGATTTTATTTCCCAGTGGCAACGCAAGAGGTGAAAAAAAGATCGAGTGGGTTCACTCTGGGGATTTCCATGTAAGTTCAGTGGAATCTGGTGCTTCAGATAGCACTGCAGAGTCAAGGTATTGCATAGAGCTTGTGGCTTTCATTAAAAAGGACTTTCCCTGCCTTCATGGCAATAAAAAAAAGGTTTGACAATATTAATCTAAAGTCTTAGAAACTGAAGAAATAAAAACCCCCCAAGCAATAGGTTTAAATTGCTTTGATTTGTGGCTGTTGGAAATATTAGGAGCCTCAAAAAAACCCCTGAGTGCTCAAAACTCATCTTTAAGGAGAGAAATCTCCGTTTGACCCTGCACATTCAAATTTCTGCTGGAAACATCTCAAATTGACTCCTCTGCTCCAGAAATACTAAAAAAAAAATTAAGTTGGGCATTTTCAGCTCTGAATGCTGCATTCCTGCCTCGGATATCGCTGGGGAAGATGTGACTGCTAATGTCCCAGTTATAACCCTGCCAACAGAGGGAGAATTTATAATATCCCATAAAGCCCTAACTATGGAAAGGTCATTTTGGCGTTAATACCACTCGGGCATCGCTGCTTCATTTGCCGACACTTTTACAGAGCCACGCTTGATTCCAGCAGGGCAGCTGTAAAACCTTTATAGCGACATCCTCAGCCTCCAAAAATCATCTTAAAAATCAAGAGCTGGAACATCTTCATCAGCAGGTGCAGGCAGCCCTGAAAGGCTCTGCTCGCTCTCAGTGTGGGGTCTCCCAAAACCCAGGGTGAGCACCCCAACACGCTGCTCCAGGAGGGGATTTTATCCTGTTATTCCCAGCACCCTCAGAGCCCACCAGCACTCCAGAAATACTCTCCTGATTTCATACAAAATTATCAGCCCCTCACCTTGCTCAGAAAGCCATTTCCTTAGTGCTAAAATAGCTAAATTAGTCTTGCTCGGCGTCGTAACAAAGCTTGTCTTGTTTATTGAGCGATAAATATAAGGGTACAGTAACTAAATTCATCAGTCCCTAAACGCAGCCGTTGGGAATGGCCATTTCCACCATCCAATCTACGGCTGCATGAATATTTCAGAGTCCTCTTTCCCTTGGGTGCTCGCCTTATCTCTGGAGCCTGGATATTATTTTCTGCTTTTCAGCTTTTTGGATGTATTGGAGGAAATGTCATTATTTGGACCTGGGTGGATTACAGTTGACTTTCCTAAGCCAATTTATATTGGCAAGCTGCTGTTTTTAAAAACCCCTATAAATCACTCCCATGAATTTTAATAACATAACGTGGTTTCAAACATGCTCCCTTAATATGTGACACACTATTACAGCGGCAGCCGCTCCCCGGGTCGTGAACTCCGTTTTACCGTCACCTTCGGCGAGCGCCGCGCGGGGACCAGCGATGCCTCGGCCAGAGTCATGGAAACACCCGTTCCTGCCCCAAATATCTCGTCCTTGTGGTGATTGTGGTTTAACAGTGTGACAAGAACACGCCTGTGCTTGCTCTGACCCACTGCACTTCACTTTATCTGACTACCCATAGCCTAAAACATAGCTTGAAACACTCATTTAGGGACTTATCCCTTAGCCCCAAATGCTGTCAAGACAGCCCTCTGGAGGGTTTGGGTACTGGTCATGATACAGTCACCACCATCAATGTGTGTTTGAGGCCATTTAATTAATTTCTTTATCTGAAACTTCGCTTGAAAGATCAGGGATTCCCTCCCTCCCTCCCTGTCAAGATCCAAGGCAGAGTTTGGAGGGAGAACTTAAAAGATGTTGGTGCAGAAATAGTGGGGATTAGGATTATTTGCTGGTACTTCCCTTAATAAAGATATGAGATGCACACCCAGAATGTGACTCCAAGCTGGAGTCCAGTTGGATTCACAGTTCCAACTGGTCCAAAAATTCCCCCATGCCATAAGGTGAGGCCAGACCTCCTCATCACCTGCTCACTTACTTTGATGAACTCCATCTTGTGCATCTCCTGTGGATCCTCTGGAGGAGCTAATGATGGGGTTTGGTGCTGCAATGGTGGCACTGGTGATGTTCCCATTGGACAGTTGCTTGTTGCCCCATTTTAATTGTACAAAACCAAAAGATAAGAATATTCCATCCTGGAAGTGTCCAATGCCAGGTTGGACAGGGCTTGGAGCAACCTGGGATAGTGGGAAGTGTCTCTGCCCATGGCAGGGGTTGGAACTGGATGATCATTAAGGTCCCTTCCCACCCAAACCAGTCTGTGACTCTATAACAAGCACACCTGAAGGAAATGGAATCGTTAAGGGATGGCCTAATTGCAGGCAGGGGAAAAATAATGATCCAGACTTTGCTCTTTGGCTTCCAAAGGTACCGAGGGCTCCCCAGCACGGGCAAAGGGGTTGCCAGGACCTCCCCAGACCTTGCCACTGCCTGCTCAGCACCACCAAGCCTCGAAGCAATCACTGGTTTAATGTTCTCCGGAGAAAAAAAACCCAAAACCCCGTTGGTGCAGGGAGCAAAGAGGCTTTTCGAAGGCTTTTGCTGTGATGATTTACCCTGAAATGTTGTCACGTTCATCATTAATCTATTTTTTCCCTTTTCTGTAACTTAACCTGCGACAAGCCGACATTGTAAGTGCTTGATTTTCCAAGAATAAATTACAGTTTCATAAATGGTATTTTGCTTCGCTGCTCAATTTGCAAGTGAAATGATGCCAATTGCTTTGTTCGCAGGATTTTATCTGGCACGAACAATACCATCCTCGAGATTTATTTATTTTTTTAACCCTCACGTTATTTTCAGAGCCTATATAACAGGAACACATGGAGAGGTACACGACAGCCCATATGTTTTGGCATTATCGACTAACCACGAGCAGATACAAGGGCCCACGTGCCTATAAAACATCGATCTAGGAATGAGATGTCACACACAGAGCGAGCCACTGCCCAAAGAGAAAATAATCCCTTAGATCAGAAATATTTGCAGTTGCCCCACACTGGGTTAGACAGTGCCCTGAGTGATTTTTTTATATATGTGATTTGTGATTTGGGGCTGACAAATGAGGCCCCCTCCCCCCAGCTTCTCCCAGGGACCCCCAAGCTGCCCTATGGACCAGCACATCCCCAGTGGGGCACTTCAGCTCCATTGAAAACATTGTGGGTTTTACACCAGCTTCATTTTTTTTTCCCTATCATGATAAAATTATGAGAAAAAGGAAAAAAAAAAACAACTTTGAGCTATTTACATTTTTTAAATGCAGATGGGATCCTCCCTGCTGGGGACACTGGGCTCTGTCCAGGGACAGCCAGGGCCACACAGGTCAGGATGTGCCACCGTTAAACCTGGTCAATCCTTTCATCACAGGACTGAAAAGAGGGAGAAAGTCCCTGCATGGGAGATATTAATATTACAAGATTTGGTTAACAGCCTCTGGCTTCTCCTGGGACTTTTTGGGCAGACCTTGTAAGAGATGCCTTCTTTGGGGAATATTTTGGATGTTAATTTGCTTATGGTATAAGACAAAAAGTGAATGGAAATGGTTGTATTTGGAATGGAAAGCTGGTGTTTGAGGTGTTTGTGCTCACCAATACATTGGGATGAGTTTGTGAAGAGCCTGGAGCTTCATCTCCACCCTTAAACTGAGCCACCCCACCAGAGCTGGTTTGTTGTTTGGGTTAATAAACCATCTAACCCAAGCCACTGAGTTCTGAATCTGCAGGTGACATGGGCAGTAGAGGCAATACTCACATTTCCAAGAGAGATACTGAGGCACAGAGAAAATATTTCTCTCTCCCCCTTCAGATATGAAAATGTGTTTCTTCTCATTCTCCCTCTGCTTCTCACCCCACTTCCCTCATCCCTCCGGATGAGACATCAGGATAGGTTTTTGCTTTTCCCTTGCAAATGGATGTTTCAAGACAGTGCCAGACCTTCATGAACTTTGGATTTGGCACTGAACAAGGGACAAATTTCTTATAAGAAATCCCATCACAAAACAAAATTGTCACCTATTGGCCAACCCCAAGAGGCAACATGGAAACCCCAGCGAAATGAAACATTTACAGACAGACAAAGCGTGTCCCAGAGTCCCTGCTGAGGACATCACCAGATTTTTACAATGAGGAAACCCAGATTAAAATGGAATTTAAAAGAAGTGAGGAGCTGCCCACTGCAGGTACCATGAGGCCCCTCCATGCACAGGGCTGTGGCTGTGAGCTCCGGGCTACAGGGGCTGGGCTGTTAATGGCTTTAAGCGGCGCTAATTGATCCGAGCAGTCACTGTAATTACGGAGCGGGATACGGTGGCAAAACACTGGCAGAGCATTAACTGCTGCGAGAGGAGAAATCCAACTCGCGGGCAAATCGATCCTCGGGCAGCCAGCACTGACAGCCCCGGCCCCAGCGCTGAGGGTTTTCCATTGCGCTGAGGTTTTCTGCAGGAACGTGCTGATTTCAGGGATATTTGATGGGAGGGAGGGTGGTTGTTAGCTCTTTTAATCCATTTCTTTGCACTTTGCCTTCAAGCCCAGGCTGAGTCACTGCACAGCTCCCTGGCTTTGCCCACACCCTGGCAGCCCCCGATCCAAAGGTGCCCAAACAAAAGCGCTGGATATCTTTGCAATTAATTAGTCTTAATGACAACCTCCAGCAGCATCAGCTCAGGGTGTCACACGAGCCACCATGAAGAGCTGCAACAGGGACCTGCTCTGGTCCTCTTCCTAGCACAACTCATTAATTATTCTAATTAAAACACGCGTTAGCAGGCACTTCTGATGGCGAGGGGCTGTGTGGGGCCGAGGGGGAGTGGGATCAGCCCCCAGCTCCTGCCTGAGGCCATTGGCTCTCAGCAAGAGCCTGAGGATGAAGAAGAGAATGAGCAGCAGAAGGAGAGGGGGTTTGGTCTGGGGACAGCGCTGGGAAGTGACAAGGTGTAGGGAGATGACATTGTTTTGCAATAACCTCCCAACCTTCGTTAATGCTGCTGTCAGAGCGCCGACGTGCTGCATTAATTAAAACGAATGGTACATGACAGAGCAATAATTCCATTATTTCTCCATGCTTGCACCTCCTTGTGCTTCATCCTTGAAGAGCAGGGCAGGGGACCAGGGTGCCAGGACCAGGGGTCCCTGAGCAGCCAAAGGTCCCTGACCTTCTGCCTCCTGTCAGGGACCTGGTGCCACAGCAACAAAGACACTTGGGGCTCTGTGGCTCCTGAGCCCCTGCACACCCCACACCACTGCTACAGCAAATCCCTGCCTCCCCAGCCATGAGGGTCCACATGCCACATCCACACAGGGACACACCGAGGGCAAGGAGGCCCCCAGAGCCATGGAGAGCATCCAGTAAAGAGACGAACCCTTCTCTCCCACAATTAACAACTGCAAGCAACAGACAGGGATGGAGTGATGGTGAATCAAGGGTTTGCTAAAATGCCTCCTCTGCAGAGGCTGTTCTCCCCCCCTCCCACACCTCTCCCTGCCTCTGTCCAACAGCATTCCCAAAAGACTAAACACCTTTGGTTTCCATGGCAGCCTGATTTTCAATGAGCATCCTTCAAGTCCTAACTGGAAAGAAAGTGTTTCATTAATGCATACAGGACACACTGGCATCTCCCCGGGGCGACAGTATCCTTCCCCCAAAACTAGAACCTTCTGCCCATGGCTTTTTATTTTAGTGGATTGATGGATTGACAGAGCCAAGGGAAGGGGCTGGCCAGGCTCTGCCACTGACTCCTGAAGCTTGCTTAGAGAGGAAATTCGGCTGCTTTTTCTTGGAGGAGATTAAATACATAAAGTGATGTTGAGCATCAGAAGGTGGCACACGGGGCCTCACTCTGGAGCAGATTCCTCCCCTCCAGCCCATCGAGGAGGGGACAGTGACACCTCCTGAGCTGTCCCAAACACCAATCTCCTGGTTCAAATTTGCCTGTTTCCATCCAGACTCTGCTTCTCTCTCCCACCTAACACAAGCCGAGCAGTTCACACACTCACAATTTGCAATTTCTTTTGGATTTAACCCCATTTAATGGCTCTGCCAGGCAGAAAGTGCTCAGAGCTGGGGAATGGGCAACTAATGAACTAAAGATTTGAAGCACGACACTTCAGTCCTGCTGGATTTCATGAGAAAGCCCCCAGAAATACTGCAGGATCAGAGTCAAAGGACATTCCCCCCCAGCCCAGAGGCGCCAGGGCAAAGCGGGGTGTGTTTGCTACGCCATGTCCAAATAAAGTAACCATTAAGCAGAACAAGTGAAAATTTTTAGCAGAGGATGCCCGGGGGAGGACGCAGAGCAACCCAACCTTCGCTAGCCCGGGACCCTTCAAAGGTTTTTTAAGAGACCCCAGGTCACGGCCCAGCCTCGGCCCTGGCTTTTCCCAGCCTGGAGGATAATTGCCGTCCAGCCGTGACGTACCCTTTCGCTGACCCCGCCGGGGTCCCAGCCACCCTCCAGGATTTGGCAAGGACAGATATACGGCTGGACCTCGGGGGGCTCCTAAAAGCAGGTCACGCCGAAACAATAAAGCTTTGTCGGAGGCAAAGAAGGGAGCGAAGCCGGGGGCAGCCCCGGCCGCTGCCGCGGGATTTACTGCCCGCAGATGGGGTGGGGGCTGTGGATGAAGCACCGAGCACCGAGCCTGTCCATGCACAAAGGGGTGGTCAAAGACCATCAAAGGTAAATGCAGATAAAAATGCTGCATAGGACACAAAGGTTTCATAGAATCATAGAATCAGATGTTGAGATAAAAGGTATTAGTTTTTAGAAGATCACCTAACAAAGTTAATTTTAGAATATAATGACCATCCACCTTGGTGCCTCCTTCTCCACTTTCTTTGAGAGGACACGCAATTCTTCATTAAGACTCAAAAGCTTCATGCACCAAAAGAAAAGCTAAACACATTTTCACTTGTCCAATAATGCCATCTGCACTGCATGGGGCTTTTTAACAGAGAAAAGCAACTTTTCCTTAATCCTTCTGCAAAAACAGGGCAGTTATCGCAGCCAAATTTCAGGCCAGCCTTATAGTTTTCTAACCATCCTTGTCCCACAGGCCCTGATGCATTTCCATGGCACAGGGCAGCCCACGAGCCCTCTCAGCAAAGCCTCTGGCGCTTGCATGAGGCAGCTCTCTGCCAGAAGAGAAAACCCATTAGAGCTCCCAAGAGCAGAAACACGCTGGAAGCCGCCCACGTCATTAAATGAATATTCATAAATTATTTTGCTACATAAACAATATTAATATCACACCTTCCACCTTCAAAAGCCCGTCGCAGGCAGGGATTCATTAAGACCCCAGACTCCCAGCAAAGGCCGCTCGCAGAGTTTTGGTTACATGGAAACTCAGAGACTTTATTAAACACGAGCAATATATTTATTTTAATAGAGTACAAAGCCTGGGTTTGGCCACCCTAAAACACCACTCGGAGCTCCGAATCTCCGAATAACCCGATCAAACAAGGCTAATGTGTGCAATATATCTTGGGTGAGTAATATACAGCCACATTTCCTGCTCCATTTACCCAGTTTTAACTACACCTGACCTACTCTTATCCTAATAGAAAACGGCTGCTCTTCTCATTGCCTGTCCTCCGCACATGTTTTTCTGATAATGACCAAACCTAAATCACTTCCCTTTCTCCTAAGTGCTGGGCACCAGCTGTCTTGTGACATTTAACTACAACAAGTCCTTTTGCAGGACCTCCAGGTTAGTTCCTGGAGCCCTGGCCCTCCGTCCCTGTGTCCTGTCTCCATCCTGCATCCGGGCATCGGAACTAAGGCATTAAGTGAAGTGGTGGGTCCTGACTTCATTCACAACAACCCCATGTGATGCTACAGGCTGGGGGAAGAGTGGCTGGAAAGCTGCCCAGTGGAAAAGGACCCAGAGGTGCTGGTTGACAGTGGCAGAACATGAGCTGGAGTGTGCCCAGGTGGCCAAGAAGGCCAGTGCCACCTGGCTTGTGTCAGCAATAATGTGGCCAGCAGGACCAGGGCAGTGCCCATCCCCCTGTGCTGGGCACTGGTGAGGCACCTTGAATCCTCAGGTCAGTTTGGGACCCCACATGACAAGAAAGACATTGAGGTCCTGGAGTCTGTCCAGAGAAGGGAATAGAACTGGGGAAGGGTCTTTGAGCATCAGGAGCAGCTGAGGGAGCTGCAGGGGCTCAGCCTGGAGAAAAGGAGGCTCAAGGGGGATCTTATCACTCTCTACAACTCCCTGACAGGAGGCTGTAGCAAGGTGGGGGTTGGTCTCTTCCCCCAAGTGACAAGCAACAGGACCAGAGGAAACAGCCTCAAGTTGCACCAGGGGAGGTTTAGATTGCATTTTGGGAACAACTTATTCAAAAGGGTTGTCCAGCCCTGGCACAGCTGCCCAAAGCAGTGGTGGAGTCACCATCCCTGGAGGGATTTAAAAGACATGTAGATGTGTCACTTAGGGACACTGTTTAGTGATGGTAAAGCTGGGTAAACAGTTGGACTCAATGACCTTAAAGGTCTTTTTCCAACCTAAATGATTCCATGATTCTATGATCACAGCCCCACGGGATTTCCTGTTTGGCCTCACCCAGGAAGCACGTGGAGGAAAACCTGGGAGCTGCCTCAGCTCTTGCTGCCAGTTGTTTTGCAAGCCAAGATCTCACTGCATCAGTGAGGATGCTCGTGGGAGCAAGCACCACACAGTACTTCATACCATGGTGAGAGGCTCCCCCAAACCCACCAGCATTGCCTCACAGAGCAGGTTCAGCTTTGTCAGGGAAAAAAATCTGCTTCCAACGGTGTTTCCCCCCCACCATGGAGCTTAGCTTGGAGTGTTCCATCGAGGTGGATGGAACACGAGCAGCGTGTTTAAATGGCCAATTTGACCAGAAAATGTGCTTGATTCACAAGCGCTGGCTGCGTTTTCTCCGGCGCTGAGAAATCACAGCTATATTTCATTATTGTTACTAATTGCTATAAAGTATTATGGGGAGGCAATGGCACAGGCAGAAAGAAATATAAACCATTTGCAGTCTATTGACCCCGGAGAACATTTCCCAAGCTTGCTTAGGGGTGCAGAAATCGGTGCTCGGTGCAAATAAATGAGCAAAAACCATTTTCCGAAGGAATTAGCGCAAGGCACAAGCAAATTGCAGCAATTGTCTCTCTTCTTTCTAAGTGCTGAATTGCCTCTATAATTCCCCATCATTTAGTTGCATAAATCTTGCACAAATAAACCAGTAATTTGCATATGCACAGAAAAGAAATTATAGAAACACGAGGAAAGAAGTTATATTTTTCCTTCACGAGCTGGAAATAAATATGCACTGCTTACTGCCTAAGCTGTGTTTGGCCCAGCTCAGAAATAAAAATTTAGGAAACCCTTTAATTTTCAATAATAAATACATATCAGAGGATAAAAAAAAATATAATTTGCGGCATGTGGAAGCCCATAGTTTCTAGGTTGATGCATTACAAAGTGAGACGGCTGCGGCAGCAGAGTTGTGCGTGTTCAGGCAGAGGATGCAGCGTGATCATAGAATCATAAAAGCCTAGAATGGTTTGGGTTGGAAGGGACCTAAAAGATCATCTGATTCCCACTCCCTGCCATGGGCAGGGACACCTTCCACTAGGCCAGGTTGCTCTAGACCATCGATGATGCTGACGCCTTCACGACCATGGCCAAGGGATGCAGCTCACCACGGCTTGTGGGAAGAGCAATGCTGAGGGGTCAACTGCCTCTGGGGTGGTTCAATCCAGCCCTTACTGAAATAAATCCAGAGGCTTTTGGGGAAGCAAACACCCCTTGAAGGCAACACCCCTTTACGAATCATCTCGACTGTCAGCCATGAAATGCCTGTTTGTTTGTTGTGATTTCTACGCAGTGCTCTGAGGTTTCACTACTACAGAAAACCCAGGGTCAAGCCCAGCAGCAATTAAATTCTCTCTCTAAATTACTGAGCCATAACGCACTGTCTGGCCGTAGACCCCACGGGTGGACAGAGGCACCAGTGGGCAGCAGGAGGTGGGAGCGACTCTGGCTGCTCTTCATGCTGGTGGAGGCTTCCCAGAGGAGCAGAATGGCTGTTTCCGATTAACTCCCCGTGTGACTGATCTCATTCTGGAATAAGAGGGTGTTATTCCAAAACACCATAATCCTCTTCCAAATGACTTAATCGCATTTGGAATAACGTGCTTTTCTTCCAAAACAGTCATATAGGAAAAAAATCAGCGGTGAAAAGAATCAATCAGAAAGAGCCCTTTGGAATAACACCTCATCCAGAAGAGCTCTCAGAGGGGACGTGTGATACTGCACTGGTTTACAAAGATTTAATACATCACTATCTGCAGTAATTCCTGAAGGCTGAGAGAGCAGCATGACTGAGGCCCAAGGCATCTCTCCTTCCTCACTTTGTCTCCAAAGCTGTGGAGCTCCACAATGATCCCACTACGCACTGGTGCCTCAAGCACCCACCCACCTCGTGGTCCCTACGGACCACATGGGGCACCTCTCCATGTCACGTGTCTGGAGCGTTGCTGCAAACTCACTGCTCAGGGGTGTGTCAGTCAGGCCAAGTTGGAAAGATAAAAGAATGTAGGAAGACCCAGGCTGCATGACCAGGAGAAGGTGCCACCAACACCCACTGGCTCCCATCCCACAACCCTTCTTTGTCTCCTCTGCTTCCCCCACACCACCAGGGCAGGAAGACTCTTGTGTCAAGGAGGAAGAAGCAGCAGTGACCTGGGATGAAAGCAAGAGCTCTCACATCTTTCATCCATTAACTAATCATTCCTCCTGCACAACACATGTGCCGATTCATCATAAGGTGATCAATACCTTCCTTGAGGCCCCAGGATGATGAACGTCTCTGCTGATATTCAAATGACCTTGAGAGAACAGGGGCAGCTCCCTCAGGCACAGGTCAAAGAGCCAGGACTGAAGCGCTCTGTGAGATGATGAGTGGTCCCAAGACATCTCTGTAAGGCACAGAGAAATGTTTTTGGATAGAAAGCTTCTCCTACAACATGAGGGAAGATTTTACATCCTGCAGAGGCTGGAAGATGATGCTGGACCAAGAGGATGTGGATTTTGTGTGCAAGGCTGGAGCAGAAGGATGTGACACCTGCCTGCAAAAGGGCAACATGATTCCCCATCCCATGCTCTTGCTCTGGGATTAGGGTCCTCATGGCATCTCTGTGTGCAGTCAGAGGTGGATCAGAGACTGTGATCTCCATTCCTCATGGAGTCCATGAGCCCCATGTGCTCCTGTTTGGCTCCTCTCTCAGGTGCATCCCTCGCTCCATCCCTAAGGTCTGTGGCAGGGTAAGGCCCAGCTCTCACCCTCTCCAAACCATCGTTCATCTCACCAACCCAGCAGGACCCAGAAGCTGCTGTTCTGTGTGAGGAATTTGTCTTCAGCCATGGATCTTCCCTTTGCCCACTTCCAGCAATGCCAGCAGGAAAATAAACCCCAGTCCTCCTCCATGTGCAATGCAAACCCAGCTCAGCCCTGTGGGCTGCCTGTGGACTACAACATGTGTGGTTTTCCTTTCTCAGAAGGGGAAAAAAGAAAGATAACTCTAGAAAACTAAAGCAGTTCCCCACCTTCAGAGAAAGTGAAAAAGAATCCTTTAAGACAGCTGTTTGTCCTGCAAAGCACCACATTTTGCCCCAAAAATTATAACTGAAAGAAATGCTGAGAACTGGCAAAGCTCCTACAGTAGTTGTTTGCGTGATTTAGGTTAAAAATAATTGCTGTCCAGGCTTATCTGCCTGACATAAGTAATTAGATCACAAGAGTACTTATAAGCTGCCATTTCCTATGAGCATATTTTAACATGGCCTTTATCGTTTGACCTTTATATCTGCAGAGGCTCCATCCGCTCCCTGCTCCTGTGATGGATTTATTTTTGAAGATTGGGCTCGGGCTTGCCCGTCCTCAGGCGAGGATGTGGCACAGGAGACATATTTCAGCCCCAGCAGCTTCTGCAGAGAGGAGAGATCCTCCCTTCACACAGAGGAGATGAGCCAAGCCCAGACTCTGCTGCAGCTCCACCAGAATTAATCTGCAGTTAAAATTATTGGTTGCACCAAGGGAAGCTACTGATGGGTTCTAGAAAGGGTTGGCAGTGTAGAACTAGTGGGACATGGCAACACACCACTGGAAGAGAATGGTCCTTCTTATATGAGATATATTCATATATCTCACATATTCATACTTTCCCCAAAAATATTCCCACTTTTCTCCCCAAAAATGGAGAAGCCTGAAGATTCTTTCTTGTACATCTCAAAAGCAGGAGGTGTGCTTCTCAGCTCATTGAGGAAGCAATTCCCTGACTCCCAAAGCCCAGAGGAGGCCAAAAGCAAAATGCCAAGAAGGAAAAGGACCCAAGAGATTCAGTTCACTGTCAGTATTTTGAGACACAAAAAGAGCCATAAGGAGACTCCAATCCCATGCACAACAAACCCTACAGATGCAGAGCAGGTAGTGGAGTCCTTCACAGCTGAGCAGCTCTGAGTAAATTAAAAAAACCCAAAATCTAAGACAACATCAACTATTTCCTTTCTCTTTTTATGAATCCCAGACTTGAGTAGGCTCCCTCTTCCTATCAGCATCCCTTGAGAAGCAATTTGACTTTGCTGGAGCTGTCAGATTTGCAAAATAAGAGATTTCCTTTTTTACACCTCACTCAACTTTTTAATGAAATCTTCTTTCTTTCTAAAAAACATTTTCAACCCCCCCTCACTACTGATGAATTTGCTTTTCTCTTATTGTCAGAACCTTCTTAGCAACGTAAAGACCCTACATTTGAAGAGTAAGCAGGGACTGCTAAAAAGTTGGAGCTTGTATTTATTGCAGTGACAACACCGAGGCTGCTTCTAAGACAGTATTTCAGAGCACCAGCTCAAGTCCCACCAAGTGGTGGGAGCTCTCCCATCCAGCTCATCCAGCACTCCACACCTTTGGAGTGTGTGGAAAAGCTAATGGGGCAATTCATCCCTTGCCACAGATAGGACATGACATGGACTGAAAAGATGCTGGATCACCCACTCAAGGTTTCCACCAAGTGCTGCCTTCCCACCACATCCTGAGCAAGCCCCCAGTCCTTTTTCCCTGGTTTCCTGCTGGTAGCTCTTGGTGGATTTGAGGAGCTGAGAAGCACCATCAGTCCCATATAAAAGCCAAGGCTGTGTTAGAAATTCAGTTGCTTTCAGAAGAGGTACAGATGCCACCCAGAGCTGTTTCCCATCAGGTGAGCAAAACCAAGGGTCTCTTCTCAGTCCCACAGAACTTTGTTTCATCTGCAAGTTTTTCTCTTTTAAGGGGAGGCAGAATAGATCTTAACAGGATTTCAGGACTGGTTTATCTATCAAGGACAAAATCCCACAATGAGACAACATCACAGGGAGATTATTCCATGTTCTCTGAAGGAGAGAGCACAGGCTTATCCTGAAACAAGGCTTGTTTCTGTTGAGGTAATGACAGATAATTGGTGACCCCCTTTGCATAGCTGGGTGACCCAGTGAGCACTCCCAAAGTAGAAATGCAGCAGCATTTCCAAAGGGAAGGAATCCAAGGTCTGATGTGGACTCAGCCTGAAAGAAAAACTTCTGGAAAGGATCAGGGCAAGGCCATGAATTTATGAAGTAGTTGTTCGGCTGACTCTAATTTTTAAAGCATTATTATCCTTTTAGCAGGGCTGTTGGGTAGATGGAAGCCAGAGCCAGTGTGATGAAGAGCAGCTGAACAGCGATTTGCAGCAGTTCCTCCTGCCTTCCACACTTTTTTTCTGCAGAGCAGCGAGCCAAATTGCTTGTAACCAGCTTACTGAAGCCCAAAATGCTGCAAAAAGGGAAATTTCTGGGCTGGTGGTGTGAGGAATGAAGAGGGAGAATGAAAATGAAAAAGGAAGAGAAACACTAATGGCAAGTCTGGAGACCCACCGTTGTTCCAAAGCCAGACAGGTGATGGGAATATTTGCTTCAAATCCTTGGAGATTCTTTCTAGACTGACCCAAAGCAGGCAAACCAAAGAGCAATTTCTGCAGATTTAAATGCATTTTGTGTGCCATTGCAGCAAATCCTCCCCTTGCTCACAGTTATATCCACTGCATTTCTCCAGCAAAAGCAGCTCAGTCGGATGCAGCACCTCTCTAACCTTCCAGGTGCTCCTATGCCACTCCCAAGTAATGCAATCAAAACAATCCAGCTAAAAGCATTTCATCTGGCCTAGGCTGAAATTAATTGTTTCGAATAAAACTAAAGCTCTTTGGGACAACTAATGGGTGCTTATTAGTACAGGCAATGGACTATTCAATCAACCATACAGGGAAACTAATGGGGATTGATGGCCAAAATACAAGATGAGGGCTTAACTCTTTAAATAAACAGTTGATGGGCTGGTGATCAGTCTAATCTTAGGTATCTGTGGGGCAAGTTCATACCTAACTCATGAAGAGACAAACAAAATAGCCTCACTGGGGCCCTGGGGGTTTTAATGTTATTGCCGTGGCAGCAGGTGGGTGTCCCAGAGATGCTCATCTTCCCAGACAGGACAGGTTTGGGAGAGAGTTAGAAAGCAGCTGGAAAACCTCTGGATGAACATTTGCACTCAGTATGGCCCTTTTTTCCAAACCACTTAGCAGACAATCCCACCTTCCCTGCTTCCTCTCCTCCTTTCAGCAAAGGCTTCCCAAGATTTTTCCAAATCCCAAGATTTTTACCCCTTTTTCCTTTAGCAGACAGAGGAATGGAGTGATTTTCAGAGCTGAAGGAAGGGCACATGCACCTCTGGGGCTTCCAAGTCACTCTTCTCTGCAGCAAACCATTCCTTGATCTCCACCCTCCCATTTCCTTCCCTTTGAAAGGCCTCCAACCGGATCACAGATGGCAATTCCTATGTGACAGATCCTAATGTCATTATTGACGACACACCAGATGTCCAGGGAGGCATATTGCTCCTTTTAATCCAAAATTCATCAAGACCCTCACCTTTGTAGTTTAGGGTGAGTGTAAAGGTATCTGCATGGGAAGGGGTTGGGGCCACATATTTTTTTTCCCTCTTGCCTCATTTTTGCTTGGAGGAGGGGAGAGCTTTGCACAGCGTGGCTGGGAGTGACTGAACCCGACACCAAAGGGGTCCTGTTCTCAACAGAAGCATCATTAAAATGCTACAAAAACCTCTCTTGAACTTTAAAAGGTCCTGAGAAGGGACATGCTTCATGTGACAGGGTGCCTATGAGCCTAAAGCCATTACAAAGTGCTGCTCCTGCTCCCGGCTGCATTTTAGTTGAGAGAAATTATTCCTAACAATTCCTAGTTGAGAGAAAGAAATACTTCCTATTTTGGGTTATGGAGCAATCCTGACTCCTAATGTATCAGTTTGTCTCCTGCCTGTCAGCTAAATACAACATATTTTTCCATAGATTAAGTGCTATACAGCTCTCCTGCCATAAGGCACAGCAGCTGGATAAAAAGGGAATGACACGGGATCAGCGTACGCGGGAGATGCGGTGTGGACCACAGCACCAGGTAAAAATCCACAGGTGACTTGTTCCCACGAATATTTTAAAGCAAGAGCTCTCATGCTCATTATCTCTCTTGGAGACAGGGAAAAAATCCCAACAGCCTTTGTGGCAGGGAAGACAAAGCTTCGCTCGGTGGGAGATGTTCTATACGGCATAATGTATGCCGGGAGCAATCCCGGTGTTTTATGGGCCCGGTTAGTGTGAAGTGCAAAACAGGCTTGGGGCTGAGGTTGCATTATTCATGGGGGACCTTAAATATTTCAGTGCTAGACTGAGGTAGGGAACAACAGAGGTACTGTCCTCTGTCTTCCCCTAAAACCACTGTTTGTGTTTAAGAAGGCAAGCGGGTAATCTTTTCCTTTCAGTGTAATGCCACGCGCTGACACATCCCAGGGAAAAGCAGGAGAACAGTGAGGCAAACCCCACAGTCCCTCCAAGGGAGAGGGAATTGCCCTGTCCAAAAGATCAGTCCTGTCTTTGGAAGAGGAACAATTCAGTGCCTGACATTTATATTTGGCGATGATTCACCAGTTCTGCTGTGTGCGAAGGGACACATCAGCAGGTGGGTGTGCAGACAAGGAAAGTTGCTGGCAGTTTTTCCCCTTGGAAGCAGCAGGATTATCTCCACACCACTCTCCAATCCCTCTCCTGTGTATGACTTACTTATCAGGGGCAGTGGCTGGTTCACAGCAGGGCAGGGGGAAGCTGTGCTCTAACCTGAAATCGCAATATCTGGGGTAATGTGGTCAGAGCAGCGAAGGGCAGAGGCAGGTGAGGAGGCAGAGCTGCCTCTGTGCAGATCCGCTGCTGCCATCAGCCGGCAACTGGAAACCAGCACAGGGCACATCCCCTCCCTGGGACGAGAGCTGAACCAGGCACAACACACACCACTTGTGCCAAACCCTCCACTGGCTGGTTGCATTCCAAAGAGGTATTTTGGGGCGTAAAAAAGAGCAACCCAGCAGACGGGATGCTCAGACACAGGGGAAGGTTGGACCTCCCAGGCAAAACTTGCTTTTAAGAGCTGCTTTATCCTTTCCAGTGCCATGGAGCTGAGAGTCACCAAAGCTTAGGGATGGAGCGAGGGTGTGGACAGGGTTGGGTATTTTGGAGCTCAGCAGCAGTGGGATCACTCAGGCAGCTTCCTACACACTGTTCACACAGTTGGACCTGAGCTGTGGTGTGCAGTTCCCCTGCAGACAGCCTGGGTCTTGCTCTTTAATCCTACAGCTCTAGTGTGGTGTTGAGATTCGTGCACAGTGAGGTTTGGCCAAGCTTCAGATAACCAGTTATTTAAGACAACATGATTCTGGCCAGAGCTACACGAGATTCCAGACCTTTCTCACTTCTGTTTCCCTTCCTGCAAAACACCCTGCAAAGATAAATCTTGGCAGCTGTCTCTTGCACGAGATAAAACAGAACCAGCTCCCCCGATCTGACACAGCTGAAGTGCACCAAAACCCGTTTCTGCTCTTTACAGAACCATCAGAAAGAAACGTAAGTGCCTTCCCCAACAGTAAGAAACCCCAAGATTTCAGTTCTGATGATTAATTTGTCTCTCTCCCATGTTCCTTCTCAGCTTAGATCAAGGTTCATAGAGAGAAATTCAGATTTTATAGCCAGAAAACCATTGTATTAGTTTATTTCTGACCTGTTATATGTATTTCCTACATGGAGTTGTTTGCACGCAGCCCCTTCCAAAACAAAGCTGCACAACTTTTCTTTTGAAAAGAAAAGCGCCAGGACACGTTGCTGCCTCTGGGACAACTGGTGCACATCCACAGGTCTCTTCCTACAGGACTGACAGGACCACTTTAAAGACTCCTCTTTCATTTAGATTAACTGATAATTAACAGACACAGCTGTTGCATCTTTGAGAAGACAGAGAACACAGAGACTGCAGTGAAGGGATGGGCATGACCTGCACATGTCCCATGCCAGAGCACTCGGCTTCCTCCAAGCAAGAGCATTCCCAAGAGCCAAATCCTGGTGCAGCCCCTGTGCTGCCCTGGGTATCCCCATACCATTTATCTCCTTGGAAAAGCTGCAAAGCTCTCGTCTGGGAGGTGGGGAAGAGGCAATAGGTCCCTCCTTGCTGCAGGGGTGTCCCTGCAGACTCTCCCTGCACCAGGCAGGTGCAGTGCAGACATTGGGGTGCTGCCATTCCCAGCTCCTGCCAAAGCTGACCCAGAGGATCACTCCTGACCCAGTTTGCATTGGAGCCCGTGACCTAGAGGTGAACTGCTCTATATCCCATATCCAGTCTCCCACTGAGTTTATTTTCTGGTGTGGTAGATCAAAGACTGCTGTAAGGAGAAAATCTATCAAAGGCTCAGCACCCTAAGATAGATTCAGCTCACTTTTATGTTTACTTTTAACAAGCATGCTCCTTCCTATTGTTCGGCAATTGCTTCAAAATGGATAATTATCAGATTTCCCTATTAATGGGAAAAATCAGGCAGTCATAAATCTTAAAACTTGCTACTATCTGCACACTGCATGTATCACATTAGGGAAAAAACAATCTGTGGAGAAAAGCTATTACAGAGTGACCATGGCTCGGCTCAGCAGGTGGTTTTAATTTCAGCAGAGGGGATCCTTCCAGCATCCTTCCCAGCATCCACCAGCCCTGTTCTTCCCACTGCTTCCCTGTAAGCACTGCGAAATTCCAGTGCCAGCCTTGCATATCACACACCACAGCACTTCTCTGCATCTGAGATGACTGCCAGCTCCTCCCTGCATCTGCCTTGTCCTTCATCCAATCCTAGAACCATTTGGGTTGGAAGGGACCTTACAAAGCATCTCATTCCAGCCCCCAGCCATGGACAGGAACATCTTCCACTAGACCAGGTTGCTCCAAACACCATTCAACGTGTTTGGAAGAAGTGAAAAGTTCTTTTATTCCCCCTCCACAGAGACCCACACAAAGCTGAACACCGACTCAAATGACTGGTGGACACGCTGCCTTTCAAGTCCTGGTATCTCCCTTCCCGCACAGAGAGCGAACAAATAAGGGCACATGGACCAAAAGGTACAGGTTGGTCTGGTGGTTAAAGCAACAGACTGGCATTCAGAAAATTCCAGGTGGGACTCTGGTCCCTTTGCTCAAAAAGGGTTGGAATCTAAAGTAGCCATGAGGACTAGTCTGAGTTATTCTACAGGTTTTGAGTGGCTTTGGGTAAATTGCTTACCCACCCTCAGTTCCCACTCCCTGTGCTTGCTGGGATACTCATGTCCATTTTGCCGGGATGCTGCAAGGATTATCTGGTATTTGGAAAGCTCTTAAATCCCTGTAACTCACAAGTAACAATTAAATGTGGTTCTGCTTTCAGATCAGAACTACAATAATTGAGAGCTGAGCACATTTTGTTTAGCTTTTCCTATGACTGCCTGAATTCACTGAGACAAGTGACAGAGAAATGATGATGATTCATCAGATGATTTGATTCATCAAATTCTTGACTATTTCCAAACCAGTTCCCTTTAATCTGAGCAATGGGAAAAACGTTAAAGGCAAGACTATTTTACACAGCTGACTTAAGAAGGCTGTTTTATTCCACATTTCTGTTTTCAATAAACATCCCAGGACAAACACATTCCCTGCAGCAGATCTATGCAAAGGACAAAAAGGTGTTAAAACCAAAGGGGGGAGCGGGGGGGGGGTGAGGGGAAGAGATAAACAGTTTACTTGTATTATCTTTACCATATGTTCTATTCCAACTGGATACACATAAACAGCATGTAATCTTCAAGCTCAGCTTTAGACTCTTTGAAGTGACCTGACCATACTACTGATTTATTTCAAACTAACCTTTCTCTTTGAACCCTAGGTCAAGGTTAATTCCATAATAAAACATACCTTATACAGCTGGCTGTTCCAGTGGTGCTAGCAAGGAACGAAGCGCTCAGTCATAAGCATTTGTTTCACTGAGTGTGGTATTGTATTTCTATTTTCCCTTCCCTGTATTAATTTCCTTCACAGACCCTAGTTAAGGGGAAAAAAACCTCTTTTCCGGTCCATGAGATCAATTTTAAACACACTGGAATTAAATGAAGACATTTAAGCCACATTTCTTCGCTGAAATGCATCCGCCAACACCAGAAACTATTTTTATTACAGTCTATGTTTAATAATCAGATCTTCAATTTCATAAGAAGCCGTGCAGCCACGTTATTCAAACTCTTGCACTGGCAACGACCCTTTCAGTATCTTTTACAAAACCATCTTTGCACTGAATCACAGCAAATCACCAAGGATAGCTTTTCTATCTGGGAAAATGAGAGAACGGAAATACATTTGAAGGGCACTTCTCTGAAAAGCAGAAGAGAGTTCCTTGCCAGTGCCCCAGCCAGGCTTGCTGCCTGAGGGTATTAAAAGGTAGAAGCCCTCCAAGCAGGGGTACAAAGGTGTGGGAGAAAGCTTGGGATGTGGGATGCAGTTACTGGGAGATACTGAGGTGCACAACACACTGCTGCTCATCAGGTTGTTTTTTTAAGAGGACTGGAAAGATGCTTGTGAGTCTCAGCCTTCAGTCCACAGCATGTGCTTGCAGCACTTAATTAAAAAGCCACAACACCAAAGCTAAACCAGCAGCTGTTCCATATTTCTCCTGACTCCAAAGCCTTGCCAACATGGTCCCTCCTGGGGCTGTCGGGAGAGGGATGAGTAGAATTCTTGTGGGTTTGGGGCTTCTGCAAGGCACAGGCTAGAAAATCTTATCTGCTGCAGGTAACACCAGGGGGGATTGTGCTTCCCCTCCAAAGGAACAATGGTTTTATCCTCACACATTTTGCAGGCCTGAGTCTACAGTGGTTGATGCTCAGCACCAAAAGCACGCAAAAGGTGCACCGCCCCTAAAACTGGCCCCAAAAGCTTTCAGTGCTTCATCTCTGCCTTAGGGGCAGCTTTGTAAAACAGGGTTTAGATGAGTTTGGGCAGACAGCGCTCTCGGGCAGCATCGATACAGCAAACTTGTTATCTCATCAATATCTGTCACTGTCGAACGCAGCTGAGCTTGCCGTAATGGAAGCACCATCCATTTGGAATCCCAAAGGTAGGCATCAGTTTTGGATCAATGCTCTCAGAATCTCCATTAACTATTACGATGCCAGTGATATTTTAGATCTATTTTGGGTTAATTTCTTTATGCCACGACAAGACCACAGAAGGCCTTCACTGCACTCTTAAAACAAATAAGAAGTGGGGGCACAGTAAGCCCAGCACCCCCAGAACTGACGTGGTTCCAAGGAAACCCTTTTCCCTCCAGCTCTCCATTCCCAATGCAGCACACTGTCTTTCTTTTCCAGCTTCTCCTCAGGGACTGTTGGCTGTCCCCACTCCTTAGTCACATGCCAGGATGTTCCCCATAGCAGAGCCCCAGCTGGCAGTGCCCGTGTGTGTCCTGCCCTCCACACCACGCTCTGTTCAAAATCGCAGCCCCGGGCGTGTTGGGAGGTAAGATACAGAAATTCCTGAACAGGAGTGTCTTCACCTGTCCCAGGGATATCAGCAGTACTCCTCCTCTCTCCTCTACCACAGTGAGTGGTATCTTAAATGAGATCACTGGAATTATATAAGTTCAAGAGCTAAAAATAACAATGTAAATTTCCATCCAAATGCCTTGAAAGAGACACCTCTACTATTTTCTAATCCTCTTAAATGGGCACAAAAAATTATTACATCAAATGATTTATTAGTGAATGAAATCAGCCAATTAGACAGCCAAGGACTGATTTCTCAAAAGGATCACACATAACAATTTAATATCATGGGAGATAATAAACATGTCCTGAGCTGGATCACTGAGTGATGTCGCTAACAGCCTGTCAGAGATAGCAGATATTTACAGCAGAATAAGGCACCACATCAGATAAAGTAAAATACATCCTCTCAAGGATATAGAAATACGGAAAGGAATCACTCCAGCTGCATTTCGAGTCTGGGTAATTTCCATAACTCCTGAGAAAAAGCTTTGTGTGGTGCTAGACCACTTCTTAAGTCACCCATCCATGCTCCTGGCACGTCAGGGGAGACCCTCTGGAGCAAGCAAGGGAAAAACAGCACAGACCTTACAGGCTGAATGACGTTTTAAAGAAGAAACAATATACAGACAACTAGTAAATTGAGTAACCTAAACCAAAGGTACATTTAAAATCATTTTATCTACATGTTGCCACTAGATGTGAGACCTAAGCAAGTATTTGTGCTGTTCTGGAACTGCTGGCTTGCTATTGCAGCCTTGTTCATGCAGCTGTTACTGAAAGACACTTTTTGATAAACTGGTAAAAAGCAAGTAAATAAACCTATAAATCAACTTGATTTATATACACCATACATTTCACCATTGTGAAATAATTTGCAATTTAATGTAACTGTGCACAGCCTATGATCCCTCTGGTCCTATCCAGAATTTTCAAACTTCCTTATACTCCCAAGCTATTCAAGTAGGTGAGTAAGAACAGGAACTCTGCACTTGAATGAAATCCATGTTTTGTTTGCTTTGCTACCAGTTTGCTCTTAGACAGGATTCCTGTTTAAGGAAGGCTGTACATTGCACCTCTGCCAATCTCTGGAGATGCAGCTGTGAGACAAGAGCCCACTAACTGACCTGAGGTATCCACAACTGACCTTAACATTTTCCTGGGTATCTGCAATAGTCCGTGTGTCACTNTGACATGGTCACGGTGCAACTCACATTCCAGGACACTGCCATCGTCCCTCCAGTGTTCCCTGCCTTGGGGTCCTGATGCTCCAGCATCACGGGTATGGAGAGCTGGGCTCCCCTCCATGTCCTCCCTGCCCCATGGGCCTGCCCTGGTCTATACCTGAGGGGAAGGTGACACGTATCCCCCCTGACCCATAACCCCTTCCAGTCTCTATCTGAGAGGAGAATACAATAGCCCCCTTTACCCCTCTCCTACCTGAGGGGAAGGCACCATCCCTCCTGAACCTTCCCAGTCTCTATCCGAGAAGAAGATGCCAGTTCTGCTCTGTACCCTTTTCATGGTCTCTACCTGAGGGCAAGGGGCCATTTCCCCCCAGGGCCCTTCTCCAGGTCTCCACCTGAGGGGAAAGCACTATTTTCCCACTGCCCCCCTCTCACAGACTCTACCTGAGGGGAAGGTGCCATTGTTGCCCTCTGTACCCTTCTCCCAGTCTTTGCCTGACGGGAAGGCGCCTTTTACCCCCGAACCCTTTCCTGGANACTGAGGTATCCACAACTGACCTTAACATTTTCCTGGGTATCTGCAATAGTCCGTGTGTCACTTGAATCAGTTACTCCATGGACACTGCAACAGTCCTCCTGAATGAAGAAACCAAGAAAGGAGTCAGAAGATACCCCGTATAGCTAAATATTTCCAAAACTGTACTTAGGAGACCAACAGTGTTTGGGTTGAGGAGACCTTCACCCTGATGATGGTGATTTCTAAAACATTTTTGAGCTGGTGAGATGGTTCTCAGCACCATCACTGCACCACTATTCCAGGGAGGAACACTGAGCCCCAATCTCAGGCAACACAGTGAACGCCACCTGGTGAAACCAGTGGTAAGAGGTTCAACTAAAAAGCAAATTCCTCTCCCTTAATCCTGCAATGCCAGCTTGCAGAGATGACTCAAACAAACTTGGATTCATTCTCAAGGCTACAAGTTTGGATGATAAAGGGAGCTGTTGAGGAGTAATGACATCTATAAGTTTTTGATATAAGTAAGTCTGTTAAAATTAGAGCTACATAAAACCAAAAAGCAGTCTCCCTGGATGACCTTTCTGGCTGCTCTGTGTTGCTGTTTCACGTGAATGCAATGCCCAAGCTGTGAGTTTGCATTTGCCATGCCCCAGCCTGGGATGCTGTGCAGGGGGTGGGGCACAAGCCATCTGATATGGTCACGGTGCATAAAACATTCCAGGACACTGCCATCGTCCCTCCAGTGTTCCCTGCCTTGGGGTCCTGATGCTCCAGCATCACGGGTATGGAGAGCTGGGCTCCCCTCCATGTCCTCCCTGCCCCATGGGCCTGCCCTGGTCCATACCTGAGGGGAAGGTGACACTTATCCCCCCTGACCCATAACCCCTTCCAGTCTCTATCTGAGAGGAGGATACAATAGCCCCCTTTACCCCTCTCCTACCTGAGGGGAAGGCACCATCCCTCCTGAACCTTCCCAGTCTCTATCCGAGAAGAAGATGCCAGTTCTGCTCTGTACCCTTTTCATGGTCTCTACCTGAGGGCAAGGGGCCATTTCCCCCCAGGGCCCTTCTCCAGGTCTCCACCTGAGGGGAAAGCACTATTTTCCCACTGCCCCCCTCTCACAGACTCTACCTGAGGAGAAGGTGCCATTGTTGCCCTCCGTACCCTTCTCCTAGTCTTTGCCTGACAGGAAGGCGCCATTTACCCCTGAACCCTTTCCCGGTCCCTACCTGAGGTGAAGGTGCCATTGTCCCCTTTACCCGTCTCCTGGTGTCTACTTTAGGGGAAGAGGCCATTGCCCTCTGTGACCCTCTCCTGAGGGGGTGGTGCCATTTTTCCACTGCGCCCCTCTCACAGTGTCTACCTGAGGGGAAAGCACCACGCCCTCCTCGTACCCCTCTTGAGATCATTACCTAAGGAGAGGGCACCATTCTCCCTCACTCTGTACCACCCTCCTGCTCTCTGCCTGAGAGGAAGATCCTATTGTCCCCTGTACTCCTCACCTCTACCTGAACTGAAGGTGCCATTTCGTCCCTGCGCTGCTCTTCTGGTCTATACCTGAGGGGAAGATGCCATTGTCCCCTATACCTCTCTCCCCCCGCACCTCCCTCCTCCGACAAACGGCCACACCGGCCGCCCTCACTCCCTCCCGGCCGTGCGGGCCCCGGCTGCGGCCGAGCGGCGCGGGGCGGGCAGCGAAGGCAGCGGGGCGGAGCGGGGCGGAGCGNTCGCCGCCGCGCTGCAGAGCTACAAGCGAGACTCGGCGCTGAGGCCCTTCCCGGGCCGCTACGCCAGCGGCGACTCCAAGGACTTCGAGGGGCTGGTGAGTGCCGGGGAGCTCCCGTCGCTCCATGGGCGAGTCCGGGCTGCCCGCTGAGGGGAGGGCAGCGGCGCCTCGGGGGCGGGGATGAAGTGGGATGAAGGGTTTATCTAATCCTAGGATCCAGGTTTAAAAGCATAGCTGGGTTTCTGAGCGATAAACCCGCGCTTGGAAGCACCGGTATGGGGATGTGGAAGGTAAGGAGCGAAGGGGAACAACGAGAGGACGAGGGGAAGCAGCCTCAAGCTGCCTTAGGGAGGTTTAAATTGGATATTAGGGGAAATTTCTTCCCTGAAAGGGTGGGCCAGCACTGGAACAGGGCTGCCCAGGGAAGTGGTTGAATCACTATTTCTGGAAGTGTTCAGAAAACTTGTACATGTGGCACCTGGGGACATAGTTTAGTCGTGGGCTTGGCAGTGCTGGGTTAGTGGTTGGTCTCGATAATCTCAGACATCTTTTCCAGCCTTAGTGTCTCTGTGATTCTAAGGAGCGTTAGAAGAGCTTGCCCCTACATGAAATTCAAATTAATATCAAAGAGTTTGCATATTACATGGCCTGAACACCCACGTGTCAGTCCTGCACGTTTCCCTGTGACAGCTTGTTTTCTTTCAGGAGTGTGTTTCATTGTTCCTGTGCATACCCTACAGATACTGCTGGTAAATATAAATATTTATAACTTCTCTGGTATTTGCTTTCAGAGCAATTGGCAAACTTTCCCACAAACTGGATACAAATGTTTATATCTCAGAACAGAAGAACCTGGTTTTCAGTTTGTTGGGTGAAATATTGTTTTGTTTTCACTAGAGGTCCCTGTTTAATCACAGTGGAATGAAGGAGCTTGCACTAAATGGCTCTGTATTTAGCTTGCAGATATCGATGCTCTACCAAGCCTGAAAGAACTTCTGGAGTCTCTTCCAAACACAGAAAAAAGGACCTGGGATCTGTTCAGTTGGATTCTATCATCTAAAATCTTCACAATACAAAGTACTAAGAAACATGAGGTAAGTTTTGAATTCTTAAACTCTAGATTAGAGTTTCTTTTTTAAGACAAACTTGCATACTTCAGAGAGTATTTCCTCCTGCCAGAATTAATTGATTATTGTGAGAGCTTGACTGGGGTGTCCCTGAGTTAGGTTCTGCTTGTCACTGAGGAAAACAACTGTGTCTTCTGCCCACTGCCCCAAAAATGGAAAGATTCAGCACTACTGAGATACTTCTGTGACAGGGATCAAAATAGTTGTAGAGATTAGCAGCAAGATGAAAACAACTTCTGTTTTCACTTCTTTTTTTTGTCTTCCAAGATCAGCTGATGAATATATCATCTTAGCAGACAAAACAGAATTTTGATATTGTCCTTACATCAAATAATTAATAATCACAGTTCAGGGTTGTTGGTTTTTTTTTGGAAAGAAGAATTAGAGTTCAACTTTGATAGCAAGGAACTGTTGGAATTTTTACTGTCTGCGTACTCCTTCTGAATTGTGACATTCTAACTCAGAAAAGCATAATCAGAATACATCAAGCAATGTGAAGGGTCAGGAAGCAGAACTTCCACTGAGTAATCTGACCCCATAAACCAACACTGATATTTCTTCCTGTTTTTAAGTATGAGAAGATCCAAGAGCTCACAGGGATGTCTGGGGCTGCAGTTCCTGCTCCAGACTATCTCTTTGAAGTTGTGTATTGTGATCAAATGAATACCAAGTTTGCTGAGACCAAGGGAGAGCGGGACCTCATCTATGCCTTCCATGGGAGCCGCCTGGAGAACTTCCATTCCATCCTGCACAATGGCCTGCACTGCCATCTGAACAGGGTGAGGCTCCTGCTATTGGCACCATCTTCTCTAGTCACTTGCAGATAGGGACACCTTTTAAAAATAGGCCCAGAATCCTTTTAGGGGTGAAACGTGAAACGTGCTGATGATCATGTGCTGCTGTTTTCACTTCAGTGTAGGCCTTAGTGGATGGTTGGATTTTCTACTGGAAGTAGCATGAAACCCTTTTCTCCAGCATGACAAATCATGACTGTCCTTTGCTTCTTTGTAAGGAAGTGTAATTCCTCCAAAAATACTGGCCTGTCTGACAGTCTGCAGCTGGACAGTGCCTGTCCACAAAGGAGGAGGAGGATAGTGGCCCAGGCAATGTAGAGATTCTCTCTTTCTGTGTGGCCTTATGTTTAGATCAGCAAAGTTTTAGGTGCTACTCACAAGTGGAGCCTTCTTTAAATGGCCTGGTTTGGGGAGACATCCCATAGGATCTGCACCTCTTCTGATTTCAGTGGAAAGGCAGTTGGAACTCCTGGCTTTTTGTGTCAGCTGTAAGGCAGCTTTGACACAGCAGCTGCTTGACCTTCCAGTCAACCTGGACTATGCTTTTTCCCCACATTCTAGATGAGTAATGGCTTATCAGGTACAATGGACTTACTGGATTAACAATTTTAGCCAGTATGGCAAATGCTCTGATTCCAAGTTATTAAAACACTTTTATTTGAAAGGCATTCATAATTGAAAAGTACTTCCCTCTTTTCTAGTAAGGCATAGATTTAATCCAAGTAAAGCCTTGCCTTGTTTGGGGAGGCTGGATTATTTGAATGATGACAATCTCAATAAATCAATGAAATGCCTTTTAACAGCAGGGCAGTTGTGTTGATGTAAAATACTTATGCTGGCAGACGAAATCCAAATCCGGGAAAGCATGAATCTGTCCACACCAGGGGCTGTGCCAGACAGATAATTTGAGGGATAGGAGAGGGCAGCAGCCCCACCCCGAGGAAGCTGTGCCAGGACAAAAACAGTGCATGGACCAGGCCCAACACAGGTCAGAAAAGCCTTTCGTAATTTACCTTCAGAAGCAGAACTGTCAGTCTGAAAGCAAAGAACACTTGTATGTTGTTCGAGGTTTGCACTAGAGGATTTTAGGACAGATTTCTGCTCTGTTTCAGACGTCCCTATTTGGTGAAGGCACCTATCTGACCAGTGACCTGAGCCTGGCTCTGCTCTACAGCCCTCACGGTCTCGGCTGGCAGCGAAGCGCGCTGGGCTCTGTCCTCAGCTGTGTGGCTGTTTGTGAGATCATTGACCACCCAGATGTGAAGTGCCAGGTGAAAAAGAAAGGTGAGTTTACTGCAGTAATAACTCTGTGTAGTAGCTACATCTGTGCTTCATGGTTTTTTTCTCTCCCTGTTAATATTAGCAGCTCCTTGAGCACTGGGTGGGAGACCCACCTCCTTTTCACCCTGGTCTGGGCCATAATGTCATCCATACCAAGGATGACTAGGAGTGGTATAGCCTCAGGCAAACTTCTCAGTCTATTCTTGGATGGTGAGGGATTCAGGGGAATACCAAGACTAGATCTTTGGTTATCTCATTCCCATTCTTCTGGCGGGTGTGTATGTGTGTGTTGGTTGTCTTTTTTTACAGTCACTTGAAGTTCTATGTAGTTTTTTTTTTTTTGCTTTCCTGCTCCACCCAAACCTTCTTCATTTCTCTTCCCAATTCAGATTCAGAAGAAATAGACAGAAAAAGAGCAAGAGTGAAGAACAGCGAAGGGGGGGATGTACCACAGAAATACTTTGTTGTCACAAACAACCAGCTTTTACGAGTTAAATACTTGCTAGTGTATTCACAGAAACAGCATAGGAGGTAAGAGTTCAGCTGTCTAGAGTGTTGAGTGTGCTATAACAGGCAGATAAACACTTCTTATTGGTGAAAAACAACACAAAATAAGCAAAGAAGATACACTGCACTGCCAGAATTTGGTTTCAGCCTGTTTCCTATGGAAATGAGGCTTACAGCATCACGTTGCCTCTGTCTCACTCTTTGACATTCTCAGGCTCAGATAAATTTCCTTTCTCACCAGACCTGTAAGCACTTAGTATCTTTGAGAGCTGTAATAATCTGCCTGTGGCAGGAGACCAAGAATGAAAATCTGGTGAGTGTGGCTCTTAAAACTGGGGCAGTTTTAATTCTGCTCTTATCTATCCTGAGTGGCAGCATTCACCCAGCTAGTCAACACATGCCTGAAGGCCAGGCAGCTACAGCTCCAAACCACAGGGAGAGGTGTGAACATGGGGAGAAAAGACAGGACTGTGCAGGGAGACTTAGGGAAAAGGGATGTGGTGAAAAACGGGCTTTGTTAGTTACAGGGATTGTGGAACAACTTCCTGTTTTTATTGCATTCTCTTAACCGCTCAAAATAATGAAATCTAAGGTACTCTTTGCCAAGGTATCCACTCATCTCTGACAGAATCTGTGTACTTTTCCCTTTTCAGGCCTTCTAGTCAATCTTCCTGGTTCTACACCCACCGTTTTGCTGTAATGATGATGCTGTACCTGCTGTTGTTGATAGTGATTGGGGCCAGCAACTCACCAACCTTCATGTGCTTGTGGCACAGAATGTTTGACTCGGAGAGATGAATCACCCGAGATAACAAACTGTTATTTTCACCACGTGCCTTAAGAAACAGCTGATCTGCAACGCACTGCATCTGTTCCAGAGCTCTGGAAGTCAAGGTGCCTGGAGCTTTCCAGTTCTGCCACCAATTTATTAATCCTCATGCCATGTCTTCATTTATTCTTATTTCTGTGTTCCTGTGATTCATGAGGATGCCTGGTACAGCTGAAAAGGGTCATAGTGGTGCAGCTTAGCATGAACCAGTTGTTAAGGGTCCATGGGAAAAAAGGGTATTTAAGATTAACAAAAACAGTGTGGAAACACTCACGTGTAACTTATTTTCTGTCAAGCTGAGGTATGTTTGCACAACTGGGAAAGGAGAAATTTTCTGTATGTCAGGCAAAGCAACCTGTTAGGAGTCTTATCAGTATGTCTTCAGAAATTAGTGCTTAGCATGTATCCATGCAGATGGGATCACTTTTAAAACTAACTTCGGCCAGGAACTTTTATATTTGAGCATAATGATTATAAGAAAACAAAACCAACAAACCAATAAGAAATAAAACAACTGCCAAAATGGAAAAAGTTGAATGGTTTCTAGTATGTTTTTTTCCCCCTTCTGTAGAACTTTGTTGTGTTTTAATCCCAACTGGCAGCTAAGCAGAAATCCAAAACATAGTCCCTACACTAGCTGCTAGGAGGAAAATTCTCTCTGCCCTGGACAAAGCCAGCACAAACATGTACAAGGCTTGTGCTCTCAGCCACACTGTGTCTTGTCCTTGGTTAGTGTGCAGATCAGACAAACTCAGGCCATTCCATTCAATGCTGAATAAGGATTATCTTTATCAAACTGGGCATTTGTTAGAGGACACACACACTGGTATGCACCAGAGCAACACCTTCTGCCTCCTCACCGAGTCATTTGTGTTTGCTGTTGTTACACAGCAAACCACAACTACCTGAAACAGAGAAAGGAGCAAAGAACTGTCCTCTGATTATTGCCTGGGCATGGATTAACCCATGAAGACCCAGGGAAATTGCAGGCAAAGAAAAGGCAGGTATGCTCTACAGTTCAGTCTTACAGCCCAGCCTTTAGCAGACTTGATAGACACAGGTTTTCATTGCACAATGAACCCTAACCACAAAAAAGGAAAAAAAAAAATCTCATCACATTTCCAGCAAATGAGTCTGTGATTGCTCCCTTACTCATTAAATATTTCAAAGAAAATCTCTTCTTCTGATGTTGTTCTGGTACCTAATTGCCAGAAATAATGTCCTGGTAATCAGGTTTTCTTAACTCAAGGCTGAGAACAAGTTGATTTCCAGCAACCCCTCTTCTTGGTGGCTAGAGCTAGACACATTTATCCCAGTTAATTTTGCTGCCAGAACAAATTTATTTATTCACCATACAACTTGCAAAACAAGAACATTATAATCCAATTCCCCATTGCCTTTTACAGCCCGTTAATAATGCTCAGTGTCAAAGCATGTTGTGGTGCCTCAGCCCAAGAAGTGTCCATGCTAATTATAGCAGTGATTTGCAATTAAAATATACATAAACTTAATAATTTTTTGTGCAAGAGATTCAACTACTTTATAGTAGTTTACTGCTTGGTATTTCAATGCAGAAACTTGGGGTTTGAGACACTTGGGTCCTGGGAATAGGTGCCCATTTTTGGTCCACCTCAGCATGGTATATTAATTGTCATGCCATATAAATACGCAAGTTTAGGGGAGGTAATGTGCCAGCCAGAAAACCTAGAGGTATTTGATGCTGTCTAAAGGGTACTGGGTAGCTAAAAGTCATATATGTCTGAAAAAAACCTCATCTTTTGGAACAGATGGGCTATTTGGGGCCCTTTGGAAAAGGTGGAGGTTCGGCAGCAGTTGTAGGATAGATGTCTTCTGGCACTGCAGGGAAAGGCACAAACCTGAGAGCTCCTGAGCCAGATGAAAGGAACACAGCAGGGATTTGAAGCTCTTTTCTTAGGGTTTCTTTGCATAGGAAAGTTTCTGAGAGTAAGCAAAAGGAGTAATAATAGCTCCAGGCTATGTCCCCAGAGAGAGAAAGCATTGTGGGGGCTGATGGCAGACACACACAGTCCAGCTCTGCAATGAGATCAGCAGGTATTAAAGGAAAAAAACCAGCTTTTCCTGCTTTTATCAGTTCAAAAAAAAAAAAAAAAAAGGGGGGGCACTGCAGGTAGGGACCAAGTCCTGACATAGTGTCCAGAGTGTCTCACAGCCCCATCCCTCGTGCATCCCTCACACTCCCAGGCCTGCAGGGATGCTGGGCACAGCCTCCTCCGTGCTCCAGCTCCACAGCTGTGGAGCGAGGCAACAGGACAATATTTTAAATACATTTAAGGTGCTCACATTCTACCTAGTGGGCTGGCAAAATACTTAACATCCTACTCCCACGCTTGTTTTCTGTGCTCCCTGCTGATTTCAGCATGTGTTTCCCAACGTGGCGAGGTGCAGTCAGCTGGATTAATGTGGGTATTGTGCTGAGTAACTAACAGTATTATGAATTAACCCAAGGTTTGTGTTAGCCTCTTAAGCCACTTGCGTGGCTCTTTGAACATGCACAGTGCTATAAAAACACTAACAGGGCATGAATCAGAATTTCCTCCTGAACAAAGGGCCGCTGTGTCTGAAATGGGCAGCCCAGGGTGAGGAGTTGTAAAATATAGAGCTACCTGTGCTTATTAATGTGTTTGTTACATTACTGTGGTGAATATTAAGGAACTGTTACTGAATCAGACAAACCTGATCCTGCTGGGACTGCAAGGAGGAGTGTGGCAGCTGGTGCTTTCTGGTGGGGGCAGGAAGGTTTTGTGGGAGAATTTTCCTCTCATAAGGGGAAATATATAATATACACATAAATATAAGGGGTTTTTTTTTTCACTATATATATATGTATGGAGATCTCAGGAGCCAGCTGAGGAGAAGGGCTGTTGGAGACCAGCAGTTTGAGGCAATGTGGGGAGAGAGGGAACCTCTGAAGAAAGCAGGACCACTCCCAGTGTGGGGAGAAGCGAGGCTCTGGGATTTGTGCTCCCAGTAAGTGATGCAAAAGTCTTGTGCTCTCTGCAGTGTGAGCAAATTTAAGAAAAGCAGAACCAGAAATAGAGGAATATTCAAACCAGGCCTAGCTTTGGTCCACCTGTGACAGGACCCAAAGCCAGGTGGATCCCAGGTCCCCCAGGGAGGTGCTGCCCACCTGCTCACTGCCCCTTCCCACATGTGGTGGGCACACGGCTTGGCAGCACAATCCTCCAGTGACATTTTCCTTCTCTCATGAAAGCTGTCACTTTGGGCACCTTGCCCACACTCCAGGCTTCCCAAAATGTCCGTTTGAGCATCATCAGCAGGAGGGAAGGTATAAGGGAGGTGGGCAAAAGGAACAGCGCTGGAGTGCCTGCAAGCATCCCAAGGGATGTGCCATGCTTCCCCTAAGGACCAAGCTATGCTTGCCAGCATCCTAGCTTTCCTACTCTTCACAGAGGTCTTTTCCAACCTAAGTGATTCTAAGAATATCGAGTCCACCTCAAGCCAAATCTGCTTCAGCCCTCTCACTGTACCCATGGGGTGTAAAGGTGGTGGATCCCTCACAGAAGGGAAAAATGGCTTCTTGCTCCTCAGAGAAGATCTCCAAGCTCTCCTGCTGCGGGGCAAGAAAGGACACGTGGTCTTAAGTGCATGAGCAATGCCAGACCTGCTCCCTCTCACTCAGCAAGAAGTGGATGAAGAAAGTTTTCAGTAGATTACAGACACTTTCCTGCTCATTGAAGGTTTGCCAGAAACATCAACACACCTTCAAGTTCTGCCTCCCATCAGCCATCATAAGCAAACTTAAACAGAGAGACCAAAGGAGTGCTGAGGAATAAAATAGCTTTTTCTACTGCCAGCCATCTCCACCACCTTACAAGAGGCCCTTTTTTGCCAGCCTGGCATCAGCCAACCCCTGCATTGTGTAATTAACTTTGAGCAGGACAAGCCCAGGAAAGCCATACTGTGATTACTCATCTTGTTGGAGTTTGGATGCTTCTTAAATGGCTCACACTAATCCCCACCAGTTGGTGACTGCTGGGGAACTATCCCTTCTTGGAGACAGGACTNTCACACTAATCCCCACCAGTTGGTCTGGGCTCCTGCAGTTCTAACTGAGGTTTTTTTTTTCTCCTTGGGCAGCATGTTTAGCATAAATGATAGTTAGCAGGGGGAAAGGCAAGTGCCCAACACCAGACTACAGCTCACCCTGAGCACTCTGGTTTCCCATATCCTCATTGCCCAGCCTGAGCCAGCCTGCAAGGACTGCTTCCAAGCCCCCCAGCTTCAATAATTTGTTAGCTGGGGCACTGGGAGACCAGTGCAGATCCTTTCTGACTGATGGGGAGCCATCCCTTCTTGGAGACAGGACTGAGAAAAAGCTCCCTCAATACCCAAGGGAAATTTGCTTTCTTGGGCAGAGACATCTCCCAGCTCACTACACATGCAACCACAGCAATCCAAGAGTTGTTTTTAAAACAAAGCTCTTTCATCCTGATAAAGTCCAGATGCTTGTTCAAAGCTGAGGTGGCCACAAAAATAGCCAAGGAAGTGCTTCCTGCCAAGTCCAGAGCTCCTGACTGCCCCAAGCTTCACAAAACTGGGAAAAAAACCCAACAACTCACCTGGCTCAAAACTAAATTTCTCTTCAAAAGGAAAAAACACATTTAATAACAATTACCACAGAATGAAAAAAGAAATAATCCACTATTTCTATTTACCTAGAAAGGACAACACAATTGAATAAACCCATACCCAGAGAAGAGCCCTCTATGTTCTCAAGCAACCTCTGGCACAGTGGTAGAAAGCAAACAACCCATCTTACTCACCACAGATCAGGTGATCCCTCCAGAAGCCTCCTTTGCCCTCACAGCACAGCCAAAGACTATCAGCCCCCACCTGGCACTAATAAGTGCTGATGGGCCCTCCCCCACCAGCTGTTTCCCATCACCTTCCCCATTGGGACACCTCTGGCATCACCTGTGGGGTGTCTGCACCTGCCCTGCTTGGGCAGAGCCAAGGGGCTGGCACTGGGCTGGCACTGGGCAAAGCAAATGTGTCCAGCAAGTGTTCTGCAACCTGCCAGCTCGTGCCCCGGGTCATGGGGACAGAGAGGTCCAGAGGGGCTGGACAGGGTCATGTCTGGTTGTCACTCTTTGATTACCCCAAACACCCTCCCTGCTGGTCAGCCCTGTGTCCCAAACCGCTGTGTAAGGATGTGTCCATACCATCCCCTGCACTGCAGAACACAGAGCAGGGACTGTTTTCCCTTCTGGCTGTCTCCAAAAGGGAGAAGAAACTCCAACCCATACCTATCCCACTGTGGTTCTTTGTGCCCCTCTTGTCCAAGCCAATCCATCCCCTCAGAACTAATGCCCTTGCATTAGTCAACCCTCAGATATTTAGATCTTTCCCAGGTCTTATCACACAGCCATGGGAGAGCCAGGTAGGCTCTGAGCCAGGAGATCCAAAATTTCCAGGGTTTTTTTCCCACAATGGGTGGAGAAAACGGAGTAAAAGCCTGTGATCACACCTTTGCTGCCTCAGGGTGACACCATCCATGCATCTCCACACTGGGGTGTAGGTGCAAGGGGCACTTGAAGACTGGACACCCCAGGACATGGCCCTGGACCACAGAGTCTCCTCCTGGGGGTGGATGCTGGAAGTGTGCAGAAGCTTGATCCCAGGGATAGAGCATGTGTAGAGTACGAAAAGGATGTTTTTCTAGTTGTCACAGGGCTGCCAGAATATGGCAGAATGACCATAAATAGCCCCAAATGTTTGTCACCCTGAGTACAGGCAGGAGATGCATTCCCCATTCCTGGCCAAAGACTCTCACCCACCAAAGCTGGGTGGCAAACCTCCTTAGAACAGTCTGCAGAATGATCCTATGGGACAAAGCAGCCCCAAAGCTGTGCCTCTCCTCTCCTTGTGGGTATGTTTCTCCATCAGACTGCGCTGACCGTTGTCCCGTTGGAGCCCCCTGATGCCACTCCACCGTTTACAGCACCATCCTTGATGTTCTTCTCTGAGGCTGAGATGGGTTTGTGTCTCTTGTGCCTGGTGATGGCTATTTCGATGCCCCTGAGACACAACTGCACGTCCTCCCGAAAGGAGGGGGTGTAGAGCCCATAAATGACAGGGTCTGTGCAGGTGTGCAGCAAGCCAAACAGGAAGAAGCTGTGGTTGACATACTCTGGCATCTTCTGGATCATGGCTGGCTGGAACCAGTACCACAGGCCCAGGAGGTAGTATGGGGTCCAGCAGATGATGAAGGTGGCAACAATCACTACTGTCATCTTGAGAGTCTTCATGCGTGCCTTGGAGATGTGGTCATTTTGACTTCTTGTCAAACCTGCCAGGGAGAGCCAAAGGGGTAGTTGGAGATAGGGGGAAACCAGGAGAACATAACTGTCCATTGGCCCACAGGAAACAGAAGACAGCAAGGAACTGGGTCAATTAGTTTGTGTAAAATCCCTTAATTGGTTTATCCTTCTAAGGGTGTTGGGACAGACCCAACAACAACTCCAGGCTGGAGCAGGTTCAGTCATGGAGTCATGGTGGACACTAAAGGGCTGCAACCTGCTTACCTTTATTGATCTTTAGCTGTCTACTGATCTCCCAAAGGATCCGGATGTAGCAAACAACCATGACACTCAGGGGGGTGATGTAGAGGGTGGTGAAGGTGAACATGTTGTAGACAGTTTCCTCCCAGTGCGCTCGGAAGCTCCCGTGTGTGACACACTGGGTGAAGTTCCCTCCCGGAATCGTGTGCAGGTGGAAGAGGAAAAGCTGAAATGGAGAACCAAAGGATAACTCAGAGAGGATGTGGAAAAGAGCTCCATGTCCTGTGCATGGAGAGCAACTCCCTGCCACTGTCAGACTGGGAGACGGGCTCTGGGCACCTAACTCATGGCTTGGTCAGGATGGATGGGGTCTGACAGCTGAGAAATCCCATTTTCTCACCATAAAGAATGTTATTTTGGTCAGGAACTGCTCAGGTTCACTTTGGTCTGCTCCAGCATGTTTTGCAGTGGTGCATTTTTAGGAGAAGATTACCATGTGCACAAGGAATTAAAACACAGTGGACACTGTTTTTCCCCAGCCCGGATGGTGGCACTGAACAGATGCTGTGAGGAAGGAGCACAGCAGCCATGACCACCCAGCGCACAACCACTCTGCTTCCCTCAGCAGAGCCAAGCTGGTGATGCTGGAGCCCATGGATTGGGATGGACTGGTTGGGAACCCCTTCTCCAAAACCACCCCAGCCTGGGCAAACTCCACAGGGCAGGCACAGAGCCCTACCTGTGGCAAAGCCAGGAGCACGCTGCCGGCCCAGGCGGCACGGAGCAGCATCCCATTGCGGCGGTGAGCGCGGGAGAAGGGACGGAGCACGGCCGCGTGCCGGTCCAGGCTGATGACCACCAGCACCAGGGCGGCCGCGTACATGGCAAAGAGCTTGAGGAAGTTGAGGACCTTGCAGGAGATGTCCCCTCCGTACCACTGCACCGTCACGTTCCACGCCGCGTCCAGGGGCATCACCGTCACCGTCACCAGCAGGTCGGCCAGCGCCAGGCTGAGGATCAGCGGCTGCACGTGGGATTTCCTCCTCTTCCTCAGCAGGCTGCCCAGCACCGCTGCGTTGCTGCCCGCCGCCAGCAGGAAGAAGATGGCTGTGATGATCACACGGACCTTCGCTGCTTGCGTGAAGCGCGGCTCGACCCAGTACTGGGGGTAGGCAGAGGCTGAGACATTGGTGTCCTCCCGTGTGGTGGGGCAGTGGGCAGAGGCAGGGAGCTGCTCCTCGCTCATCCCCTGCTGAAATGCAAGTGGCAAAGTGAAGCCCTTCTTAGGGGCTGTGTAGTGTGCTGCAGCTTCAGTGTGAGGAGAAATGGGGACAGGGTGGGATCTGCACTGGAGGCACCAGCAGCAATCTGTCAGTCCTGTCCTGTCCTGTCCTGGTCCATCACTGCCTGTCCCCTCTGTGTTGCCTGTTTTGCCAAGGCACCACATCCCCCAGGCCCAGCCGCCCTCCCCGGCTATCCCCTGCTGTAGCTATAGTGACTGCTCACACAGACACATATTTTTAGCTCCTTGCGAGGCGACTGAGCAGCTGGGAAGCAGGAGTGGTGGCCAGGACCATGGGACCAGTCTCTGTCTGCCAGCATCCTGCTGGGAATGGGTCATACCAGAGCTGGCTGAGCTTGTGCCGGGGCAGCCGTGCTCAGTTCAAGGACTCGTCCTTTCAAAGGGTGTTTGCAAGCAGGGATCAGCTTTTCAGAAACCCCATGGCTCTTCCCATTAATGTGTTAAATCTTAATGGTCCATCTCTGGTGCCAGATCTGGGGCTGTGGGTGGGAGCACTCAGGGCTGGCCAGGAGGGTAAAATGGGGATTCCACACTGTCCAGGGACTGACAGTGGCTCTCAGGAGAAGATCACAGTGGAATTTAGGAGCCTGGACTTTCACAGGACCATGGCAGCACCAGCTGAACACCTCTGTACCTTTCCCTTAGTGAGGCAAAGCAGGAGGAGGATAGGAAGATAGAAACCCCACTACACAAGGGTGGCAGGGGGGTGATGAGCAGTGTGGTGGTCCCCCATGCTTGATTTAATTGCCCTTTTTCCTTGAGCAGACCTCCCATTTCCAGGGCTAATTCTTCCAATTCTTGGGGACATGAGCTCTTAACAGTCGCAGCTGCAGGTACAGTACATCTCTTACTGTTTCAAGCACCTTCCTGTTTGCTGATCCCAAAATAAAGCATTCCCCACCTTTGCACAATTAACAGGAGCAGCAGAGATCAAATCTGTCTCCCCAGCTCTGCGGGATGGAGATGCCAACACCTTGCAGCAAACCACCCTCCTCCAGCCCCACCACCTGCACCCCAAGCCTCCATCCCCTCGCTGCCTTCACCCCCTCCCTCCACAAAGACCAGCCCCAAACACAAACAAACAGCAAAAATAAAAAGCAGTTTAAAAGTACCAAGTTGCTTGCTGGCTGTCTGGAAGGAATAAGGAGCAACCCGTGTCCAGGTGAGGATTTATCCCGGCTTATGGGAACATACCTGGCATACGCATGCCCTGATGCCGAGAGAAGACGCTCCGTGTCTTTCCCACGGGTCTCCCACTGCTGCGGTGCTGAGTCAGGATGCTCCAGTGTTTCTTTGCATCACCTCCCTGCAACAAACCTTGAAGCAGTAAAATCTCCCCTTGCCAGCGGCCAAGCCGGGAGCGACGCTGCTGTTAGCACAGGCGTATGCAGGCATCTGGAGATGGGAATGCTGCTGCAGACATTCCCTGCACCAGCAAACCGGGAGTGGGGCACGCTGAGGTGGGCACCCACGGGCAGCCTTGCTCGGGCAGCCAGCACCACCTCTGTCCTCATCAGCTTAACGAGCTGCCCTGTTAATGAGCAGGCAGCGAGGACGATGACAAAGCCGCCGTAATGCAAGAAATGGCCATAATTCAAAATGTTGTGGCCAAACGTGGCCCCATGAGGGATAAGTGCCAACACTCCCTGCACTGGTTTGCTATAAATACAGGAAAATGAGTTAATTATCCCTGGAGTTGGTGATGAACGTCCCGTTGCTCAGACAACCAGGAGACTCAGAGACACACCCCCCACACCCCCCCCCTCAGTGATGCTCCTGGACCACATGGGTCCGTGGGAGCATCACAGGTATGTGCCTGGTCTGGAAATGCTGCAAGGAGGGAATTAATAAGAAGAAACTTGGGGCATTTTGCCACTGTAATGAATACATTTTTTTTTTCCTGTGCTCTATCAGTTCCCATCTTGTTCTTTCCGTGTTTCTTGCAGCATAAGGCAGTGAGAGGGAAGGACCTTGAGAGGGACAAAGAGCTTAAAAAATATGATCTGCAATGCAAGGGCAGGGAGGGAAACTGAGGACACCTTGCTCCTCTGGCCAGCAGAAGAGCCATGGGGGTGACAGAAGGCCAGACCCTGCTGGGGTCAGCACTGGCAAGCACACTCCCAGTGGCACCACCGGGACTTTAATGACATGCAAATAGACCTTCACATCTCCCAGGCTATTAAATTAAGGAGTACATGGTGTACAGATCCCTTCAGGTCCCATCTGGCAGGGGTGGCTCTGCATTGTTCCCTAGGAGGAGGAGATTCACTTTCGGGAGTAGGTTTTCCATCATTAAACCCATTCCCACCTATTTTCAGCAGGAAATGCCCAAGCTCTGAGTGGGGTTGCACCATCTCTGAAATTTGTCTGCTGGCAGGAGTGCTCCTGGGCACAAGCAGAAAAGGACTTTTTCCCCTTTGTGGGTTTAAGAGTCACACTCACCATCAGAGGGAGCAGCTTCTGAGAGCAAGAGATGCTGCAGGCACTGGACCGTGTTCGCCCCGGAGTCCCCCAAAACCTCCATCACTTCTGCATGGAACTGCCAAAAGGGATCAGGCTGGAAACTCTCTGCCTGAAGCCACAGAGGGAAATTCCTGAATTCAAAGTGCTTTACATCCGAGGGGAAAGAAAAAAGCAGACCTGTACTGCCTGTGAGCACCAGCCACTCCTGCAACATGGGAGGGGACCGTCCCCATCACCTCCTTACCTGGCAGGGGCATCACTCCCCAGTGCCACAGGAACCAACCTGGTCCCTGGGGGGAAAATAGCACAAAACCCACAAAGAAGTTGGGTGAAAGCCTGTTTGTTACAGCAGCCACCTCCTCCTGGTGTTAGGCTCCTGCTTAAAGCAGGAGATTCAGTCCCACACACTCATCCTTATTTTTCCTTTCGTGTAGCCCTTTGCACCTGCACGAAAGCAATTAAATAGTGAGTCAGGAATGTATTCCCTGTTTGTCCTTCCTTCTGGCAGGTGGCCTTTTTGTCTAGAAATGTCCTCCTCATCCCCGACTGTATGATGCAAGAGAGGGACAGGATTTTTCTTGGGAACTGTAAGCCTTGCTCATGACACAACAAAGCCTTTAGTCCCTGTTCAGAGAGGATTTTTTTAGCATACCATCACACAGAAATGTCCTGGGCATGCATTAGCAGTAAGTCTTATTTTAAGGGTGGGGTCCCTAATTGAAATGACTATTTTTCTCCGACGTTTGCACAGTAACCCCCTTGTGTTTTCTCTCTCCTTTTTTTTTGCTCATCTCCTCAAAGGTCAGCTTGGATGTTGTCTGCTCAGCAGCCTTCAGCTGAATCTCTGAACACTGGTTTAACGATCAGAGCGGTTTGGTCTCCAGGATTAGGAAATAGTGCTGGCAGGAAGGGGTTGTTTCCATACATCCCAGCTTGGCTCTTCCCAAAACCCTCTCCTTTTGGGATGGTGCCCCAGTACATCCTCAGGGTTGAAGCCCAACACCGGGTCATGAGGGGACAGAGCATCCCCCAGCATCCCCAGATAGGACTTATTTCCCCAGATCCCCACAGATCATCCCAGCACCCTGGAGAAAACAGCAACCAGAAAGCCACACCGGGTAGCACAGCCCCAGTGGCAATTTCTGCACGAGCAGACCTTAAACAAAAATGCAAGTACTGTGTTTTTCCATTGGACATCCCATATAAACTGGGATCTCATCCAGGGAAAGCAGCGTGGGATATAGTTTCCATTAACCTAGTGCAAACGTGGGGCAGGGAACCTGCTGCTGTTTATCCTGATAAATCACTGCTGGGGTCTTGGCTTCCCAAAGAGAGAAAACCTTGTATTTTCCCCTCTGAGAGAAACTCCAGCTGCTGGGAATTATGGGGGAGTAACAATGGGTAATTCTGTGGCCAGACCCATCACCTGCACCCTCACCCCCAGCACCCTCACCCCAGGCAGGTGGTTCTGCAAGGCTGCCTGCCCAAAAACTCCCCTTTGCTCAGAAAAACCTCACCATTTCAGTGTTTTTTTAATTCTCCAATTTTTTCTCTCCAATTCTCCTCCTCCTCCAAACCTTGAATTGTCTCGTCCAAGGAAATTTTTGTCTCATACTGGACTCGAAACAGAAAGTCTAGTCAGGGACATCTGACATGCAATGTTTTTGTGAGTAAATACCAACGTCCATGAAGTCATTTCCCGGGGTTAGAAATGAGCTCACCTCTGGAACGGCTTCTCTTCTTACCCAAAGTTCACAAGTCAAGCGTTGGGAAGCTCCCAGTTTTCTGCCTTCTCATTAAATAACAGCATCATAAAACCCAGCACGGTGCCACCTCTGGCTGTATGCTACAAACAGGTCCGGAGCGGGGCATCACCCAAAATTCCCTAAAATTGTTGCAGAGGCTCAGTGGTCAGCGGGGATAAACCAGCACCTCATTCTGCCTGCTCAGCCAGCCCTGGCCACTCTGCCAGGGCGGATGGTAATTGCTGCCCCTCCTGGGGATAATCTGGGTCATCCCGTCCTCCTCCTAAAAACCTTTGTTGAAAGCAGAGGGAGGGATCTCTTCCACCCTCCAGGCTCAGTTACTTGGTAAACTGTGTCTTTAAATCATTTCTTGGTGAAACAATGCACTGTTTCTGATTCAGCTTCTTACATCGGAGCCTCGCTGATAAAAGCCCTTCTCAGAGCGGGTATCGCAGCATCGGACAGCGGTGCTGAGGAAAACGTGCTCAAACCTGCTGCAATTCCCATCTTTTAAGACCCTGGCAGGTGCTTCTGGTGCTGCTGAGCCCAGATGTCCAGAGCATCAATCCCAGGGGTTCCCCAATTCACATCTTCCCATGAGGAGCAGCAGCTCTCACGGTCTTTTCTCCATTTTTCATGAGGACATCTTGACCAGAGCAACATCCTCTTTCCTCATCTTTAAACTATGCAAGAGAGAGGAGAGAATTTATCAGCCCAGACCAAACCCTGCGGTCAAGCTCCAAAAAACATGGTGGGATTTGGTGCCAAGTCCCATCTGCTTACCACCAGGTGACAAAACCTTGTTTCGTGCACGCATTGCCACTACACCCACAGCTCATCCTCCTCACAGCAGCTTTGCTCCCCTGCCCAAGCTGGAATTTATTTGTGGGGAGAATTATTTGGGAACTTTCACCTGGCACCTCAGTCCTGTGATGGTCCAATCCCCAGTAAAGCAAGAAAATCACCCATGGGTCCCCTTCAGCTCTGGCCCACACTGACCATGGCTCCCACTGCCCTAACTGGTTATTTTTCTTGAGCTGGAAGAAATTATGAAATGCCAATGTTTTCGTTGTGACTAACCATGGAAGTGAACAATTTTACCCTTGTTTTTGGACTGGGTTTAGTTGCTCCTCTTGCCTTTGCCTTCTGCACCCTCTTTTATCCTCCTCTTTTTCTACTCCCTGTGGGACCCGTCCATCGCATTGCTTCAAATATCCTCCTGCCTCCAAGCTCCCAGATTGGATTGTGTGTCCCCAGGACTTATTTCAGTGCTCTCTTTGGATTCCCAAATATGTGCCAGATTCAAGGGCTGATCTCCTTTGTTGCACTGGGGAGAGGTGAGATGTGAGGAAAGCTGACATCCCTGTGGGACCCTCGGTGCTGTTACTCAGGGCTTGCAGGAGCAAAAAGCAGGGGACACATCTCCTGACAACTCTTTACCATGCACTTCATATCTCCAAGCAGTTTTCCAGGTTTAAAACCACTCGGGGTGAACTTTATGCAGGGACACAATTGTTTTCTAGGCTTTTTGGAAAGGATCAGTGGCTTGGTGGGGCAGATGCCATCAGTGTTGAATTTAATGAGCCAGAGAGATACAATTTCTGCTCCCTGTGTTTACCCTTCTGCAAGAAACCTGCTCTGAGCCAAACTCTGGGACTGCAAGACTCAGGTATCCCTTGGGATGAGCATCAGTGCTGACATCTCCTCCCATCTGGGAGGCAGCGCTCGATCCGATGCCGGGAGTGTTGCAGTGAGTTTCTCTCTGGAAGGGCTCACCTCCCATGCTGCCTTCCCAACCTGCTCCTGGCAGGTTTCCCCTCAGCCAGGCCAAGGTTCTCACACTGGGAGCTGCCATTGCTTCCTTGAGCAGCGCTCGGCCCCCACCAAACCCTCTGGTGTGCTCCCGGCAAACACACATTTACCCTCAGGCGAAAGCTGATATGGCCACGTATTCCAGGGGGAATCCCAGCAGCGCTGGAATTAGCTCGGCAGAGACCGGCTTTTCCGAGCATGCCCTTGGCACGATGCATGAGGTCGAGAGGTGTTCTACATCTCCGGTCGCCCCCATGACCGCAGGCACAGGACCACAGGAAGGGGAGGCATTTCCATGCTGTGTCCTGCCAGTGCAGATGGATGTTGGCAAACTGTTACGGAGCTGAAAGCTGGGGGTGGATCGGCACTGATTGCCCCAGACCAGGCTCAGCTTCACGTTGCTCAGTGCAACAATTACCCTAAAATAAATTCCCAAATGGTTCAGTGAGGAATGCCCACCACCTACTCAGCTCCATCACTTCCACCTTCTGCCCGTTCCATGTAGAGGTTCATCTGCACATTAAAAGACACCTTTTAACCTGAAGTTCCAGTTTCATTGCTGTTGCTGTTGCTTCTGGTCCAGCTTACACAGCCTACATCTCTCCCATGTGCTCCCATGTGATCCCTGCAGAGCAGGAGAGAGACAAACTGGGAGACCCAAACTGTCCCCTGCACACTCATGGATCACACAGGATTTTGCAGGTTTTTAGGAAAAACTGGCTGATGTTTTGCTGGTGTAAATTACTGCAAATCTGTCCACCTTGACCTGGTTTATAGCAAGAAAATCAAGGAGGAAAAGGCACAGATGTGACAAGGGATTGCCATCCCGTGGGTGGGAGGCTGTGCTCTGTGCCAGCATGGGTGCCCAGCCTGGAATGCATCCCAGTCCAAAGCCAATGCCCGTAAATAAGAGTAATAAATCAAGGATTTCTTCAGGAGCAACTAATTACCCAAATCAACATGGGCTTTGACCAGGTTTGACAGGATGGTCTTTGTCCACCAAACCCTGTCCAGAGCTAAAGCAAACAGCCAGCAGGCTGTGGGTTGGAGCTCTGCTTCTGCCCTTCCTTCGTGGTGTAAATGTCCCCATTGAGGTGCTGCCCTGGCTTGGACCTGGCCACATTCCCATCACACCCATTCCCATCGTGTGACCGCTTTTCCATCATCGATCTGAGGTTGTGCAACAGCTCAGGCCCTGCCACAAGCCCACATTTGACAGCAAAATGTTCCCAGCAAATACTGGTGTCATTCCAGCACACGGCACCATGATGCTGCCCTGCAAGTGTCCCTGAGCAGTTAATGCTCTGGGGAAAGGTTGGGATGTGCATAACTTATTGAGGGCTTGAAAATAATGGCCTTCTCCATCTTGCAAAGAGTTTTTAAATGAGCCAGAATTCTTATCTTAATTTCCCCAGCTCAGCAATGTAATTAAAAAGGGATTTGCTATTGAGACACATCCAGTGCTTTCACAGTATCACTCGTCTCTGCTCTTCTGAGCTGTGATGGGGAAGGAAAGACTGCAAATATGGACACGGCATCCAGGAAGGAAATCCCAGTGGGATTCTGCAGTCCAGAATATCCCAGTGACCAGCAAATCTCTCCCCAAGCAATGTGGGTCTGGGAGTGGAGCTGTATGTGAGGCAGAGATGCAGCTGACAGTCCCTGGGCACTCAGATTGCAGATGTGCCCTGTAAAATCACCAGAAAAAGCCATTTTCCGTGACAGGTGGAATCGTGGAGCAGGGGACACCCCCTTTTATATATCAGGGGGTCAGCTGTGTTGTGCTTGTGCCAGCAGACATTTGGGGGCTCACCCTGTGGCCAGACCTCAAGACCAGCACAGCCACAGCCACTTGCTCTCCCCTCACTCCTGGCTCTTTCACCACTCCAGAAAAAGTCTTCCTGACCTCAGCTAAAAATTAGTCTTTCCCTTGTTCCTGACTCTCCTGGTGCCCCCACTTTGTGCTGCCTTTTGTATCTGTTCCATGAATGAGTACGTGAGAGGAGCACTGCTTAGCCATGGTTGAAGCTTTAGCTCCCAAGCAAAGCCTTCCAGAGGGGGAAAAGGTCCACTCACTGCTTTTCTCCAAGCCACAGCCTGTAAATCCTCATGCACACAATGAAAACAAACTCCAGTAGTTCATTTTTTTGGCTCTTTTCCAAAGCTTTTAGGCAACTGGAGTGCGATTTTGTGCTGATGAAGCAGTGGAGGAGGGCTTAAGTGAAACAATATTGTGGTGGCTGCACGGTTTGCTCCTGGTTCGGAGCTCAGAGTGAGCCCCAGGGACCCACCACATCTCCAAGTTCTCCTACAAACCATGGAAATCGCCAGTCCAGCTCCTGGGACAGCAAAACAGGATTTCAAAAACAACATTAGCCACCCCTGGAGCATGGCTGGAGAAGTGCCGGGAGCCAAGTGCTTAATGAAATCCCAGCTCCCAGCTCTCCCTCCTAAACCGCGCAAACTTCCCCAAAGTGTTTGGGATGGAACAAAGTCATCAATCAGTTATTTTAACTCCCAGCTCCGTAAACAGAAGCAAGCCCAGAAACATGCAGCAGGGGAAAATAACCGTCAGCTCCCTTTGGTGGAGCGGAGAGGGCACAGGGAGGGAGGACAAGGGCAGCCGGCCGGGAACTGAGCACAGCCTTGGGTCCCAAAGCACATTTCATGGACCCCACAGCCTGTAAATTCAATGTGCAGCCCTGAGAGCAGCCCCACATCCCTGCCATCTCCTGGCAGGGAGATGGTAGTTGCTTTTTGATGATGGTTGCTCAGACGATGCTCTATCGGAAAGGGTGGGAGGCACAAAGAGCCAGGATGAGTATCACTAGCTGGTTTTCCCCTAGATTTGTTAGAGGAAGAAAAGTTATGGATACAACCACAAAGGAGCATGGGGAGGGAGATGCTGCTGCACCATCTGCTGTCACACTCCTCTGACACTGCCTGAGCCTCAGTGCCGGTCAGAGGGGGGGAGCGTTAAGCATTACAGTGTTCACATAAATACATGATAGATTTGCAATTAAACATCAGTGATGAAACCATGGAAAAACCCAGGAGATCTGGGTAGGCTCCCCAGGGTTAATCCAGGAGGGGAATGAGTCCAAGAGGCTGTGGCTCTGCTGCTTTCCAATGGGAAGCACCAGCCTTAGGCAGCTGAACTCACTGATGATGGGCAGAAAGATGGGAGCAGTTTGGTCTGGGATACAACCTTCCCACCAACCACGGGTGCTACAGCCCTGCAGTGACCACTGTGGGCATGGGGCAGCACTGTCCCCTCCACTGCATGGATCAGGGCATCATTTACCTCCAGGCAGATGGAAAGCAGCTGAGCACATCCTGGAGCCACAGTGCTGCCGGTGGCGCTCAGCACCGGGAACATCTGGGGATCTTCTCGTGCTGCTCCATCCAACATCAACCACATGTCGGAGCTGCAGAGAGGGATGGCCAAGCCAAGAGAGATTGTACAAACAGATTTTTCTAGAGACTTGGGTTTTGCATGAATTCACGTGTCCCAGATCTGCTCCTGAAGACATACACGTGTCTCCAGAGCTTGTCTTGAAGGAGACGCACTGGAGAGGAGACACCCGTGCTGAGGGAGTTATAAAATCCCCTGCAAAAATGCCTGCGCCTGCTTCCATAACATAAGGAATAACGTTTCATTACTTTTGCAGAGCAGCACGTTTCCTCACCCAGCACTGATGGAAATTAATGGAAATTAATGCCAGGATATGGGCAAGCAGCTGGTGGGACCAGAGATGCCTTCCCAAGGCATTGGTGTTGTGTTAGGGGTGGGTCAGCCATGGTGGGAGGTAGGTGCCATCCAGGAAAGATGAATTCCTTGCTCTCCACCTCAGCACTTTTCCCACATCTTGTCCTCATCACAGAGGGGAAACGCAGCTGAGCTCCTTGTTTATCTCGAAGGTCTGGAGCTCCCAGTTCACTGTGTGCTCCTTGCCCACCGCATAAACATTCTGCCATTTTTTGGCACATCTCAGGTGTTTTTTCCTTTTTCCTTGTAAACATAAACAGGAGCGGGTGTAGGTCACCACTGATTATTTTACGTGACATCTTGATCCGTGTTCCTCCTGCACCACTCCCTCTGGCAGCGGGGCCAGCAAGGATTACTAGGAGGCAGCTCAGGACACCACTGGCACATCCCACATGCCACTGGCTGCCCCAACACCTGTCCCCATCCTTGGGGGATGGCTCCTGACACATAAAGCTTTCACACCACACTCCTGCAGCAACTGGCAGCACAGTCCCACAGCGCCAGGGCTGCGTGCATGGGTGGCAGTCACTTGCACCAGGCCACATGCCTTGTCAATACCCAGAAACCCCCAAACCACAGACCTGCCACAACTTACATGGGAAAAAACATAGTTGCAAAAAGAGGAAAGACCCAAGGGGTTGAAGCCAGCCTGGGGCAAGCAGGCAGCTCTGGTTAGGGGTCACTGCTGGCTCTCCCCGTAGTTCGAGGGAGATGCAGTCACATTTATTTGCGAGAATGGCCCTGTCTCTGCAGCTCTGTGCTACTGCTGGTGTCCAAACCATTCCTTCAGGCTTTGTCCCACATCTTCACATCCCCACAGCAACCTCGCTTGACCCCTGCCAGAGCCAGTGCAGGGGCAGAGGTGAGCAGGCAGTGCAGGGAATGATGCCCAGCTGAGCCATACCCCAATGCCTATGAAACAGGGGAGCAACATGGGCAACACTGGGTGGGCACCACGTTTGTCCCAGACCACATAAAGCCAAAAAAGCATCCCCAAAACTCATTGCCTGTTTGCTGTACCACCACCTTGGACGCTCGGCAGCATCTATTTCAGATCCAGACCCCAGGTGAACCCCTGACAGTGACGGTGCTGTGCCGGGACGCGGTGCCCACACCGGGACGTGTTACCCACTCCGTGCCCTGCCCCGCCACGCCGTGGCACCTCTGCCAGCCGCGGCGGCTGCTGCTTCGCCGCAGGTTTTTGTTTACCATCACCTTATTAAGGGATTATTCAGGCTGCGGTTTCCTCGCGCGTCCGATCTGTTTGTGCTCGCGGCCCGTGGCTCGCTGCCATCCCCTAAGCTACACGCCGGGCTATATAAGCGACCCCGCCGCCTGGGCGGCTGCGAGGCTCGCACACAGCCCGGCTCGGCACGGCGCAGGGGAGCTTCGGTAAGCTGCAACTTTCTCCTTCCCGACCGCCTGCAAATCCCTGAACCCGCAGCTGACAAGCCCTCGCCTCGCCCCCGGATCTCGGCTCGACTGGCGGCTCTGTGGCGAGAGAGGACGGGACTCTCCTTAATTGGGGTTTTTATGGTTTTTTAGGTAAGAGAAAAACGCAACCCAACCCCGCTAAGTTTTTCCCCTCCGTGGCAGACAGCGGTTATATAATTCTGCTGTGTTATTAAAGCGGCATAATTAAGAGTGGCTGTGATTGAAGGTGAGGTGGAAATTAATTAATGGGTAGATGAAAGCACAGAGGCTGAAAAACATTGATGGGGATGTGGTTTCCTGCTTTCCGCTTCTCCCTTTCCCATCCTAACTAATGCGTTTGGGGCAGGGTTACAGGGACAGCGGGAGCGGGGACTCGGACTGGGATGGTGCTTTGCTCACACAGGGCTTTTGATCTCCCTCAGCTCCCTGCCAGAGGGGGGACACAGGCAATTCCAAACCTTCCCTGCCGCCACGATCCAGCTGCTTGAACCCCCCTTTCCTAGCATCGCGTGTCCCAGGGACAGAGGGACGAATCCATCCCAAACCCAGCACTGAATGTCGCAGTCAGCTCCAAAAATAGGCTCTGAGTGCAAAACAGGATTAATTTTTCCTGGTTATTGTCTGGCTATGAGTTCACGGCCCCACCGTAAGCCCACAAAACACCGCTCATGTGTTGCTTGTTATTTTTGCTTGACTGGGATTTGCTGAGCCATAATCAAAGTATTTCCTAGTCCCACATTCCCCAATCTCCAAGGGGATGGTTAGTACCCTTTATGAATAACAGGGTGCTCTTACTGCCAGCTGCCCCTTGTCAGGCACATTTTATGGGTAAACTGAGGCACTGAAAGGCTGAGGAAGAGTGACACAAAGCCTCAGTTCCACATCTCTGCCTGCAGGAAAAGGAAAATACTGAGCTACTTGCTCACACTTGGAGCAAAGACTCGGCTTGTGCATGGGATTTTCTACTTTCAGAGGTGCTTAGGAGCCTTCCCCTTCCCCATGCTCTGGGATGTACTGGAATAAGATGCTATCCTCGCACTACACTCAGTTTGCAGACAGAGGGATGGAGACGTGGAGATGTCCCTGCTCCTGCAGGGAACAGAGCGGGGTGTCAGGGGGCCTGTGGTGCCGTGGGCTGTGAGAGATCCCTGCAGAAGTATTTAAGCTGTTCCAAGGCATGTTAAGGAGATGTCATTACAAAGCAGTGCTCTGCAGAATAGATTTGGGCTCAGATGTGACAGTGAAAAGCAGAGGGGATGCAAGCACAGATGTGGAGCCCCTGCTGCTCCTCCCTGGGGGGAAAAACGAGGAGCTGCTGCGGTTGGGTAGGTGGGCAGGGGTTATAAGCTGCCTCATGGCATGCTTTGAACTGATTCAGCTTGGGAGAAGCTCCCCAAAAGCAGCAGGACCTGGCTGAACCTCAGCATGGCTGGACTTGTCTCTGCAGGACTGGGGAAGGTGTGGGACGGCTGCGGAAACTCCAAAAAGCCCTTGGTCACCTCTGGAGACCACAATGGTCACTGTGAAAGGCTGGATCCTCCTCCTCCTCCTGGGAGCCACATCCGTTCTAGGTGAAGGTTAAACGTTCCTATTGCGGTCCCCGTTCTGTCCCTGCCAGCGCAGGCGCGTCTGTGACACCGCTGAGCCAGCAGACACAGCCTGACATCCATGCGGGGTCCTGGTCTGGGTCAGTGCGGCCTTTGCCCGGCCAAACAACTTCCAGACAAGAACTGGCTCCCATCCAGCCCCCAGAGCATGTCTGCGAGTCAGCCAGGCTCAGCCAGCCTCTGGTTGACTAGGGATGAGCTCACCAGCCCACTGGCAATGCTGGGACCATCCCTGCCTGCCACCCCCAAGACCCCGCGGTGTCCAGTCCTTACCCACGGGAGCTGGGCACAGGGGAGAGCTGGTGCTGGGGCTCTGCTCCCCAGTTTAAATAGGACTGGTCCCAGCATGCAACCCAGGAACCAGCCACAGCCACCAGCTCCCTTCAGGCCTGCAGGTGGCCAGCAAGTGCAGAAACCAGTCCATGACCCATCACGACACCCAACCTCATCCACCTCAGGTTTGTTTCTCCCCGTGCAGGATATATTTTATCACTCCAGCTATAAACAGATGAATTGATCTGAGCTGTTCCAACACAGGAAATACAAAAAAGTTTTCCTTGGGTGATAAGGGAAATAGAAAGTTTTTATCATGCCTGAGCTGCAGCGATGCTTCACTTGGCATCTCCTGCACTGCATCCTACAGGAGCTCTAACCAGCCACAACCCAAAGGGAAAGCAGTAATACTGAGCATAAGAATGCCCAGTCCTTTGAACCTAATTAATATATTTTATCCTTTGTATTCATCTAATTTATTCTTTCATTTGTCGACTTTTAGGACAAAGGATTCTGAAACCAGCCCTCAGCAGGGTCCAGATAGGACAGAAAACCTTCAGCCCGTTGGTAATGCTCAGCTTGGAGAGTAAGTTAATTCCCACCTTGGGTGGATTTCCCTTGCTGGGACAATTTTCCCAACAATTTACAACCAACCAACCTTACTACAGTAGATGAGGACATTTAGGGTTAGAATCTATGATTCTATGATTTAAGCAATGGAATAAATGTTAATCATCCGTGACCTCCAGTAGGATTTTGGCTATCACTGACACGCTGTTGGCTCCTCTCCTGGAAAAGGGAAGGTCAACGTGTGACCACAGCCCTGACTCCTGTGGGAGGCATGCGGGGCTGGGAGGGTGAGAAGAGCCCAGGGATGGGCCAGCACATGCTCTGACCTGCCTTTCCCCTGCCCAGCCTGTCCCCACCCCCAGGGCAGTTAGTGACACCATTCCTTTAGAATTAAAGCCTGTGGGGCATTAATTACCTGCAGAGACCACTCTGCTTGTTAATTCCTAGGAGATGCTTCGACCACCCAATCTTTACTGCCCAGTGCTTGCAAATTAAATTCCAGCAGGCACTGAAAGGGCTGAACATGTTGATGCCATCTCCCAGGGATTCATGTCCCAGCCTTTTGTCTGGCTCCCAACAGCTTTCTTAGCCATTGGAAAGAATCAAAGCACCAAAACCCCAGACTCCCAGAGGTCCCTTTTACTTGCCGAGAGCTACCAGGAGAATTGTTTTCCCTGCACAGTGGCTGGCACAGGGCTGTGGTGCTGAGGCTGCCTCCATCACTGGCAAACCCTGCCCAAATCACCCCCAATGTCCTCTGCCCACAGGTACGAGGAGCAGCTCTCGCCGGGGAGACCCGACCTTCACCTACGTCAGACGCAGTAGGTTCCTGCCGGCGGTGCTATGGGGTATCCCTGTCTCTGCCTCCCTGCATCCCTGCCAGAGCTCTATGCCTCAGCTTCTCCCTCTTCTTCCACTTTCTGCTTTTTCTGCTGTTGAGGTGCTGTGCAGAGAGATACAATGCTTTTCCTCCACTGCACTCCCCTCTTCATATCCTATTATCGACAGCCCTGCAGATTAGAGCAGCTGATCCCAAATGAGCTCAGGATCTTGCTGAGACCCAACTTTAATCTGCTGCACATTAAATTTTTGCTAGGAGAGAGCACAAACAGGCATTTGCATTTATCCATGGGATGGAACCATGTTCCCAAGCCCACCTCCTCCTGCGTCCCTCAAATTGCTAAATAAGGTCATGGATATGCTAGTCAGGGTGCTGAACTGGAGATAATGGTGTGCCAACACATTAAAAACTTGCCCATCTAAGCCAAGCACTCATTCTAAACCAGACATGCTGCTCCCATGGCTGCTCTCATTTAAAGGGTCTTTTACACCCACCTGCTTTGTTTTTGGCCATCACTATAGCAACAGTCCAGCCCTGTGCCTGTCTGCCTTTCTAGGAAATAACCCCACCTGCTTTATTACAAATCGTGTGGAAGAGTAGGTACAGGCGATGATACAGCACACATCTCCAAGAAACCCCATTTTTAGAAACTTCAGTCACAAGCTCATCCTCGCAAACATTATTAGAACATTGTCATTTAAAAACAAGCCCAAACCACAGACTTGGAGTGGATCTCATCCATTCAAAGTGGCTTAAATTAGTAACAACTAGTAGCCCCGTTAAAGAAATCCCTTTAAAAATCTAACCTCATATTAAACTCTCAAATGTATTTTGCAAACTCTCTCTGTGTGTTTACCAATCAGCTGGTCCCTGACGTGCTCAGGCTGCTCAGTAGCATCTTGGGCTTCTGGTTTGCACACAGTAAAAGTGGTGCTCACAGCAGGACACACTCTGCCCCTATAGAAAACATATGTTGAAGTTTGGTTAAAGAATTCAACATGGTCATACCAAAAATCTTACCCTTTTTTTTTTTCGTTTAACCACATTTGAAACACAGGCGAGTGCTGCCCTTCAGACAGCATTGAAATGACAATGTGTGTTTGATTTCCTTTAAGCCAAAGTTATTCAACACTAAGCATGAGCTGCCTGCACTTTGCTCCCCTCCAGTTTATCTTAATCATCCTGAATTCGGTAGCCTGCAGGGAATTAAGTCAGAAGCTTTCAGACGCCTTCTTGTGCTTTATTTCCCAGCTCCCTGAAATGCTTTGATTTTGTTTAATCCATGTGGTGCATAATATCCAAGTGTATAGTCTGAGCTATATAGAAGCTGCTAAGAAAACAATTGCCCATTTTTTGGGGCAGCTGTACGTGTAATGTCCGTCTCAGTAACACACCACTGATGTTATTCAAGGTCCACTGGTGCAAGATTCAAAAAGGTTTTTGTCTCCATGGTCGAAATGGAGCGAGTGCTCAGCAAGGTGTGGCCAAACCGGGGTGCAGAAGCGCACCAGATCCTGCCTAGCTGAGCGCCTCTGGGGCGTGCACTGTAATGAAGCAACTGAGGAAGGGCGGCTCTGCATTGGACATGTTTGCTCAGGTGCTCCTATAACCTCACTTACGGGCAGGGGAGGATGTCCTGGTCTCACCACCACAAAGGTGTTGTGCTCCCTTCGCTGTCATTTTACCGTCTTTGTCTCCTTTGCTAGAATTCTGTGATTCCCAAGTAAGGCTGGAGAACAGAACACAGGGAGTTTTTAGCCAAATAGCAAGATAACAGGGGGATCCAGATATGGGGAATCATCAGGGACTCACAGAGATCTTGGCAATACAGAAAAAAATCCCATTAACCTCATTATAACAGCAGCTCTCAGGGTGGAGTCAGCAATTGCAGGCAGATGCCTCCATGCAATCTCCAGGAAGGAGAAGTGTTGGGAATATCAAATTGCCACAACTCTTGCTGAAGGGGCTTGTAATCAATTATATCATTCTTATAACCCCCTTTTAACAAATAATTCTGAAAACAGTCAATGTTTTCTGCAGGAAAGCTGTGTCAGGTTTTCCCTGATTTCTTACATTTATTTCCAGCTTTGAGAAAAATGTTCAGGTAGTTGCTGTACAGGGATGGTCTGTGATTATAAAAGGAATGACCTGAGCCTTGGGAAGAAACAAATTGTTATTTAGGATTAATCACTATAGGTAATGAATGGGAGACCAATTGTTAAACCCATTGGGTAATGCTCACTTAGCAATGACCCCACGTCCTGCCCAAGCCAGGATACCATTGAATAAGGGGAGACAGCTTTTGGGATAGACCACAGTCACGACTTTTGGGCATGAATTGGTAACAGAAACCTAGAAAGTTTAAGGCGTTTGGGTTTGTAATTTTGCCAGGGTTGAGCTAAGAGCTCACAGTGCTGGATTCAAATTTCCCCGAAATTCAGCCCTTTGGGGAAGGTAAATAACAGTTCCTAGCTGTAATTATATCCACGTGGGTGCTTTCTACTAATTGTCAGGTTCAGAATGACATCGTCCCTGCGTTTCTAATGCACAGCTGTGGATAATCAGGAAAAATATGTTTTGGATACAATTTATTCCTTACACAGTATCTGCCTTATTGCATCTAAATTAAAAGCAGACGCGAGACCGTGCTGTGAGTGTGGTGGGGCTGTTTTTTGACCTGCCTGCCTCTCCTCCAGGCTGCAACATCACCTGCCCCATGGGCCGTGTCAACGCTGACTGTGACTCCTGCATGTGTGAGGATGCCACTCTGCACGGGAAGGTGTCTCTCGAGGATGGGTCGCCCGCTGCCGATGCCCGGGTCTACCTGCAAGCCAAGAAACTCAAGCTGCTGACAATGGCCGATAACAGAGGCATGTTTAGGATCCCAGGGATTTGTCCTGATGGCAAAAACACCCTTAAAATAAAAAAAGCCAAATATGCAACAGCGACTGTCACCGTGCCCGAGAGCACCCGGAGAAACCTGGCGATCCAAGTGCAGCTGCACCGATCAGGTAGCCCCAAAGAGGGGGGATGGAGGAGGCTTTATGCAGTAATCAGAAATAAATTGTGATTTTAGGAGGGGAAGAGTAACAAGATGGCCTTTTTCTCGTCCTGCAGGAAAACCCTACATTTTCAGGAGCCCTGAGGACAAAGCCAGGAGGGTGGGACAGAGTGTGTCGTTCTGCTGCGATGCCCACGGGAGCCCAGCCCCTGATCAATACCTCTGGTAAGAAACTCAAGTTTGATCTGCCAAAACTCTTAGCTGTCCCATGGATTCCAGTTTTGTCTCCTTACCATCTCTGTAAGGGTGGGGTTTTAGGTATAAACCAGCTGAATACGCTGAGAACTGATTGCTGCAAGTGATGGCTTCCTCGAGGTGTGCAGAGCAATGCCATCTGCTGAGGGATTCACTGGAAAAACACACCAAAAAAAAGAGTTTAAAAACCTCAGCAGAAAGACTGGCAGCTCTGCTTGCCTGCCAGCTGCCCAGCAGCCACATCTCAGTACTGCCAGGGCAAGCAGAATAATTTTTAAGTGATGCCACATAACCAACCTAAAACCAGGGAAACTGAGGCAGAAGGTCTGGCAAAACCCACATTGCAGGATGCAGGATTAGGTTATTGCTCTGCTCCAGCCAGGCAGTCAGACTCTGTCCCCTTAACTGTTCCTGGCAGGTACCACAATGGCTCACTGCTGGATCCCTCCTTGTACAAATATAAAAACAACCTGATTCTGAAGAACCTGAACAGAGAACAGTCAGGAGAGTATTTCTGCAAGGCCAGCAGCTCCGGGGGGTCGGCCAAGTCCCAAGTTGCCAAGCTGGATGTCATAGGTAAGAGAAAATGTGCCTGATGCTCTCCAAGCAGCTGGGGAGGCGTCAGTGTGCAGGAACCAGAAACTGTGACACATGGGGGAAAGAAAAGTCACAGGAAAAATACTTGAGTTTGTTTCATGCATCCATTTGCAGAAAGCTTGTGTGAGCTGGTTATGAACCAGATGCTCTCCACAAACCGGAGCTCTGGATTGCAGGTGACCTGCAAAACTCAATCTGGTGCTTTCAGCAGGTTTCTCACTGTACTTGCTGCCTGACATGGGAATATTTCAGTTTGTTTAGGAGTCTTTTAAAACCTTAGGACACATTTTATTTTGGCCTCACTTAAAAAGCCAGGCAGCAGCAGGATATGTAGGTGGTTGAACAGCCATGATGGGTAAGAAGGATCTGGGATGCTCCCTGCAAACAGCTCTTAATCAGGGACCTAAAGCTAAAGCCGAGCTACCTACTTCACTGAAACCAGGCCAGATGAATTCAGTTAATCAGAATCTTGCAAAAACCTCACCCTTATTAGGAGCAATGTTTAGCTCAAAGGGTTTCAGACCATATAACAATTTCTGTACAACTATTTCATGCTGTTCATTAAGAAATCCTATTCAACAGGAAGAGAAGAGGCAGCCTGCAACCCCCGGCCCCAAAGCCACCTCATCAGACTTCCTCATGACTGCTTCCAAAAAGCAACAGACTCTTTCTACTATGACGTGGGCAAGTGCCCAGCAAAGACCTGCGTGGGGAAGCTGGATAAGGGACTCCGGTGTAAGGACAACGTCTCCTACTGCTGTGGGGTATCCAAAATGGAAACCAGGGACATATCCTGCAATGGGTACACACTCCCCACTAAAGTCATCGTGGAATGCGGCTGCAAAAAATGCACCGAGACCAAAATAATGGTCCGAGGCAGAGCCACAGCAGCAGATAACGGAGAGCCACTGAGGTTTGGCCACATCTACATGGGGAACAAGAGAGTGAGTATGACTGGCTACAAGGGAACCTTCTCTGTCCACGTCCCAGCAGACATGGAGAGACTGGTTCTAACTTTTGTGGATCGGCTGCAGAAGTTTGTGAACACAACAAAAGTTCTGCCCTTCAAGGAAAACGGAGGTGCTGTGTTTCATGAGATCAAGCTACTAAGAAAGAAACCCCCTGTTACGCTGGAATCCACTGAAACCAACGTGATCTCTTTGGGAGAAATGGAAGAAGATGACCCAATTGCTGAACTAGAAATTCCTCCCAATGCATTTTATAGGAAAAATGGAGAGGCCTACAGAGGCAAAGTGAAAGCCAGTGTGACGTTTCTGGACCCAAGAAACATCTCTGTAGCACCTGTGACACAAAGTGACCTGAACTTTGTAGACGAGGAAGGAGATGTATTTCCGCTCCGCACGTATGGCATGTTTTCCGTGGACTTCACTGATGAACAGGGCACCGAGTCCCTTAATGCAGAAGATGTGAAGGTTCATTTGGATGCTGCTCAGGTCAAGATGCCAGAGCACCTGCAAGAGATGAAGCTTTGGTCCCTGAACCCGGAGACAGGGTTGTGGGAAGAAGAAGGGGACTTCAACATAGAGAAAAGCAGACGGCGCAAAAGGGAGGAGAGAACTTTTTTGATTGGGAACATGGAGATCAAAGAAAGGAGGCTTTTTAACCTGGATGTCCCGGAGAGCAGACGGTGCTATGTCAAAGTCCGAGCCTACAGAAGCGAGCGATTCCTGCAAAGCGAGCAGATCCAAGGGGTTGTGATTTCCATTATAAATATGGAGCCAGAACCAGGGTTCTCCTCCAACCCCAGAGCGTGGGGCCGTTTCGACAGTGTGGTCACTGGTCCCAATGGTGCTTGTGTGCCCGCCTTCTGTGACGAGCAAAACCCCGAGGCCTATGGAGCTTATATCTTGGCAAGCATGGGGGGCGAAGAGCTTGAAGCTGTGCCCTCTGCTCCCAAACTCAACCCTGCTGCTATTGGGGTCCCACAGCCGTACCTCAACAAGCTCAACTACAGGAGGACAGACCATGAGGACTCCAACACTAAGAAAACAGCATTCAGCATTAACATGGCCAAGCCAAGCCCCAATTCTCCAGAAGAGAACAATGGCCCTATTTATGCCTATGAAAACCTTAGTGAATGTGAGGAAGCTCCTCACAGCGCTGCACACTTCAGGTTTTACAGGATAGAGGGAGACCGGTACGACTTCAACACCGTTCCCTTCAGTGAAGATGACCTCATGAGCTGGACTGACGACTACCTGGCATGGTGGCCCAAGCCCATGGAATTCAGGGCCTGCTACATTAAAGTGAAAATAAATGGACCCCAAGAGGTGAACGTACGATCTCGTAACATGGGTGGGACGCACCCACGCACCATTGGGAGGCTCTATGGGATCAGGGATGTCCGCAGCATCCGTGACCCCCAGCAGCCGGACGTGTCGGCAGCCTGCGTGGAGTTCAAGTGCAGTGGAATGCTCTTCGACCAGGACCGCGTGGACCGCACGCTCGTCAAGGTGGTGCCACAGGGCAGCTGCCGCCGGGTGAGCGTCAACAGCATGCTCCACGAGTACCTGGTGAACCACCTGCCCATGGCCACCAACAACGACACCAGCGAGTACACCATGCTGGCGCCTCTCGACCCGCTGGGACACAACTACGGCATCTACACCGTCACCGACCAAGACCCGAGGATCGCCAAGGAAATCGCCCTGGGCAGGTGTTTCGATGGCTCATCTGATGGCACCTCCAGAACCATGAAGAGCAACGTGGGCGTTGGGTTGACTTTCACCTGTTCGGAGAGGAGCGCAACGGAGCAAAGCATCTTCCAGTCTCAGAGGAACTCGGGCCAGCAGTCCATACTGGTTCAGCCAGGGCAGAGCCCCATGTACCAGAGGCCACCAGCAAGCCGCCGAAACAACCAAGGCAGGATCCCCATGAGAGGTCAACGTCCCATGTCCTAGAGCTGTAGAGAAGCATTGGTAAAGTCACTCATGCTCGATTAAATATGATTTGAAAGTAACATCAACCTGCTAATAACCTAATTGAAAGCTGGTAGGTGTCATTATTTGTGAGACATAATTAAGGTGCCACTTTTTATTCTTTTCCCCACCAGAAAGACATCAGGCAAAAATTGGGGGCCAGCAGCGTTAGTGAGTTCACGTCTTATTAAATGCATCCATAAAAATCTTCTTTCTGCCTGACATTAAACAGCTTCACATGATAGCCTAAAGGGAAGACTAAACACATGATTCAATTAAGTCATGTACATAAAACATTCTTCTGTTCTGCAGCTGCAGACTTTGCCAGCCCAAGTACCTGTACAGTAGTTGGTAAAATGAAGAGGAATAAACTGATTTCCTCATACTGAATTCAACTGCAAGGTTTCGTACTTGAAATGTAAGTATTTTATTTATTACTAGCTTGTTTTAGAATGACTGTATTCAAGCTAAACTACCGGCAGCTGCATTTCTAAGAACTCATATGCTCAATAGCACAGAGAAGCCGTGTGGATTTGTAGGCTCCATGTGGATAAAGCTAGAGTTTTCTCTTGCTTCTTGCATTATTTGACAAGAAAATCCATGCTCTACTATAGGGTAGGTTAATAAAAAAAGTAATTTTGTTACTCTGACAACGCTGTGTCACTTCTGTGTTTGAAATGCCCAAGCAAATAAAGTACATGTAGAGCAGAGCAAGGAATAACCTGCAGGATTTCACCTTTCTCTTCACAAAGAGGTCACAGCTTTATCAGTGTGAGACTGATCCTGGCTATGGGTGCCTGGTGCTCCCCCAGGTCCAGGGTTTGGCCATGACATGCTTCAGTCAGGGAATCTGTGCCCAGCTTGAGATGTGGACAGTCAGTGACAGTGCTGGGAGAAGCAGAGCAGCAGGTCTGGGCAGTGATGAATTAAGGAATGAAACAAGATGCAGGGAAGAGAGGGCTGGGATCCCATGCTTTAAGGATTATAGGAAACCAGGCAATATAGAGCAGGGCTGGGTGAAGGGACAGGGAGAAGACAGGCTTCCCTCACACTCAGCAGCAGGACACTGCTGGGCAAGAAGCTGCTCTTAGCTGAAGGTACAGCTGGCCACAGCAGGGGTCAGGCAGTGATCCCTCTCCAAGTGACCTATTTAATTTCCCTCACTACTTCTAGAACAACAAGGACCTCAGCAGCACAGAAGACATCCTGTGTTTGTTTAGTCCCAAACACTGGCAATAAATTTTTGGGGTCCAGACAAGCCTCCAACACCGAAATTCCCACTGAGAGAGATCACAAATAGATGGGCAGTGCTACCAGGTGCAAACCAGAATTCAAACACGTTTCCTTCTCCTTCCAATCCCCTCCTATGGATACGAAGCCAGTTCTAGGTCTGTGCTGTCATACCTACAGTCCATTAAGGGGATGGGGAATCTTTCCACAGCATTTAGCAAGCTTCAGAACAGGTTCACAGGTCTGACACAAGGCAGTCTGAAGTATGCTTAAACAGCTGAAAAAAATCCCTAATAATCCAGGTTTTTAGGCAAATTGACAGTTATCGAAGAGAAGCAGAAAAGGAAGAGCTGTGGAATACTCTGGCACATCCTCTTCATACCAGTCAATTTAGACTCTGTGTGTTTTCTTTTGTGTCTAGTCTGCTGCAAGGGCTTGGCTCGAGCCAGAGCCAAGGCAGTCAGTGGGGAGCATTAGCTTGGACCTTCCCACAGAGCTCTTGGCTTGCACAGAGAAATGTCTCTTCCCTCTGCTCCCCTCCTCCTCTGCAGACAGACAGCCAAATCCCAAACTTAGTTTCATCACTTGGAGGGTGAAGTAACACAAATGACTTCTACAGACCAACCCAGGAGATAAATGGATGAAAGCAGGCCCGGGAGATGATCCCTGTGCCACATGTGGGCTCACCAGTCAAACAAAGCAGAGTACAGGGCTCTTCCTCCTGGGGAGAGATGTCTGTTTAATAGCACTGAAATGGTCACAGTCCTACAGCCTGGAACAGTCAAGAGCTCTCCAAGTTTCCCCAGACTGTCCCCCTCTGCAGCTTAGCACTGACTTGGAGGAACAAACTAATCTGTGCACTCACCGAGTCCCTGAGCTCTCAGAGGCTGCTGGCAGAGTGTGTTGGACACAGAGGTTTCAAACACGGGTGCTCAAGCAATACCAACAAAAAACAACCTTGGTCCCACAAGCACCACTCAGTGCTAACACTTCACCATCATTCCAAATACATTAAGCAAGTTTATACAGCAGAAAAGCGGCACCAGGTCCTGGCGTCTCCTACTCACTAAGGTTTTATGCTACAGTTCAGTGTCAGTTCTGACTTCTCCAGCTTGTGTTTATGGTCAGTGTATGGCAATGTCCTTTCTGCAGCCTGAAACCTAACCCACACTCCCACATATCAAAGGAGAGGATCAGCTGGAGGAATGCAGGGAGGCTGGGACTCAGCTCCTCCCTCAGCCTTAGCCTTCGGACCACCAACCTTGAGGAACAGGCTGAAGCAGGAGACCTGGCTCCTAAACGGCAGCAGGTTTGTGACTGATGGCAAAGCATCTTCCATTAAGGTCACTTAGTTTCCAACCCTCAGATAAATCCAGTGACCTCTCCCTCCCTCCTGTTTCTAAAAAAAGGGAAACTATTGCTTCCCAGAAACTACCAGGATGTCAGCAGTTAGGATAAACAAAAGGCGAGATGTTCTTATCTAGCCTCAACTTTCAAAATTATTTGGGGATTTTGCATGCAACTTTATAAAAAGACTCAAGTATTCCTCTGATTAGTCACTTACATTTTTTGTTTGTAATTTATTCAGAGAACAGGAATAAAAAGGTTTCCTAGGAAGCAGTGGGAGTGTGAAGGTTACGGAACATGAAACAGATGCATCTAACTGCGAGTCACCAGCATCCTAGGAAATATCACTCCCTCTAACACTTGTTTGAAATCCATGATGAAATCATTCCTATCCAACACCAGGGCCATTCTGGTGCCCAAACATTTTGCAGTTCTGCCAGTAATTTGGCCTCAGTGATGTTAAACTGAGCCGTGGTGGATGCTGGGTCTATGAATACCTCTGCCACTTTCCCTCTGTTCCCTGAGAGGAGAACAGCTGTTTTATTTTGCTAGGATCCCCTTCCAGTGGCCAGGGTGGCTGTACTCAACCTCAGCAGCAGCACTGGGGATTGAATCACCGTGTCTTGTGTTCCAGAGTCAATCCTGACATGCTATTCCACACCTCATCAGTGAAAGCCCCACTTTTGTTTTGTCTGTTCTGCAAAAATAATCAGATTTTCATTACCTACTGAGTCAAATCCCTGCAGAGCCAGGTGAAAGCAAAGTTTCCAAAGAGACATTTTGGCTAACAGCTGCCTGGGGAACACCAATTCCCTTTAAAGCTTCCCCACCACGCCAAAAATAGCAAGCCAAAGATTTCCTCCATAAAAAAATAAATTAATCTTACCTTCTTTCGCACAACTGAGGTAAAGTTGTGCATATTCAGAGCTAAAATATAAACTGTTAAGCGACACAGAACTGTCCAGTCTTTTATAACCTCTTGTGCAGAAAGCAAGAGAAGCCTTAAAGCAAACTGCAGAGATCAAAAGATTAAGTTACAAGTACAGGTACCCTGGCTGCAATATGGTTTAGACATTACTTGCTATTAAACAACTCACTGAAGACATTCTGTACCAGATTTTCACCATCTTCTGTCCAGCTGACCTGGGGTTTTGCCCAAAAGAGATGCAGCGAGCTCCATCTACAGGGATCCTGGGCACATGCCACCTCCAACTTCCCAAAAACGCAGGGAAACTCCTCCCTGTCGCTTTGTGTTTTAGTGAGAACTGGAATTGCTGCCTGCCAGCAAGGTCTGACAGCAATAGGTCTCACACGAGGCTCCACCTAAAACTGACAAAATATACACAAATAAATTAAAGAACTTTTATAGAATTTTCCAGAAGTCATTTGTAGGAACAAAGCAGTTGATTTAAGATTTTGGTTATCTAAAAGCTTTTAATCTCCACTTTTGTGCCTGAACTTTTGACACTGTATTCTTTCTGTGGGAGCCACACCTCACTGTTCATTTTGCTCAGGTCATAAATGAACAACAATTCATTTTCCAGTGCCTGGGGACCTGGAACATCAGAAAAGTTGGGTCCTAAAATACTAAAATTGTCGAGTCCCACTTAACTAAAATACTTTTCATAAATCCCAAATTCTTTATCATTAGTGCTTAAAATTATCTCTAAATTGTGGTGGTGGGTTTTTGGGTGGGAGTTTATTTTGGTAGACTAACTTCTCTGCTAATTCAGCTTCTGATACAATTCATGCCTGAGGCCAGAGCCCCATCATGCAGCTGATTAGTGTCAAAAACCTGTCTTTGGGGAAGGGGTTTTAGAAAAAAAACCATTCTTATCCTCAGCAAACACTGAATATTTGAATTCCAATGATTACTATCAATGTTCTTTAAAAATAACTGATGAAAAATTCCCAGAAGCTCCAGCAGGGAGAACACAAGGCAAGCAGCCATGCAGTTATGATCAATAACGCAGTAAAATGCGGAAAACTCCCAAAACCACCACTTTCCCCAAAACCACAAAAAACTCCCTCACCCACCCACCTTTCCATTGGCATAAGGCAATAACTAACCTGTCACAGACTGATCTAAACAGAGTAAAAGCAAAATATCTCCACAACCTTCACTTGCAAGGAGTGGACAGGAGCAAAACACAAAAATATATCATTTGCTCAGAAATTAACTTGCCAGATTTTAGATCTTCTGCAGCACAAACTGCACCGAGTCTGCAGCCAGAGGCAACAGGAATTCTCCACAGGAGCCTGACTTCCACCTTGCTGCTGTTTCCAGTTTTTGACTCTGATTCATAGGCTTGGATTTCTTGGAAGACTGTGTGTTTTGGAAAACCTGTCAGAGGCAGATTAATGTCGGACCAATGGCAATTAAAGAAAAATACAGCAGCATCTGCTTTAACAGATGCTTCTTCAGAAACATTTTAATCCTTGTGATGTAACACATTCTTCTAGATTTTTTGCTTTTACTTCGGTAGAACTCAGAAAAAAACAGGAAAAAGTTGAGCAAATAACATCAGAGCAGCTCCTAAGATGTGGCCAGTCTTCATTTTGCTGTTATCCTCACAGTGCTACCTTACTTCTAAAACAAGAAAATTTAAGAGTCACCAATTTTGGGGTTCTTCACATGAAATACTCTTACACATGTCACTAACCAAAGGCTGAGGAAAAGCTTGGATTAGATTAACTCCTCATCACAGAGAAAGTATCACAGCAGAATGTAAACTTTCTGGATGGATGGTACACAAATATTAAATGGGATGTATCCTAAGATATTAAAACAGAAAGGAGAAGGAAGAAAATTATCATGGACAAGGAAAGATTCTCTAGACCTTCACAGCTAAGTTACTTATCTCAGTGTGGGGATACAAAGGGAGTTTTAGGGTCCACAAGAAAATCAAACTAGACAGTCTAAGTCTCAGTGAGCACTAAACTCTGAATTAGAGAAGCACTGGACTTTCATATATTCAGATCAAAATAACTGTGCAAAACTTATCCCTGAGGAAGATTATACCAAAAGTCCTCAAACAGAAATTGAAAATGTTGTATAAAAATAAATTTATTTCTCAACAGTGGAAACGGGGATTTTATTCACCATCTTCAGCATTCAGACTCTCTTCCTTCATGGGGAAAGAGAAGAAGTATCATCAGGAACCCACGATGAAAATATGCAGATGACAGTAGTATCAAACACTTTGGGAAGAAACCCCTTAATTAAGCTGGAAGTTATAGGTGGGCTTTGAAATATTTTATATTTCTATTAACTTACAGACATTTTAAAATACATCTATTGTTTTATATCCTGTGCCAATATTCCCCTCTCTGAGTCTTTTTTTGCCGTGCTAAGTTTGAGCGTTTGAAATCTGCATTCCTGATGAACTGTCTGTGGATTCTGTTGGAACCAGGAGTGCATGTATCCATTGTAGAAGTCAACTGCTGTAAGCTTCTTCTTTAATATGACTGTTTTGATTCCAACCCAGCCTTCCTAGAAATAAAACCAAACAAAAATGGCATAAGTTTCTTCCATGTTTTAAAATTATCTTTAGCTCTCATTGGATGCCTTAGAGAATATATGTTATTTAATGCCATCAGGCTTACAAATCAAATTCTTGCTTGCAGGTGCAAAGCCTGTTAGTGGAAATTAAAAGTTTAAGGTAACAAATAAAAAGTCATGTGCTAATCTAAAGTAGTACAGAGAATAACAATGGACAATTAAAACAAAAGTTATGCAACACACAAATACTAAAAACCTCATCTTTGGGGCAGTGAATATAAAACAAAAAGGAAAAGCCTACCTTGCATCGAACTAACAGTGTTTGGGACCCTTTATGGAACAGCAGTGAACCAGGAACAGCTTCACAGTCATTTAGTATTTGATCTAAAAACAAAGCAAAATCATCTTGCATTTTTATGCCAACAAGCACAGAGAAAGTTTGAAACAATTCCGTCTCTTTGAAGCACGATAACAATCTTGAGTCAATATTTTGCTCAAAAATATTTTATTGTATTCTGTGTTTTATTATAACCAAATGAGCAGGAAGAATCAGAACAGTCACTCTCTGGCACTGCATCTGATCCATGAACACTCACTAACTCTGTTTGCTCTGGCACACCCCTCAGCCCACATGGTGCTCAGATTCCTGCAGAAAATGGTTATAAAATTTAACATAAAAGATTAATTTAAAAGTAAATACCAGCAAAACCAGAGATATCATCCACTTCCACAAAATCCAGAAGTTTAACAGTAGTGTCCTTCCAGAGTGTCTGCAAAGGAAACTGGAAACAGAAGCAGATGACACAGTGAGAACATATTCACAATTTCCAGGCAACTGTCTAGTTGTTTTCATTTCTCAAGCAAAATACCTGTGATAATAATGTCAGGGGAAAAATTTATATCTATGTCTAGATAGCAGACTTTCCTTGTTCTTCCCTCATCCCTAACCATTAATATATGCAGTACTGAGGTAAGCAAAACACATCTCAAACACATCAGGGGAAGTCTCAGAGCTAAAGGAACAATATAAAATTACTGAGCTGATCTCACTTGGCATTAAGTTCACAAGAATTCTCCTTCACATCAATTCCACCTCCAACACTAAACTACCAGGATTTTAAAACACATGCTGGGTTAGAGAGGCTAAAATAACTAAACTTGAGGTTTAGTCATTAGTTAAAATATCTACACCAATCTCAGCCATGCTACAGGTCAGAAAAGGGTTCAAAAAACCCACTGTCTTACCATACTTCCTATTGCACGATGCAGCTGAATTATTTGTGTAGCTGTTTGCTCCTCCCATTTTATACAACTCTTTGCTATAGAGATTTTAGGAGCTATGGGGGGGAAAAAAAGAAATTAGAAGATTTAATAGTTTGTTTTGCAAAAACAAACAGCTGTGCTACTTTATCCTATTTTAAACCTCAGTTTATCCTGACCAATGGCAGGTTTACCATCCAACCACTGGTACCTCAGACAACAACTGAAGAAAAGGTTTTGTAAAAACCCCAGCCTGGATTATTTATATTTTAATCTCAGTTGTTCTCCTATTTACCCATTGCACTGCAAACTGACAACATCTTTACAAACACAGTTGTAACCCTTTTGTCTGCATTACAACCATGAAGAATAACAAACTCAGATTTTGTGACATCACCACTGATTTTGACATTATACAAGCCAGTCTGAAAAAAGAAACTTAATGTAGTAAGTCTGGAGATCTCTGAAGCATTTTTAAGCCAGAGAAGGCAGTGAAGAGACCATACTGAGAAAGGAATCTAAAAAAAGATACAACCCAGCACAGCAGGAAACTTAGTTTTCCAGCTGATAAAAGAAAAAAATGAACAAGTCACATTAAATAGGATGTGTACCTACCAAATGTTACTCCTTCTTTTGGCTGCTCCTTTTTGTTTCTTAAACTTTCAGGCAAGTTTTTCAAAACTGCCAACAGCTGCAAAATTAAATTTTGAACAGGGTATTAGCCAAGCTAAGTCTAAGCAATAACAAACAAAGTAAAACTCATTTTTTCAATAGTGAAACTTTCTTGTGAGTTTTCAGAAAACTGGGTAAGTATATAAGTATATAAGACTTGTATCATACACAGATACACTAAAGGCATCTTTCCCACTGAATTACAATTAAAAAGCACAGATATTTTTTAATGTATTATATCCTCTCAGATATTTATTCCAGAACAGGACAGAAGCTGATTATTAAGATGAAAAAGTAGATATTCACTTCACTGAAAGAAGAACCTGCACTGTTTCCATTCACAGCACTTGTGGTCTTCATTGAATAGAAGCAGAACAGCAACACACAAGATCAACACCAACAGCTGATCACAGACCACTCAGCTCTCAGCAAGGCAAAGTGCTCACAAACACCAAGTTTCAGGTCATTCTCCTTTTCAAGCTGCAGTTAACTCAGAACAAGATTAATGAGAATTCTGTTTGCACATGTTAAAATCGAGGTACTAATTAGAAGTGACAGAGCTGGCAGGACTTTACCATGTTTGCACCCATCTTTGCTAACATCCCTTCCAGCTCCTGTGCTGTACAGCAGGGAGGAACAGCAACCTCTTCTTGCTTAATAATTGGACCTACATCAAACCTGCAAGGAAGAATACCTATAAGTTTACTAGAGGAGCTGAAACTCAATTAGCAGTTCAAAACCCTACACTCAGTACATTAACTCAGTTTACTAATTATCTTTTTTTCCCCCTTCTTAAAGTACTTTCCACATGTAATTTTCACATTATCAAATAATGTTTGGTTCACAAGACAACACAGGAAAGGGAGTACCAGATCTATTTCAGCAACAAGATTCACCTCGGCAAGCTGAAGCTGATATGAACACACAATTTACAGGTCAGAACATGAGATCTCAGAACAAACAACCTGAAGTACTCAGAGGAAATTTTTTTTTGCACTTTCCTAAGATCTATAATCAGAGAGAAGCATGTGAGAAAGAAAAGATAACCAGGATAATGTGTTTCTGCAAGCCTTTGAAGCCAGAGTTTGGGCTTGGAAAGCACACCAAACCTACCTTTTTGGTCTTATTTCCATAATTGTCACCCCAGTCACCTTTTCACCATGAAGCACTGTGTGGATGATGGGTGCAGGACCACGCCATCGCGGGAGACAGCTGGGATGGATGTTCAGAACACCACTGAAATGAAATAATTCAAAGTTAGAACAGGGAACAGTACTTGGAGCACACATAAATGGGTGTGCAACACACATGACAGTGAAACTACTTTAAGAATTATCTGCTCAGACCATCTGAAGTGTTACTGGCTTAAATATATACCTAAAGGAAAACTCACACTCTATTAGCTTCAGTTTCTCAGCAAACACAGAAAGAGAGATGAGAGGAATAAAGGTAAACACATTCTGCTGAATATTTTCATAAATTTACATCAATGTGTTAAAGGACAACGAACCTCACATCCCAGGTGTGTTGACCTCACCTGCTACAAGTCACAGGTGCTGACTCAAAAGCAGAGTACAGTGACAGATGTCCTGTCCACTCACTTACTATGGGAACTGCAGAATCAGGTCCTCGCTCAGGAGGCGTCCGAATGATGCCACGACCCCCACATCAAACTGCCCCGCGGGCCCCGTGTGCGGCCACTCGTGCACAGGCAGCTGGAGCTCCCGGGCACAGCTCCTCACGGGCAGGTCCCCGGGCAGGCGGGACGGCAGGGTCACCACCTCCAGCCGGGACACCAGCGGGTCCTCGCTGGGCTCCCTGGGGGTGACAAAGAGTTGAAAGTCTTGTAATGATAGAAGGGAGAGGCGAGGGTTGGGTCACCTCCACCCCTCGCTGTGACCCAGTGCACCTGCCCCTCCACCTCCCACCCCGTCCTTGGTCCCCCTTCCCTGAGCCCTGACCCTCATCCCCCTCACCACCCTACAACCTCAGGCCTCCTCACCAAACCCCACAGTGTCTGTGATCCTGGTCCGTGGACCGACTAATGCCGCCGCGGTCCATGTGCCCCCTCAGGCTCTTTCCCCTCCTCTTCCCTACCACCCTCTGCCCAACCCACGGTCCCGACCCCTCCTCATCCCCCAGTGACCCCCTGAGTCCCGTCACCGGCCTCATCTCCCATCCCTCGGTGCTCAGCCCTCCCTCACCCTCCACAGCCCCTCAGGCTCCGCGCCCCTCAGACCCTGACTCCCCCTGAGGCCCCTCTCACTGCCCCGTGTCCCCACAGGCCCTGACTCCCCCTCGCGGCG